>JAKZAP010000022.1:15937688-16290651 GCA_023053575.1 Branchinecta lynchi | reverse complement strand
AGCTGACTATTCATTACGAAAGAAATAGAAAACCGTGTTTTTGGAGTTTTTATCTTAATCAGCTAATTATCCCTCTAGGATGATGTGCGAGGGATAAATATAAATTCTGGTATTTCGGTTGCACTTCCGGCAAACCGTCCTCAGCGAATACCAACAGAAAAGTGATGCGGAACCAACAAAACATACAACGATATGTAACTAAAAACCAGAAGAACGATGCTGATTGAAACGACAAACAAATTTAAATAAAATAACGAATATTAAGATGTGCGTGTTAAAAGTGTATATGTACAAATCTGTGATTATTTTACAATTCTGATTTCTCTGTCTATTTACAATTTACCAATTCCCTGGGAAAGCGCAGAAGTTTTCACCCAGCCATTATATAATCCTTCGCTTTACCCATCACTGTAAAAATAATTTCACAGAACTAAGATTTAAGATTTAAAGTGTATATTATAGTACGAAATTTCGAAGTTTAAATATTGTTATAATTTTCACGGTGGTGAAACTTTATTCTTTTATGATTTTATGTGTGTAAAATTTTACTTTTCACCTTTATATTTTTATTTGTTTAAAACTTTGAAGTTCATTTAAGTCTGGAATTAAAGTAAATAAATAAGATTATTCCTAGCTTCTTGGGGATTTAAAAATGAATATACTTACTTTATCTGATGACCCAGTCTCTTGCTTTCTTCGACCATTTTCGACACGAACTCAACTTCACCCCCGTCTGCTGAGATTTCCATGGCTTCACCCCCAAAGTTGTGGGGCGGAGAGGGGCGCCCCTGTCGGCTTTTGCTCCTTTCCAGACCATAAAACGGTGGATTGCACATCGTGAAGGAGATGTTTTCTTGACTATTGACGGTTGAGAAGAGTTGGTCGGAGCTGGCTTTTGTTACTAAAAAGGCAGAAACTTTTAAAGCTTACTCGAAAAGGGCTGGGATAGGATAACCTAGTTACCCATCACTTATTCTCTTAAAGAGGCTCGAAGACACGATGAAAATGCGTTACTTCGTTGATCCGCTATTCACGAATAATCGATTTTCAAATAGTGGAATTTTCGTGTGATTTGTGATACCTCTATGCGCTTGTATTTTTGTTGTTTGCCCCACGAGAAAGATTCATGATTTTTCGTGTGTGCAGGTACTAAGCAATCTTCACCAATCTCACTACTGCCCACTGAAAAGCCACGTTTGTGTTGAGATTAAAATTTCCCGCGTCATAGTAGAATTTACGCCGTGGGGACGGCCGCAGATATTCTGAACGTCATAACTAGAGCAGGTAGTGGAAAATAAGAAAATCCCTTTGCAGAATCCAAATAATTCAGTGTGTTCAACTAAATGACACAATAATAAGTTGGCGTTTCAGTTAAACTTAAAGGTCTCTGATCTGTTTTTACGGTCCATACCTCCTGCAACAAGTGTGAAAGGTTCAGTGAAGAGCTTATCGTTCAAATCTCCTACCTCGGGCTTGGTATTCCGGTTCAAACTCCCCAGACGAAACAAGACCGAAGGTTTCGATGGGATCCTAAAAGCCGGTTTATTCCGGTTCAAATTCCCGAGAAGACAAAAATAGATCACAGCTCTTATGCATCAACTATAGCAATGTCCCTCCACCGTGAGAGCACACTCAGTGTTGCCAGATCGTGGTGTTACGGTGATGCCATCTGCATTCCGTACGTTTTCCTTATGCCGCCGCTAGGCAGCGTTACTCCCTTCCATTGCCTGTGTCTTTTATCTTTTATACCGTCGCGGCCACTCTTTCGTATTACTTATTAACTCTCTGGCCACGCCGGGTGTGAGTCACCTTCTTCTAGAGACTTCTTTCCCGGTTCCCGGCCGGGTAACAACTCTTTTCACTTAAAGATTGTTCTTTTGTAAGTACATCTATTAATAAAACCTTTTGTTTACTTACGGACCATAGGTCACTTCTATGAGTCTTTGTTAAGCTCCTTAGAGTGGGCTGGCCTGTAAGGCCTAGTGTATGATGGGTGGTTGATAACCTGTTTTGTGTTCGGTATGCAAACCATAGTGTGAATCGACCAGGGGAATCCATAATGAACCCGTGAAGTTTTGCACGTGTAGTAGGCCACCAACGCCCTAGGCCATCCTGACTCCGATGATTGTTTACCTGGACATTTACCATCTTATGTCCGGCTTACTACACCCCTCGCCATAACATCAGGTTTGAGAGTGCAAACTCCATATACAAATACAGTCATCGTACCAATGGTTTCAGAAGTGGGATTTGGATTTTTTCCCCGCACCATTGTCGTATCAATGATATAAGAAGTGGATTTTGGATTTTTTTTTTCCCCACACCATTGTCGTAACTATGGTACATGAAGTGGGTTTTTGGATTTTTTTCCCCATTTCTTTATTATAATAATAGGTTAAAAGTAAATTTGCAATTTTTTTTGTCGAAGAATGTAAAGTAAAATTTTCTGATTTTTTTTTCTTCGAAGAACGTAAAGTAAAAACTTTGGATTTTTTTTTTTTTTCGAAGAACGTAAACTAAAATTTTTGGGAATTTGTTTATTGTTTGGAATAAATTATAAGTTTAATAGCAAGAATGGGGAATTATTATAAGATTTAAGGGGGAAAATAACTTAAAAATTAAATTTTGGTCGATTTACGCTTTGGTTTGTAGTACTGGACTTTTTTATCGTTTAGTTTAAAGTAAGCGTTACCTTATGACAACTTAGGCCTAATATCCCCATTTTTCTTGAGGTATGCCCCAGATAAGTGAGGCAAGTCCTCTATTTATGAGTAAAAATATGGGTAATAATATTTTTATTTTGGGTAATTAAGGATATTTATTAGGTGAGGTTCCACTAATAGCATGATTGATGGGTCCATTAAGGTTGCATTTGCCAGAAGTTTTGTAACTTCTTGGGCTGGTTAATAGTTAGTATGACTGTTACATATTATTTTTTGATGAATATTTATGATATATTATTCCCTGATCAGGAATTTATCTTTCATGAATTATGTGGAGCATTTTCATAGGTATTTTTCACCAGTGGTTTTGTTGTCATCGTTGTTTGTGTTAGTCAGGAATCGCGACCTGAGCTAACAAATAGCCTCACAGATTAGAATTTTGTATGGAAATGGATGTTACGTCCATATTTTCCTGTTATGACAGGAATTATGACCTGTTCTGACATTACAGATGATGTTTATGAATGTGAATATAGTTTAGTGGTACGATTGTGTCCCCTATTTTTTTTTAGTCATCCTTCTTTGCTGCCAGTTTATCCGTTATGTTTACTTTATAACTGGGTTGGTTAGCTAAGTTGGAGACCCTCCCCCCCTTGTATGCTTGTTGATATGGTATCAGTAGGCCTCACTTTTTTTTTAGTCAACCTACTTTCCTGGCAATGTATCCCTTATGTTTCCTTAATAAGTGGGTCGTTAGGTTAAGTTGGGAGACCCTTCCCCCCCTATAGGCATATTTATTGAGATGAATTGTGGTGCTATTAGTCCCTGTGTTATTATGTTCCCCTCTCCCTGAGATATAGCACCACTGTTCTAAGACCTTTGTCAGAAGGCAAGAAGGTATTAGCCTTTATTATAAGGCTTTATTGAGAGATGATGAGTCACATTGTGACCATGCCCCTTCACGTAGTTTTATTATTCCCCCCTCCCCCTTACCTGATGGGCTATTCTCTTAATGATAGAGATTTGTATATGACATTGAAGTCATAGTGAGTGAACTAAAAAGTAATGTCATAGGTTAAGGACCATGTATCTTTCTATGAGGCTGTATGTTAAACAAACAATGAATAACCCATTTGTGTGAGATGTTTTTTTATATGATATGTAATATTCCAGTCATATTTCTTAGTTTTTTGACAAAAATATTCTTCAAGAATTAAAAATACCTCATAAAATGAGAGATTTATGTGGTAATAATTCACATTTGGTATTTAGGTTAGAAGAGTTGGAACCTCACATATTTTTTTTTTACAAGTTGTCATATGGTAGTGTTTACTTTATTGGTTGTTGCCCCCATTGTATATTGGTCCCTGGTCAGTCTTCTCTTTTCTCTCATATTTTTTTTTTGAATCTCATTTGGGAGATTTCTCTTTGATATTTTTGTTTATTACATTGAATTAAATCTAAAAAGTAAGAAGTATTCTGATTATATTGAATAAGTTAAAGATATAAAGATAGTATCTAGCTTATTCATGATTCCAAACCGTGTTACCGGTCGGGGCCCTTTTGACTCCCCCCCGAGTCTATCCGAGTCTATCCCAGTACCTTCGGGAAATAGACCAATTTTGCATCCACGATGGCCTGCTTTGCCATCTCCACACCCCGACGGTGTCATACCGATCACAGGTCTACATTACCCCTGTGATCCCAGAAATCTTGGTCCCCAAAGTTTTGGACTGGTTTCATGCTTCGAAATTTAGCGGTCATTTTGCATTGACAAAAATGCTCCATAAAATGAAACCGCTCGTCTACTTTCCAGAGATGTATTCCCGAGTTAAGCGTCACTCTGATTCATGCCTAAAGTGCCTAATGAGAAAGTCTCCCAATAACACATCTATTGCTCCCCTAGGTTATACTCCCACAGCTAACGGACCGATGGACTTACTGTCTATCGACATTCTTGGCCCGTTGCCAAGGTCCATCAACGGTAATAGCGTTGTCTTGACCGCGTGTTGTCACTTCACGAAGTACCTGTTTCTGATCCCATTACCTGATCAGAAAGCAGATACTATCGCTCGCGCATTGATGGAAAGAATATTTTTGGTTGTTGGGATCCCCAACAGGGTTTTGACAGATAACGGAAGCAACTTCACATCTAAGTTGTTGAGTGAGATTCATGAGTTGTTAGGAGTCCAACATCTGACCACAACTCCCTACCATCCCCAATGTAACGCACAAATTGAACGCATGCATCGCACGGTTTCAGATATTTTGAGCCAGTATGTTGCTCCTGGACGAGATGATTGGGACAGTCACCTCCCATTCGTCCAGCACTGCATTAATACTGCTCATAACGAGTCCACACAGGAAACCCCATTCTATGCAATGTTTTTGCGAGACCCTGTCATGCCGGTTACCGATATGGTCGCTAACCGTACTTATTACGATACGATGGAGAATTTCAAGTCTGAAATTTTGGTCAGAATGCGCACTGCCCACACGGCCATATCTGAGAAGATATCGTTGTCCAAGGACAAACAGAAGGCCTATTACGATTCCAGGTTTTCAGGAAAATTTGCAGGGTTCCAGCTTGGTGACATTGTTTTCTTGCGTACGCCACCCCCACCTGGCCTGGGAGCAAAATTGGCAAATAACAAGTTCGACGGCCCCTTCCGAATAGTCAAGATTCTTAACGACGGGCTCGACTACGAGATCCAAAAGGCAGGATCGAAGGTCCAGGTAGTACACCACAACCGACTGTTTCCCAGCCACCTGAAGTCGCCCTGGATCGTTGAACCGGTAACTGACGGATCAACACAGAGCGACATCCCTGTCACAGCACCTTCGCCGGAAACTAATTTGGTAACCCAACGGCCATGGTATGTTCCCTCACCTTCCTCCGGCACTCTGCCAACTAACTTGTCTTGCAGCGGTTATACGATCCCTGAGGCCAGGTTGCCAGACCCATTGCCTCAACTTCGACGATCACAGCGATTAGCCTCGCAGGGTCTCGGGTTCGCGATACCTAGAACCTCAACCATACCCTGCTCTGCAGACGGCAGTTCTCTTTTGGACTCGGGAAATGGGTGTTTTGCGCCTGCTCTTCAACCGCTTTCGAACCAGCCGCCCTTAGTCGATGTTGGAGACTTTTACCAGACGCCTGTGTTACGGCCTCACTCTTCGAATCAACTATCTCGTCACGTGCGTTTTGAAGATGAAATACCAGTCCTCCCTGCGCCCGTATTGACCCCGGTTTTGACTGGTTATTTTCCGGCCTCTAGCAACACCACCGTAGATTCTTCAACCGGCCCACCCGAGACTCTGCAAGCAGCATCCTATATCCACGCCCCGAGACGAGTTTCTCCTCCGTTGGTACGCGTATCTCCACCGTCCCCCCAAATTCCCTCCTCGCGATCTGACTCACCACCTTCTAGGCCTCTGTCGCCTGCGGACAATCGTAGTTCGCCGCATGTGCCCAATGACCCGCCGGCAGCTGAACTACGACTGTCTAATGATGGCGTCACGCCAGATAGTAGAAACGTTTTAGGGGGTGAAGCCCCAGACTCGTTCATTTTACAGGTGAGCCCATCTAACGGCTCCTGCGAACTGGTGTTCTCGCCTATTCTCGGCTCTACTCGAGGATCCATGGACAGTAGCCACAGCCGGCCATCATCTTTTTCGAGGTTAAATTCAGACCTAGATGCGCACTCTGCACATTCTATTGGGCCTAGTGATAATGATTCAGACAGTCCTGTAACTAACTCTCGTAGAATCTCAACCCCAAATACACAGTACAGGACTCCATTTCGACCAAATGACCCTACTCCGAATACCCCGGTTATCACAGCCAGCCGTTTTCGAGGCGCTCTTCGCTTAGAAGGGAACGATAGCCGTCTTTTCTACCAATTGGCATTTGATTCAGATTCAGGAGATAGTATTCAGTCAAATCAATCATCCCAGGCTTTAGCCCAGCCTTTAACTTCAACAACTTCTAATAATTCGGAATCTAACCTTAATGAATCCCCAATAAATCCGCCGGCTGCTTCTGTCCAACGCGACGAGTTCGAGCCGACGCCTACTTCGTCTTGGTATGGGACTCCCTTACCGTCCCCGACGCTGCACGACCGACCCATCTTCATCCCTTCCCCATCCCCCCCTGAAGTCTTCAACGCTCCAGTCCTGCCTATCCCGACTACGGCAGCGTCTTTCGTCGACCCACCAACTTCTCCCATTCCGTCGACCTCCACCCAGCCCATTCCGGAGCTGCGACGTTCGGTCAGGCACCGCAACCCACCTGAGCGGTATGCCTCTCACGACCACAGACATTAGACCTGTCCCCCAGACACGGCGACATCTCCAACCCTGACGTGACATTTATACATTTCTGCGCCAATGCGCCATTTACTCCGCCAGCGGCATATATGCCTTTGCAGCCTGGCCGTTTTCAAACCCTCTACCCTGATGTGACACTGACATCTGATGTAAATAGTTTACCGTAATAGTTTCGCGTACCTGCGGCCACAATTCATAAGGCCCATCATGGCAGATTGCCTACTATTTTGTGTGTTTAGCATATTCGGCCAAGTTCGGCTCGGCTCTGTCCATACTCGCTTGTGTGCTTGACAAGCCGCCATTAGTGTTCCCTCTTTATACCACTTTAATGTTTGTACTGCCTGTGTGGCCGATTCTGTTCGGCTCAGTTCTATTCGCCTGTGTGGCCGATAAGCCACGAACATCGTTTCTTTTGTGTTACGTTATGTACTGCCTGTGTGGCCTAGTTCGGTTCTCTTGTGATATTTGCCTGTGTGGTCGACTAGCCGTCGCTAGTGTTCCCTCCTTTTTATTATTTAATGTTTATGTACTGCCTGTGTGGCCGAGGCCGGTTTCGCTTAAATGTACAGTCCTTTGTTTTTCTGACAAGCTCAAGTTCAAGTTCCTTCTTTGTTGTTGCCTTTGTGGCTTATTTTTTTGCAAATTATGCCCTTCTGGCCAAGTATTTGCAGAGATTCATGATCTCATGATGGATTTTGTGGCATTTTGTCACTGTTATATATATTATGTTTGTTATGTTGGCCTTCTGCCTCTATATCAATTTAACTTTGGTATTTTGCCGTTATATTAAATTAAGCCTTCTGCCATTATCCACTTTGGTCAATATTGTTTATTATTTATTTATATGAAGTTTTGTTGGACTTAGGAGTTTAGCACCTGTTAACCCCAAACTGGCATTCGGGTGGTTTTTCTTTTATTGGGTGGACATCGGGTGGTATAATTATTTTCGTATCTTTTATATACGAAGAATCTGACCAATTCTTTCTTTTTTTTCACTTTTATAGAATTCACTTAACATTACATAAAATTAATTAAACTTTAAAAACAATCCCCTGTTCCTTTCTTTTTATTGTCCCCTGAGGGTGGATCAGTACGCGGTACATCAGCAGCCCAGCGCAACTTCGGCCATTTCCAGCAGCCCAGCGCAAATCCAGCATAAGCAGCACCATTTCCATCACCTCCAGCCTTAGACAATATCAGCTCCAGCCTAAACCAACATCATCATATCCAGCGCCTGAATCAACATCGTCCTATCCAGCGCCCGTACCAGCTCTGCGACGCACATCTCGCCAGAGTACGCTCCACCTGCCCAGCCAACTCGCAGTCTTCGGCCACCTAATTAACCAGCTCCAGCTTTAACCACCATCTTTCCCGCTTGCTTATGCAACATCACCATCCACCATCTACACCGTTCCAGCGCAACACCAGCACCATCCGCTTTTGCCATACCGGTACCAGCTAACAGCTCCACCTGTTCACCAACATCTTCCCCGCCTGCAAGACCACCCATCGCCTATGCCGCTCCAGCAACACCAACACCATCCGCTTTTGCTATGCCCGTACCAGCTGACCCCTCAAACCACAAAGCTGACGAACCACCATGCCGACTCTACATCGCCACTCCACCCTCTTGTATTTCTCTAAACTTTAAAAATAATATATTTTAATTTGGGTCTAAGGTCAGATTTATGTAACATTTATGGTTAACTTTTAGCAGATGGATGCCAAAAGTTTGTTAATCTGGTGCTTAACTTTTAAGTCCGTGGGTCACGGACTCAATATGGAGGGGAGGTATGTTACGGTGATGCCATCTGCATTCCGTACGTTTTCCTTATGCCGCCGCTAGGCAGCGTTACTCCCTTCCATTGCCTGTGTCTTTTATCTTTTATACCGTCGCGGCCACTCTTTCGTATTACTTATTAACTCTCTGGCCACGCCGGGTGTGAGTCACCTTCTTCTAGAGACTTCTTTCCCGGTTCCCGGCCGGGTAACAACTCTTTTCACTTAAAGATTGTTCTTTTGTAAGTACATCTATTAATAAAACCTTTTGTTTACTTACGGACCATAGGTCACTTCTATGAGTCTTTGTTAAGCTCCTTAGAGTGGGCTGGCCTGTAAGGCCTAGTGTATGATGGGTGGTTGATAACCTGTTTTGTGTTCGGTATGCAAACCATAGTGTGAATCGACCAGGGGAATCCATAATGAACCCGTGAAGTTTTGCACGTGTAGTAGGCCACCAACGCCCTAGGCCATCCTGACTCCGATGATTGTTTACCTGGACATTTACCATCTTATGTCCGGCTTACTACACCCCTCGCCATAACATCAGGTTTGAGAGTGCAAACTCCATATACAAATACAGTCATCGTATCAGTGGTAAAAAATAAGCTGCGGCCTTTGAAAAATATGCCAGAAATCTACATCTCTCAAAATCTCAATGATTATCAACACAGAACCCCAAAAATTTGTCCGGCCTTCGGTCGCGACGATTAAAACGATGTAAAAGCAGTCGATTTTTCTGAAAAACAGTCAGCTTTTCGTAAAAATAGTCAATTTTTCACATCACGCCAAAAAACACGCCAGTTAAAAAGAAATCAGCCATGTTTTACGCCACACGACAGTTGCAAAAGTATTTACGCCAACCTCCGACAAAATCCGACAGTTTGGCGTAAAATCCGCCTGGCAACAATAAGCACACTACCTATTACGCGCATCTGTCGCATCGGTTTGTCCAGTCCGATTTTTCTAAAGACAGTCGATTTTTTCTTTAAACAGGTCAAATTCTCTTAAAAACAGTCGATTTTTCTGAAAAAAAGTTGGTTCGTCCGTTTTCATCAGGGACTTAAGACCTAGCACAATGGCCAATGAGCTCTGATCCTTGATTTGGTTAACAGACGAGAGTTAGAACCGTCGCTCTGGCCTTTGCATGTGTATGGGGCCAGCAGCAGGGAATGCGGAGTGGGAATGCGGAGTGGATCCTAATATCTCTGTACATTTCCTCAGAACTTCTGGTTGGACCAATTTTTTTTTTTTTAACAGAAATTGGGATTTTTTACTTTAAGTAGTTATATATACCGGCTCCCACTCCACCCTCCCCCCAATTTCAAAACCCCATTTTAACATCAATTTCTTAAATTTTAACATCCTTTTTACCAAATTACCCCCCTTTTTAAGAACATTTTTATTTTCTTACTTCCAAAATAAAGGATACAAGAAATGAGAATATTACCCTTTACTACATATAAAATACTACAATATACTACTACTTCTTTTTTTTTACATTTTTCATTTTTTATTCAAATATTACTGAGTAAACAGTTCTAAATCCACATATGTTTCTTTGTTCTTGTTTTCGCGTACAATAGGCTGCAAAACTAGATTTTTCTTTAAAAGTAATTCGTTAGCAATGGTATTATATTTCTGAGTTATAAACAAATCACAGGGTTTGTCATTATGATTAATAACTACAACCAACTTATCACCATATTTTGTCTTAGCAATTCTCATTTTAACAATAGTATATTTCAAACCTAGAACTAGTTCTTCTTTCCTGATTGTCTCATTGTATTTATTCATTCTGATTGTATTCAAGACTTCTCTCATGGACTCCATTTATTAGGGGATGATTTTATTAAATAAAAATCCAGGCTCACAATTTTTATTGATAATATCTAATGTAGCTTTTCTTTCATAATATATAACACAGTAAACATTATATGGTACGGGTTGATTATCTTTCAACGTTAAACTTATTTCAATATCAGCAGTTGTTCCATTATGAATATTTGACTCGTGTTTGGAAACATCGAAACAGAATAGTGGATATACTTCTTTAAATTCTTCTATACTAACAACACTACCAGTATCAAATGCTAATTGTTTATAACCCAAATGTATGAACCTATTGTAAAGATTTGAGTATTTACATTTATCATCGCTAAAATCACATTTAAGTGGTTCTTCAGGATATTTATCCCCATTAATTCTAAGTTCTATGTCTGTTAAATTCATATGATCAAACACCATATTATTCATTAATTGATTGTTATGCTTTTCATTTTTCTGTAGCATCACAACTACTTTTGTGGATTGTTTCTCTCAGAAATAACTTTCCAAGTGTGTTCCTTATTTTGACTAACATCGCTTTTATAAGTATTACATGCTTCCCACATCAGATTATGCTTTCTGTCCTTTGCCAATCCCTTTTCTAAGTTACTCATCATTTCAATACTAGGAGCTACAATAGGGATCTTCCAGGATAAATACTCGATGACTACTTTGAAATTAGTATTTCCATTTCTTATAATCATGTTGTTATCATCATTTCTTCTTAGAAATATTTTATGCGATGCACCTCTGAAGAATCGTTTGTTTCCTTTCAAAAATCCAAACAATTCTGATAATGGTAAATACATATTTACTAATTTACTGCTCTTTGTTCTGTTATATCTTTTTTCAAATCCTTTATTATAATTATCATTATTGGTCAACCTGGCTGTTCCAGCCCCTGCAGTAAAAGAAGCAATTACAGGATTGATTTCTTTCCCTTGATTATAATCTTTATACCAGAAATGATTTCTTGCAGCACTTCTAGATAAATCATCAGAGTATTCAATCAACTTTGTAACGGTAGTTGTAATACCAACATGATTAATTTTTTCAACCGATTCATCGTTTATTACATACTCAGCGGTACTGAATAAATTAAATCCATTATTCGTTAAAGTAGCAACATCGGTTGCAGCTATAGGAGTCCCATCTTCGGTTACTATTCTTACACTGACATCAAGATAACTTTCACTTGGATAAAGTCGTTCCCGTTAAAACCAAGAATCTAATTTCTTTGTTATGAATTCAAACTCTGATTTATTAGATACATTCACATCTGTTTCTCGAATTTCTTTAAATTCATATTTAACCACTGTATCATCCACAAGCGGTTCATCAAAAATGTTCCATTGCGGACTGATAACTTTATTTACTGCCATTTATATAAGAAAGATATTATTAAATAAAACTTACTTCAGAATCTTTAATCCATTTCCAGTCATTAATGTTTTGATCAAGTCCTGACTTCTTTGATTTAAAATCCTTTTATTTGTACCGATAAGATCCTTCATCGATTTTTTGTTTCCAATTACATCAATGAGTTCCTTCTTGTTTACATTGATCAGATCTTTCCCATATTCTATTGCTCTGTTTTTCAACAACTCAAATCTCGGTTTAATAATATTATTATACATTGACATAGCCCCATCTTTTATTTGTTTTGCTGACGTTTGAAATAACTGGGAATTAACAATGTTTTTGAATACACTACCGATTCCACTTCCATACTGCTTTTTATAGAGTAATCGCTTATTATTAATCAACATTTATAGGTAAATAATTTTATTTCACTAATCAATAAGCTTTTCTTAAATGCAGCACGTATCCAACGTTATCACCATTCAAATCGATAGGTCTTCCCAACTGATCAGTAATTGTCATTCTCAAGGAGTAAATAAAGTCTTTTGTATTAATAGGAAGGTAGATTAATTGTCTAGGATTCTCAACAATTTGACAACCCGGTTCTGTATTCGGAACAAATGTCCAAATGACATCTGATTTACTTTTGTTTACGATAGAACTGTTTACGAGAGAGCAGTGAATTTGAATTTTATCAACGCTTCTTGTAATATTCGGAAGCTTTGTACCTTCATTGATTTTCTTAGATATCTCACTATCCTTATCAAATCCTAAAATCTGACACAAGTCACTATTAAATCTAAACACATATTTTTCTTGTAATAGTATGACAAATCTCATAGATGCTGGATTGGATGAAATTACAATAGGACATTTATCTTTTGGGGTATCAAAATACTGACACAAAAAATAATTCAAACAATCATCGTTATTCATCCCATTAGGAATAGTAACATTCATCCACCCCCCCTCTTCATCTTTCCTGTATTGAAATGTATTATTTCCAAATTTATCACTTATATTATGCCATGAATACCACAAAGTACACTGATTCAAACCTATTTCATAATCCCAATTACGATTCAATTCGATTGGTTGACTAAATGTTATATCAATGATATTTTCATTACCTTCAATGTTTAACAACACAATTTATTAGAGATATTTTTTATATATTGAATTGTAATATCTCTTCGTAAGAAATTTATTTCGCATTAACGAATCCAAAATATCAATAGCTTCATTTCTCACCTCATCAGATGTATTTCCGTTTACTCTGCTACCTATCAAAGTGTATAGTTTTGAAATCATTTCATCACAATTCATAAATATTCCAGTTCCTTGTTGTTTGATAAAGGGTATACTAGATTGAATTTTGTTTAATCTATCCTTATAGTCTTGTATAAATAAAATAATTTTATCATACTTACTAGAACTATAACTTTTACTTTTCAGACCACCATAACTTTGACTTATAGATGTTAAATAATTCAGAGCCCCATCTATTTCGTTAGGATGCTTAAGGTAATAATGAGACATTTTAAAATAATTATCGGTATCATTCCAGTCATCTTTATGTTTTAAATTAATTTGATTTAATAATTCCACATCAATATTTAAGTTTAGATTTACATCATATGGTGGTTCTAGATTGGGTTCTATAGCATGAGTGGGAGCTCGACTCGATTCCTCTGAAGTAGTGGTCTGTAAAGCTGTTTTAAATGTATCACCTAATCTGACAAACCGTCTTCCTGAATTATTATCACCTTCCTGTAGTTTATTAATTATCGTTTCAGCGTTCTCTTGTAATTTTTTGATGGTATCTTTAGTGTTTTCTTTTTGTGCTATAATAACTGGAGCGTTTAATTCTGAAGCATTTTCCCGAAATCCTGCCTTCTCCATCTCATTTTGTTGAACCTTTCTTCTCTGAATTTCTCTGTTCTTCACTATATCCGATAACATATCACTCAAGCGTCTTGAATCCATTTATATACAAGTAATTTTATTTCATAATAAATTTTGAAAGTTCTTTTTCATAAAACCCTCCTTGAATTAATTCCCCACTTTTGTCAGATATTTCATAAGTAATGGGAATGGTAGGTCTGATGGTTGCTATCTGAAATACTTCATCCGTATAATTAGGTAAATATCCTTTATCAAAAACACTTTTTTTCTTTTTTAATTCTGACTAAATCCCCTACTTTGACTTTGTGACTCTGTGAGTTTCCTGTGATTTTGTAGTCATCTACTGGAGGAAACAAAGCATTGTAAACCTTTTTCTGATTTACCTTTTTACTAGCATCAATTGGTTTCATTTGTACTGAGCGATGATAGGAGTTATTATAATTACTCACAAATAAAGGTAAAATATCAATCCAATTAGTAGTGCTATTGTGAGTGAAATATTTCCATAACTTTTCTTTTAGCGTTCTGTTGAATCGTTCTACAATTTGCGCTTTCAATTCGCTTTCAGATGCAAACCAGTGTATGCCGTTATTTTTCCAAAAAGTTTGAACATTTCTCATCACAAATTCTTTACCTTTATCAGTTTGTAGTTTCTTAGGAATTCTTTCTTTAAATATAACACTGAATGCTTTTATTATTTCAGCACCCGTTTTGTCTTTCAGAGGGATACACCAAGCATATTTACTAAAGCAATCAATAACAGTTAAAATGTAATTTGTTTTATTATTTTCTTTTTTATATTTCTGCATGTCAACTAAATCAGCTTGCCATTGCTCATCAACATAGTGAACATACACTCGCCTCCTTTCAAAGTTATGATAGGAAGGTTTGTGTAACGTATACACATTCTCATTTTGCAACACATTTTTTATTTTATCCTTGGAAACCTTAACACCATTTTCTTTTAATTTTCTGTAAATATCATCCACACCTGAATAATTAGAATAATACGTCTTTAAAATATCTGTTTCTGCGTTGAGGTTTTTTTTAAAAAGCGATTTTTCATTGAACCACAGATAACGCAATTACCTTTCAGCATTGGAACATTATTTTTTTGTGACACTGCCTTAAACATTGATTCAGTGTCAGTGCTCTTTTTACATTTCATACAATAAATCTCCATTTATTAGAAAACAATTTTCTTAAACGAAAAGCTACCACCCCTTCATTTTCCGCTGGATGTAGGAAATGCAGTGAAAATCACAGTTTAATTCATCTATATTTTGAATAGCAAGATTTTCATAAGC
This sequence comes from Branchinecta lynchi, assembly GCA_023053575.1. Taxonomy (NCBI): domain Eukaryota; kingdom Metazoa; phylum Arthropoda; class Branchiopoda; order Anostraca; family Branchinectidae; genus Branchinecta; species Branchinecta lynchi. The sequence continues at coordinate 16,275,479 of JAKZAP010000022.1, read as the reverse complement.
TATTTTTTTCTTTGAAGTTTTTAGATATTTAACTATTTCTTTTCCTGGAGGAATACCGAAAGAATCGAAAAATTCGACAAAGGGGGATTCAGGTAGATTACAATAGGCAACCCAATGTGTTCCAGGCATTCCACGTTTGTCATAGTTGATTACACCACATTCCGAATCGTTTATATATTTGGGTAGCGTATCTAAAGAGAAAACACCTCGAAACTGTGGTATACTCCCTAATGCATCCATAATATCAAAATTAGTTAGAGGTCCTACTTTATTTTTGCTTCTTTTTTGATGTCCCCGTTTTTTGGCTTCTTAGGTCTACCACGTACCCCATGACCGACAACTTTTTGCGTTCCAGGAAGTGTAAGCGCGCCACCTGTGGTATCCTCCTTCCTAGGTCTTCCACGTCCCACAACTTTTTGTGTTCCAGGAAGTGTAAGCGCCCCACCTGTGTTGGTTATGTTATCCACCAATTTCTTACCAGCGAATGTACCCAAAGCAGCAGCTCCGCTTGTTAAAGCTGCCTTACCAAGGGCTACAGCTAACGGTATTAAGAATGGAAGTAATCCACCTTTTTGAATCGCTTCTCTCATCTGCTTGTATGATACATCTATGTCACAACCCTTATTATTCATTTTACATGTTTCAATTTTATCAATTTGTCGTTTACTTAAAAGTAACTTTACTGGTTCTCGTTCATTTTGTCTACTATGACTAACACGTATCTGACATTTTTGTTTAGCACCAAAACATTTCTTCAGCTTTCCTTTCTGAAGCTTTGACAAATAAACTGTATACTCCGTTGTTTCAACCATTTATTAGGGAATTAATTTATCTTATAAAATTTATTTACCAGCCATCATTTTTTCTATTCTGGTAACGAATGGTTTGTCAACAGGTTTTAGCTCTAGCTCTAGAAGCCTTTTTGAAATATTTACTACTGCTCTTTCAATATTATCGATACGAGTTTTTTGGCCAGCAATCTTTCCTTCAATTATACCGTTATGGGTGTGTTGCCCAAGAAGCTTTTTGTCATAATCTAAAAGATTCATAGTTAACGTTGCTAAATTAACAGCATCATTTTTGTTTCTAGGGTTTTGAACATTTGTTATCAACTTGTTTTCAGCGTTAATCTCTTTATCATTAACTCGAACTATTTCTTTTACAAATAACCCTTTATCTTTAATCCTTACCAATAAATTATCAGGAGAATCATGTACCGCAGTTAATCTGTTGATATCTTCGCTAAAATACTGATTTGCCCCCACTTGTTGTGCGGTAATTTCTTCTTTAAATTGATTCAAAATAATAGTCATAGATCTGAAACTAATAGCGTCCTGGTCAGCTTTCGCATCCCCTAACATAATAATTCTCTTATCTTGTAGGTTAATATTACCGTTGTCATCAGTAACTCTCTTTTCATTCGATTCGTTACTAACCTTTTTCCCAACACTACCGAATTTATTCATTTATAACAGGACGAAATTATCTAGTAAACTTTTCAAAGTTTTTCCTATAAATCATATCTTTATCTTTTGTTCTTAAATCAACAAAGAAGAATCCGTAGCCTTTGGTTGCAACCTCGAATTGTTTCATAAAGTTCTCATTGTCTACATGATTTTGTCTGATTAATTTTATTTCTTTTGGATTAGAGCACTGAAAGAATGCGAAGTAATTACATTGAAGTCTTACCACCTTTGGGGTTTTATGATAGCTCTGTGATAAATAAACAATTGAGGCATTTTTCTTTCTTCCTCTTATGAATAAGTCTTCTATTTTCTTCTGGTCTTTTTCAGTAACAAAATCATCAAAGATAATCAAGTTTTGGTATTTAGGGTCTAGATCGTCAACATCAATAATATCATTAAGGTCATTACTTACGGTTAAAATATTCGTTTTACATTTTGATTCCAAGGTGGTTAAATTGGTTATGAGATCTTTATATTTATCTTCTTCAAGATCTTTTGCATACAAGTATATTCGGTTGAAACAGATATATTCATAAATTAAATTCAAGAGTAGATTGGTTTTTCCTGTTCCAGAACTTCCACAAATTAATAATCTAAATGGCCACTGAGGTGCAAGTTCGTGTTTGTTCTGATAGTTATTCTTTTCGCTAAAATCATACACTTTGATTGGTGCCTTTTCATTCATTTATTTAGGAAGAATTTTTCATTATAAGATTTACTTGAGTATTTTAAGTATATACTTGAATTGTTTAAGTAGGTACTTGAATTTTTGAAGTAGGTACTTGAATTTTTTAAGTAGGTACTTGATTTTTTTAAGTAGGTACTTGATTTTTTTTTTAAAGTTCAATGGGCTGATAAAACTATCACGTTGTTATATTACCACCCCCTAGGATGCAATGTTACATCAGAAATCAGTCGATTCTTACCCAATTTATTTTTGGTGAAATACGGTTACGACGATTTCTGCTGCCTGCCGAGCTCCAATTTTGCTAACCTTGACAAGTATAAGCGCAGTTTTCTTATACCTCTCTTGTCTTTGTTATTTAACATTTAAAACTCTTTTTATTCCTTTAGAAAGTTATTTTTATAGAAATTAGATATAAATTAATGTATTTTCTTGACTTAATATTGTCTCGGCCACAAGTAAGTCTGATATATATGTACATTTCTGAAACAAAACAAATTTCAGCTCTGGAACAAAAACAAAAGAAAACCTTGTAAACCAGATTCAGCTTAGCATCATCAAAGGATAGGGATATACCTCATCCTGGTAAGTTTCTTTCAGTTAATTTTGACTTTTCTTTCATTATAATATCCTAGAGGAAATCTTGCCTGCTAGAAGGCAACTCTGTAGCCTAATGCATAAATCCTCGATGTTTGGTCATATCATATGCTATTCTCTAGTACTAGAGCAGTGTTTGGGCCTGTTCCAAGGTATGTCACTGCTGTTGTTTGGTTCATGTGTAGATTCCAATTTTTTTGCCCCATTCCTGATTTTTTTTTTTTTTTTAAATGTCTCTTTGGTCTGTAAATAAATTGGTACATGAGAGGTATCCAACCCAGATCCAACCTGAATTTAGATAACTTCGAACTTGCCCTGAAGATATTACCAGCAAACTTCTGCGCAGTCCCAAATTTATCCTAGATCATGCTAGATCTTTCTTCATAGAACTTATAAATACAGTAAATGTAGGCTATGCTTATTTGAACACCTCTGTCAGTTCTTTACATAGCTTGCCTAACCAGGCACCATGTCGATACCCATGAGCAACGGCTTGGAAAACCCATGATGTTCGACAAATCAAAAATATGAAGTGAAAATCTGCTTTTCCCAACAGATTTGTGTGGGGTATTGTTCTCTTTCTCCGAAACATGGGGCTACAGCATGTAAGCATCATCTAAGAAAGTAGTCCTATATATAAAGCCTATATGCTTATTTGAACATACCGTAACAATAAATTGTCGCTGAAGAAAATGATAAAACCATCCTTGGTAACTTGCTACTTGCCTAAACCTAGTTCTTTCCATACCTTGCCTAATCAGGCACCATGTCGATACCCGTGAGCAACGGCTTGGAAAACTCATGATCTTCGACAAATCGAAATTATGAAGTGAAAACTGATTTTTCAAACAGATTTGTGTAGGGTATTGTTCTCTTTCTCCGAGACATGGGGCCACAGCACGTAAGCATCATCTCACAAAGTAGGCATATATATATAGCCTATAGCCTATATGCTTATTACCTATACGCTACCCTAACAATAAATTCTCGCAGAAGAAAATGTGAAAACCATCCTTTGTAACTTGCTACTTGCCTAAAATGTTGAACTGGTATCACAATTAGTAGGCTAATATTCGAAGAAAAAGTTGGATATTTTCGGCAACATGTTGGTCAAGAGATTCTATGCACACATAAACTTTGCTGGAATTTTCCTTTCACTGATAAACAGCCTTCAAATCTACATGGAACTGATTCCAAATTGCTCTACCTTGCTCCTAGTTTGTTCAAACAAGCGAATGAAGAAGAGAAGTTTGAAACAAAAGAATTTCTGTCGACAGATATTTTTCAGTTTAATTTTGTGGCATTCAGATTGAAGAAATAGTTAGTTACTCAGTGATACCAAGTTTTGTGTTCCCCCTTTCTATTTCACTGTTTTGTAGGCATAAACAAAGCCATGTATGGACAAAATCAAGATAGGAATTCAAATAAGCATAGACTACCTCGACTCTTTCTTAGAGCATGCATTTCCTCGACATTGTGCCCAAATACTGAGGATTTGTGAATGACTTATCCAACTGAGGTCCAACATGCAAGACATCTACTCCCTTGTTTTCAGTTGTGATACAGAAATAACTATTTAGATTTCTGGTTAAGAATTTGTGACTTGTCATTCTGAACCACAGTAGGTAGAATGGAAAACCAAGCAGCACGGGACACCCTTACCATTAGTTCCCTACGCATTTTTGGTATTAGGCATGGTATTAAGTATTACGCATTTTTGGGTGGCTGGGCGGTGGGCAAAAAAAAAAAAAATGGCTGTCTGGAATCCAGGCTTCACCCTTATAAATTATGCAGTCTAGGGTAAAATTTAAAAGCAAGACTTGGCCTTTAGGTTTGAGTAGGGTACAACCCAGTCATACACACATCTACAAATTTTGGGAACAGTCAGTGCTCTAACATTCCAGCAGCAGGATTGTGGGCATCCCCCACTGTATTCCAACAGATAAGCACTGTGTGCATTAAGCTGGGGCACTGTGTCCTGGAGTAAAGGTATAATTGTAAATTGAAAAAGAATTTTTTTTTCTCAAAAAGATTTTTACTTGGGGGAGAATTACCCTTGACCAAGTCTACCACAAATCTCTGAATTTTGCAAGCCCCATGCCAAACATTGGATATACATAGCATTGGGTAGATCCTATCCCCAAGGCTAGATAGTTTAGGCTATGCATATAGGGTATATATATAAATCATAGGTTTGTAGTAGACTGCTCGTTTTAAACTCTGTAGTACTAGCTATAATAGTATTTGCTGCAAGCAAGCTCTGCTACTTTGCCCCCCCCCCCCCCAAAAAAAAAAATTAAATAAAGAAATAATCAGGTTTATCAGTACCAGTAATATGCCCACATGTACTAACCACTAACCCAGTATACAACCCAGCAGAGAAATTATAATCCCAAACAATCAGCAGCTAATTGATGAGTTTTGATTCTGTTCTTGGCCAGAAAAGGCAGTAATTGATTAGTAGGTATCAACTAATGTATCAGGAGTTTTTCAGAAACTTGAACTTTGGCTGGTTTACTAGGTGATAATGTAGTCCCTGATGCAGATTAAAAAATAGCAGGTTGCTTTACTGTTTATGTTGGGTACCGTACCCTACTTATTCCCCGTCGTCACCCATTTGCTATGCTAGGCCAAACCGTTTTCTTACTGAATGAACCATTCGGGTAGCATCTAAAAAATGTGGTCAGAGACTTCTAAGAAACTATCTTGTCATACTTCTTGGTGAGGTCACAATTAAATTTTGGGGTAAATTCTGATAACCAAATAATTGACCAGCAAATTTGATAACTGATAATGGTTTCTGTTTTAGATTGAAGTGCAGTCAAGCCTTCTGAAATTCAGAATATTGTCAGCACCATCCATAAAGCAAAAGACACAGACGTATGTGCCCGTGGAACTTTCTACATCTATAGAGGCTCTGTCGTCATAACTGTTACAGGAATCAGCAGGGCTTGGAAGAGAATCACAATAGGTAAGTTTTTAACCCAACCCGTAACTTACAAGGGCTTCAATGGTTTTCTATCCAAATGACCTTTGGTCATTCAAAAAACATCCAAGTAACTGGTGGTTGTAAATATTATGCCAGTAGATAATCAAGAATTTTATTTGTATTATCTTTCTTGCTTGAAAGTAGTTGCTGTTTAGGATGGGAATATTTCAACATTTCGGATATCAGTTTATAAATGCGTACTCCCTGTAAACATTTGAACGCCATTAATTTGTGTTGCCTTTCTTGCTCGTTACTAGTTGATGTTTAAGATGGAATATTCAGTATCTGAAATCTTTCTTGCCCTCATCCTTGACCAGAACAGTGGATCGGTTTGTGAGAAGTATAAGCTAGAGATTTGATTTGTTTGATGTTTAAAGTTTTTTTCATCCGCACCAGAGCAAAATAACACTAGGAAGTAGCACCAAGACTTGACAAAATTCACACACTCGAATAGCAGCGATACTAGCACCCGTAAGGGTAGAGAATGTCCCTACTGAACCTTATTCAGTTTTCACCAACGCTGGCTCCGGTAACTTCCTATTCTGAACATTGCAAAAAAATGCAAAAAAGCCTCAATTGTTTCCTCGATGTGTGCAGACCGCACCTTTCCTTTACTAGAAATTCCTTAACCTGCAAGTTTGTCTCACTTCAAGTGCCACAAGCGTAGTGGGCGGTGCTACGAGTATGGACTGTTTGCAAAGCATGGAAAGCAAAGGTCTTGGCGCTACTCCCTAGTGTTATTTTACTGTGATCTGCACACACATTTTCAGTCTCTTCTTTCATTTCTACTACCTTTCTTGCTCAGAGGCAGTTGCTATTTGGATGAGAGTATTTAATTTCTTAGTTAGAAAATTCGTTCTCATTACACTGCAAAAAAATGATATAGCGTCAATTGTTTCCTCTCTGTGTGCAGACCGCACCTTTGCTTTACTAGAAAATGTAGTTGACTTATCCGCTTTGCACAGTCAAACATGATTCACAGTCAGCTTCTGCTGAAGGAATATCTATTTACTAGAAATTTCTTAACCCACAAGTTTGTCTCACTTTAAATGCCGCAAGCGTAGTGGGCGGCGCTACGAGTATGGCCCGTTAGCAAAGCATGGAAAGCATAGGTCTTGGCGCGACTACCATAGTGTTATTTTTTTTAAATAGAAATTTCTTAACCCGCAAGTTTGTCTCGCTTTAAATGCGGCAAGCGTAGTGAGCGGTGCTACGAGTATGGCCCGTTTGCGAAAATAACATTAGGGAGTAGCGCCAAGACTTGACAAAACACTCTGGATGTCTAACTCTTCGTTCCGATGAGGAATCACCGTGTACCTAGCGGAAGAGCCAAAAGCGTCACCACAGCTGGCCCAACGAACCGCGTTGATTGGTTGATACAGAATTTGAGCCGTCATTCGGCCGACCTTTCTCGTTCTTCTCGAGGTTTGCCGGGGTGTTTGGACTTAGTCATATATTGACACACACTCGTATAGTAGCGATACTAGCACCCCTAGCGGTAGAGAACGTCCCTACTGAAACTTATTCAGTTTTCACCAACCCTGGCTCCAATAACTTCATATTCTGAACATTGCAAACAAACGATACAGCCTCAATTGTTTCCTTGGTGTGTTCAGACCGCACCTTTGCTTTACTAGAAATTTCTTAACCCGCAAGTTTGTCTTCGCTTTAAATGCCGAGTATGGCCCGTTTGCAAAGAATAGAAAGCACATGTCTTGGTGCTACTCCCTAGTGTTATTTTGCTCTGATCCGCACACAAATTTTCAGTTCCTTCTTTCATTTTTATTACCTTTTTTGTTCGGAGGCAGTTGCTATTTTGGATGAGAGTATTTAATTTGGTGATGGATATCAGGATATCAGTTAGAAAATTCCTCCTCCTTACAAAGAGTTTGAGTGTCTTCTTTCATTTTTTATGACCTTTCTTGTTCAAAAGTAGTTGCGATTTAAGATTGGAATATTCAGTATTGGAATCTTTTCTTGCCTTGGCGATTTATTAGAACAGAGGATGGATTTATATGATTCGCTTTGATGTGGCCAGGTTCGCTTTACTGGCATACAAATCTGTTATGCCTTCTTTAATTTTATTACCGTTCTTGCTCAGAAGCAGTTGCTATTTTGGATGGAGTATTTGATTTTTTTCTGATATCATTTAAAAATGCGTCCTTCTTAGAAACAGTATTAATGCCTTCTTTAATAGTTTGACCTTTCTTGTTCGAAAGTAGTTGGTTTTTAGGACGGAAATGTCCAATACCTACATCTTTTCTTGCCTTGGCCATGGATTTGAACAGAGCATGGATTCAAATCAAGCTTTAGCTGGAGGGATGATGAGCGTTAAGATGTCAAAATGGTCCCATATAAGAAACTTTTCCATGCAGAAGTACAAGTAGCCTACAAAGTACAGTAGAGTTTATGAGCTGAGTGCTGACAACCCAGGTTTGTGTGTTGCACTTGGCTTAACCATGTCTGGAAATGTGAAATATTGAGACAAAGAAAAATGCATTTTTTTTTCGAACAATTTTTGCTGTGATGAAAATATGAATGTGACTTAGTTCAGAAACAAAGAGTGCTAAGTGTCAATACAACGATCATATCTTTTGTGCGTCAATGGTCCACAGCTTAGTGAGAATAGAAAGCTTGATGAGCTGTGTAGTTGAAATAGAGGATGGGTTTGCTATACGGAAACAACATCATAAACACACTATATTCAGACATTAATTTACGTTCTAATTGAAGTTTTTAATTGCAGGATCATAAACGCCTGGCCCTGTCAGACTTAGAAGCGTGTCTCATATTCCCTTGGACGCCAGCTACACTGGAAGAGCTATTTGGGTCATCATGAGTCAAGGATGCACCGGATTGAACAACATTTAGTGGAGCGTAATGGGTTGAGAATGTTCAAAACTGATTAAGCTAAAGAATAATACAGTTTTCCTTCCAATGCTTCATTGTATGCTATAGAATAAATTAAAGTATATTTGCTTGCCATCTTATGTCTTTGTAAGCAGTCAGACTGGCCTTTATTGTATGCTGCTGTGTTACTAAAGCAGTGTAGCATAATTAGATAGCCTACTTCTCCTCTGAGAAAATGTAATTTCGACCAATCCAGTTTATGAGCTCTTGATGTATGTCGGAGCTGAACTCAACCCTTTAGTGTAAGGCAAGGTGCTACGATGCTAATGCCACCAAGGGCTCGTCATTCACAAACTGTCGCCTAGTTCTTAGGGCATCACCCTAGGATTCATTCTTGTTGTTACTGATTGCATTCTTAGAGAACCTCTTATACGTATTAGGGCGGTATGGTCTGCGAATGTTGAGGTAAGCTCTGCGAAATGCTGATCCTCAACAAGATTTAGAGAGACCAGCAACGTAAATAAAACCCCAATTCTACAGCCGACCCTGTAACAAAGGTGCAAAAACATTCCTATGGGCACCATGTGGTAGGCTTCAAAGCACAACAGAATGTTTGATGACTACAGTGTACAAGTAGCTACAGAGGACTAAAAGTTCCCAATGATCAGAAAGAGACTACTAAATTGTTACACAGCTAGATAGACTGGGTTCCATTCTCAAAGGGTTACTGGTCACTATGATTTGACCAAGATCGTAAAAGATCATGAGATTCAACTGTGGAGTACTGAATTCATCTTCTTTGAAGTGGTAAACCCTAGCCAAAGAGGCATGGGGGGACTGCTTTTCTAAAGTGGGGCTTAGACCAGAGGAAATGGATGGTAAGTTCCGGAGTGGATTGGGAAATAAGAAAATCAAGTTACGCAAGTCGGAAACTGCTTTTCTAAAGTGGGGATTAGACCAGAGGAACTGAAATGGATGGTAAGTTTGGAAGTAGCTTTTTTTTATCGACGGATCTAGTTTATGAGCCTCCTGATGATTGTCAGGATTGGGACAGTGTCGGTAGCAGGCAAACATCTGAGCTGCACCTTCTAATGTGGGACAAGGGGCAGTGCTAAATATCATCAAGAATCACATCAGCTGCCGCCAAGTTATTAGGTCATACTAGGGTGTTCAAGAGTTGTAAACTTCCCTCGCTCTTGTGGACTCTCCAGATACAATAGTTTTGTTTTCGCAGATACCATGGTATCTGATACCACAGTCTAAAGTCGTTTTTGCAGTTATCGTGGTATCTGATACCACGGTCAAAAGGCATTTTTGCAGTAATGGTGGTATCTGGCCAGTTATCGTGGTACATGATATTCACATACCACGGTCCGACCATGTATCTGAAAAAGTCATCTCACTTTCATCAAATTTGGCAGTTTGATGGGAAAGAAGTTTGGCACTTCGCTATATGACCGAACATCAGTTTCCAGTTACCATGGTAACAGAGACCATGGTATCTGCAAAAACGCAACTAATCTTACCATTGCGAGTACCATTTCCCTTGGTTGGTCCTACACTGCAATAATTTGCCGTAGCTACAACTGTAGCCTGGAAATTTCAAACAATCAGATGACTAGAAATTTCAAACATTGAGAAACCTATAATATGCTTACTGATAGAGGGGTAAACTTTATGATTGTATTCTTAGAGGATCGCTGGTCACAATGACTTGCCTCTGATATGTATTAGGTGCGTCAGGTCTGACAAATGTTCAGGTAAGGCTGGCTGAACATTGCTGCTTCAAAGTTGAGTGAGTCAATCTACTTCCAACCATGCAAGAAAGTTGTCAAAACACTGGTAATCCGTTCAAGTGATCGGTACTGAAGCACAACAGACCGCACTGAACAGTCAAATCCTAGAAACGAATATACTGTATATTCAACTCCTCTTGTCTAATGTTAGGAAAAATATTTTGTTGGGCTTTTAGTTTGCAAAAGATGCATAGTCCCATTTATAGAGAATTATTGGTGGTCAGAACCATTTGACTAGGACAGGTGTTATATTACACTTTTTACATTAACATTTCTGTAGAACAAACGAATAGTAGGAAAATAATGTACCGTAGAGTTTAAAATCAAAGCTGGAATTAAATGGTGAATGAATGATTGAATCAAGCTAGGTACCGCATTATATGGAGCCTTTCTTGTGCATGGAGCATTGCCTGCTAAACAAGGGCCTGTTTTGGTGCCTAACCTGAGATTCTTGCTACTGGTTGGAAAACAAAAAATCAGATGAAAATAAAAGATCCCATTGATTTCAACAATGGAACACGCTAGATTAATCTTACCAGACGGTTGTAGCCTACCATAATCATTTTGCTTTCTGCAAGCATTTATATGGGACAGAATTTTTAACTTGTTTTTTCAAAAAGATTTGATTCTGAAAATTGCATGAGAGGTATCCAACCTCGAACTTGGACTACAAATCTTACAAGGAAACTTCTGTGCAATCCAAAACAGGTTCTAGGTCATCCAGGACTTCCTTCTTCATATTTAAGACCTTGATAGGACAGAAATTTTCCTTTCAAACATTTTAGGCCAGTTTCGAGGTTGTACAAGTTCGAGGTATGATACCCCTCCTGTACGTAAATAGAACTTTCAAGATTTAAGTGGGAAAATAACTTACAATACAGAAATTTACAATAACTTTAGAGGACGCGAGAAAATAACTGAGAGGTTTTTTCAATCGAAGACTCACCAAAAATAATCCAAATGACTACCCCAGGTAGGTAAGCTCTGCTGAAACTTAGACCGTAACCACAAGGTTGAGAGAGACCAGCGAGGTTAATGCACACACAAGTCTCCTCCAACCCTGTAATAAAGGTGCCAAGATGTGAATGCCACAACACTGTTCCATGATGAAAGACCATTTTTTGGCACACTGAAGGTTGGGATTTCATCAGACATACTTGAGTAGTCCAGCAAGCTACAACACCTGATCGATTTGCAAGACATGGCAATCGATCAATTTATTTTGCTTTTCTACACTCGTTGCCCAGACCTTTTGAAATTTCCGCGGTGGGTTAGTACGAGCTCGAAAAAGTAAATCGCCCCGGTGCCGCGGAGGTAACGGCAAGCGATAACAAGAAAATGGCGTATTGTTGAAGCGCGATCTATGGGACAATAAATATTTATTTGCAAAGGATTTTACAAAAAATAAAGCATAATAGCTGTCCATTGTGCTTTAAGTATGTACTTGAAGTTTTTAAGTAGGTACTTGATTTGATTTAAGTATGTACTTGAAGTTTTTAAGTATGTACTTGAAGTTTTTAAGTAGGTACTTGATTTGATTTAAGTAGGTACTTGAATTTAATGTTCATAACCTAAAGGCAAAGTTGTAAATTTATCGCTTGATACTATCCTTTTATCATCCTTTGGATCTAATGCTTTTTTATTCTGTTCTTCTAGAAACATATTGTGCTTGTATGATCTTAAGTTGTACTGGGTCACAGAAAGGTTTTCAGTTTTACCAAACAGTACATCCTTATAGTTTTGAATCGTAATTTTATCTTTAACTATATTCGTTTTTATTCCTTTCAGTTTTTTGCTAGCTTTTGAAGGGTCTTGGTTGTCCTTTAAATAAGCATATACTTTTGATCGTAATCCAACAAACTCTGTCATAACCTGTCCACCTAATTCATCTTTCATCATTCCAATCACTTTCTTATTTACATTAGGGAATCCGTATGGATTATCTTTCGCATAATCAGATGTATCGAACCTCTCATTCAAATCCTGTTTGATATCTTCATAGAAATCTTCGGTTCGAATGTCGTATATGAAAGAATCAGTGTCCATATAACACAAATCAATTTTATCTCCATATTTAGGCTTCAGATAATCATAATGGAATTCATACATCAATAACTTGGATAGTTCCAATACAGCAAAGCCGATATACATTGGTTTATCTAATTTTATCTTTTCCTTTGACATTCTTGCTACTGAAAAGTTTTCACTAAAAATTATTTCAGATTTAAAGTTGGGTTTCTTTATTATTTTTTCTCTTGTTGTATCATCCGTTATTATTTCCATATCCGCTCGCTTCCTTACGTTTTCCATAGTTTTTCCAAAGCAAGCATTATTCATAAGCTTAAAGAAATCCTTTTCAAAATCATTTGTACCCTTAGTTCTAAGTGCTGTGTTGAGGTCTATATATCCTTTTAAGTAAGCACTTTCAGTGAATCCTAGTATTCTGTGTACTCTTTTCAATATCAAACCTTTTTGTAAATAGAATTCTAGATTCCTGTTGTGAACTACATAGTTGGTTTTATCTAATACTGTAGTACATAGCTTACCGTTAAAGTGTTCCGGTGCTAATGGTAAATCCTTGTGTAATTCGTGTAGTTCTTTTGGATATTCTAAATCTACCTCATATATAGCACCTACATTCTGTAATTTCATTATCGAATTGATATGAGTTTTTAGATGGTTGTAATACTCGAATGATTCGTATTCATTCCTTTCTTTCAAATCATCCGGTATGGAAATGAATTGGAAATCATTCGCTGGTAAATCTTGTGACATTGCCCACCCATATAAATTATTTTTATCCAAATACACTAAATAATTAGATGGCGTATTCTTATTATAATCACTTGTGTATTTATTATTCGCTTTTGCGTATCTTTTTATACATTGGGATACACCACCTCTTATTCCTTTTTCTATAAAGGTATACATGTCTTCCTTTGAGAATAACGGTAAGTCTACTTTCGAATGTTTTAGGAAAGCATCCCATGTTAGTCCTGGAGCTGAGAAGTAATGAAGTGGATCCAGATCATAATTATGTATACACACATTTCTGAAATTCTCTACAACATCCGACAATATTAACACATCACTTTTTAGGTATAATTTAGTATAATCAAGTAATGTTTCAAAGTTAAATTGTTTCCATATAGATACCGCTCTTTTATAATCACTTTTGTCAATACCTTTCCCCGTCAACCTAGAATAAAAGCTTTCTATTGGTGGTAACTTTGTACATTTCATTTTATCGAAACTGTCTACGAATTCATAGGGATATACCCCTTTTTTAATTATTTCTTTGAATTCATCGTCATTTTTGAAGCTGTTAGATGTGAATTTGAAATTCTGTCTTAGATGATTACAAGGTACTTTGCAATCACATTTTGCTAAATTTGCTGATAGTTTGTCTAAAGATGAAGCCATAAATCTAATTGAATCTATAAACCGCATCTCATATTTTATTTTCTTATCCGCTTTTGTAATACTTATTGATTTCGAGAATGAGATGAAACTTTCTGCACTTTCAAAAATTCCGTTATCAGGTATCAATTCTCTAACAAATAAATGAGAGTCATATTTTGATAAATTATGCATTACTACCGGGATATGCCTAGGAATCCTGTATTTCATATTACATTCACCATGAGCAAATCCCCTATCTTCTCCTGTCATGTGGTCGTGATCAAAGTGAGGATTTTCAGTAATTTCAGTTGTACAGATGTGACAAGTCTTATTCATTAGATTTTTCCATTTTTCGGTAATTTCTGCATTGGTGTAAGTATGGTTTCTTTGTCTGCTTTCATATTTGTTTGCAATTTCTGTGGATACTTTTGTAACGGTTTTAACAAAATTTTCTGCAGCGTCTTCACCGAAATAGTCATAGTATTTGTTCTGGTTTGTATCAAAGGAACAGCATACCTGAAATCCGTAAGCAAATGGTTTCTGTTTGGCAACTTTTATTGTTTTCTTTCCGTTTACCTGATTGTATTCTTCGTTATAAGACTCAAAGTCTGCTATTATGCAATAAGGTACTTTCATTTGTTTTGCAATATTTTTATATTGTATACTTGAACCTTCAGGAGGCATTATAATATCAGGATCTTCGCAATTATTTTTACTCTCATGTTTTTCAAAGTGTTCTTCTTTTGTAAAATGCCTTCCGCAAAAAGTGCATAGGTATGTCTTTGTTTTATTTTTAGAGATTTGAGGACCAACTAATCTGCTCAGATCCTTTACCAGTACATAATAATTATCGAAATATAATAAATTAATAACATGTTTAGCTGTTTTGCCATTGATTGTACTTTTTAGTATATGACTTCTGATAATTTTCTCTTTTTCAATTTGAAATAAACAAATCTTAATGTTGTATCTATTTTCAAATTTGTGTATATCTTTAGTATCCATTGGGAAGTTGGTAACCCCTTCGAACTCAAATTCGTTCTCATATTGTTTATATTTCGAAATTCTTTCCGGATGATCCTTAGCTGGATGTAGATTTGCTAAGATAGACCAAAGGAAACATTTCTGGTCGTTATTTTCAATATTCAAGCAAGCTCTTTTATTTTTTACGAAATCTGGCAGTATTTTAAACGTTCCTCCCATGTAAGATTCTATTCGTGTCATCCTATAATCAATTCCTTCATACCGACTAAATTGTAGCCCAGATCGAGGGGTATTACTTAAAGAACTAAGTCTCTTGTTATTATCATCCAAATGATTATGAGTAAGAATGCTATTTTTATTTAAAATCCAAGAAGTACTGTTGTAATATACTACTACTTCTTCATCATTCTCCTGTCGATGGAAAATAACACGAGTTACGAACTGAACTCTATATTGATAAAGTTCATTCATCCGCCGCTGTAAATCGGCGAAAGTAAAAGCAATAAGAGTATGTTCATCTCTTCCATTGCTTTCAACTGATACGTTTACAGTGTACAAATTCTCATTTTCCCTAGAGATAGTAGGTTGTTGTTCTTCTTCAGTTCTAAATAAATGATCAGGAATTAATTTTTCTTCTTTGATTTTTTTCTTATTTATGAAGAGAGTTGATAAACCAATTGGTTTCTGTCTACTGTTATCACGTCTTTCTGTTTGATCTCTTATGATATCTCTATTTTTCTGTACGGAATCTTTATGTTTGGTAATAATATTATTATAGTATTCTCCAACTCTTTTTAGTACTTCTTCTCGTTTTCCGCGAGTTGATAGGTTCTTGTTTTTCAGAAATTTCTTTAATTCACTTGTCTCTTTTTCTTTGTTATCATTGTATTCTTGTTTTAGTTTTGTAATGGTGATATTATTTTCTTTTATCTCATCTTCCAGAATGATTCGTAATTTCGGTTCTGGCTTGTAGTCTGATGGTCTGTTCTTATTGATTCTTTCGTTTCTGCGTTCAATATTAATTTTTTCTTCAGCTATTAAAATATACTTATCAAGATGGTTTATTATACTATTTGTTATTTCATGTTTCTTAGCTCCATTTGTTTTTATTTTATTAATTTTCGCATAAGTCCTCAGTTCATTAATTCGGTATTGCGGTAACCTTCGTATAACCGCTTTGTTGTTTGATATAACCTTTTTACAAAGCTGAATAACCTCTGCAGTATTCATCATTTAATAGGGGAACATTTTTATTAATGAATTTCTCCCGTCTGCGTTTTCTCAGTCGTAAAGAAAAGCACTGGTTTCAGTATGCGTTTCACAGAGCAAGCGCTGTCTAGATTCTCTCCGACTGATCACAGAGAGCACAGTTACCGAGATGGCGAATTTGTTTGCGTTTCACGGAGCAAGCGCTGTCTCTGGTGGCTCTGAGCGATAAAAAGAGAGTTCCCAGATGGAGTGATTCACAGAGCAAGCGCTCCCTGGATATTCTCCGAGCGAGCATAATAGAGACAATATTGTTTCCGAGATGGCGTATGTGCTCCGAATTGCGATGTTTGGAAGCAAACCTAAAGAAGTAATTTTTGAAACAAATTAGTTAGATTATAAATGGAAGAATTAGAAAAGAAAATGTTTGTATATCGCCGAAGTTATAAGTATTACAGTAATGTGAGCAACGGTCTTCTTTTATCCAAATTTGCCTTTTCGGCAGCAGGATTAAGTGCGTTTCTTATGCTACCTTTAGCGTCTTTAAGCTTGGGTTCCGTCGTCATTGAAATAATCGAAAAACATTTAAATATTGCAGATAGAAAAGCAGAATATAGAACCACGTATAATTTTTACACTGAACTGTTATCAATGCTAAAATGCGGACAGTTAACGGTTGAAGAGGTCATTCAACGCGAAGCAGAAATGCGTAAAACCTTTCGATTTTTTCCTCGCGAAAAATATATGAAACAAGTCCGTTTAAATGGATATAAATATTGCAAGAACGTATCGATAGCTCAAAAGAATGGTTCGCAAGTTTGACTTTTCACACATGATCCTCTACCTGACAACCAAAATCTAGCTTATAACTCAATCAATGAAACACCAATTCCACCAAATTTATTGAGAAAATGTATGCCAACTTAAAGACTTAGTTTATCAAAATCAATCAACACTTCATCGGATAAGAAAACTTGCGCAGGATGCTCCTTGAGTAATGAAGACAATATCTCATCCTCTTGGATCGCTTTGCGAATAGCTTTTTCATTTTCGACGATGCAATAGTACCCTTTCCCACAGAAAGCTATTCCAGGATATTCGCGGACTAATCCATACAACTGAAGATATCTTCTTATTGTTGATTTGCTTTCTCCATATTTCTTAAATCGTTCTTCAAGAAAACACTTGTATAGATTCTCAGGGTTGTCATTGAACAGTTTTTGCATGTACGCATACACTTCACCTTTTTTCGCTTTTAGTAACACTGTTAAATAATCCAAATACACCTCCACTTTATTTAAATCAACAATCATACGTTCTGCTTGTTCCAAACTGACTCCACATATTTTGCTGCTCAGCACCTTCTTGATGTTTACGTCCACTTTGAAGTTTCCAAACCTTCGCGAAGCATGTAAATTCGCTTTAATATCGGCTAAAACTGCACGCTCTTCTCTTTTTTCTTGTCAACAGAGGAACACGCTGTCGTACGGTCTTCACCTTCGACTTCATCTGAGGCTGTGACTACCTTACTCCACAGCGAAAGGAATGTTTCTTGCTCCGATTTCTCCAGTTTGAACAACCCATTCATATACTTTTTCGGAATGGTTGCTGTTTTCTTCTGAATACCTTCGCTGTTCATCTGAAAATAAAAATCTTTTAACGACCTTGATGATTCCTTTACAGAATTTTCGAAGGTCATTTGGTTCCTACGTCATCTCGTGTGACGCGCTTCGCAACATTATCTGACCCAGATAATTCCTTTACAGAATTTTTGAAGGCCATTTGGTTCCTACGTCATCTCGTGTGACGCGCTTCGTCATCTGATAACTCGTGTGGTATATTTGATATTTGCGTAATTGTTTGTTTCAGATGCAGCTATTCCTATCTTGCTAGATATCTACCTGGATATCCTTGTTTTTATCGCTAGAAAACTAAAAATACTTACATTGGAAATTTTTTCTTTCTTCAACACCTTCTTAATCTCAACTTGTTTACAAATGTCTCCTTGCTTGCACCAGACGCGACACTAAATATTCACGAATATTTCCCGCTGATTGTTGCTATCTGCTGGAGGCGTCTGTGACGCATCTCATACCACAGATGTTACGAGCGGTCGATAATTAGGAGCTTGGATTTTGATTAAATAAAATCAGCCGCTAATAAATGGAGTCCATGAGAGAAGTCTTGAATACAATCAGAATGAATAAATACAATGAGACAATCAGGAAAGAAGAACTAGTTCTAGGTTTGAAATATACTATTGTTAAAATGAGAATTGCTAAGACAAAATATGGTGATAAGTTGGTTGTAGTTATTAATCATAATGACAAACCCTGTGATTTGTTTATAACTCAGAAATATAATACCATTGCTAACGAATTACTTTTAAAGAAAAATCTAGTTTTGCAGCCTATTGTACGCGAAAACAAGAACAAAGAAACATATGTGGATTTAGAACTGTTTACTCAGTAATATTTGAATAAAAAATTAAAAATGTAAAAAAAAAGAAGTAGTAGTATATTGTAGTATTTTATATGTAGTAAAGGGTAATATTCTCATTTCTTGTATCCTTTATTTTGGAAGTAAGAAAATAAAAATGTTCTTAAAAAGGGGGGTAATTTGGTAAAAAGGATGTTAAAATTTAAGAAATTGATGTTAAAATGGGGTTTTGAAATTGGGGGGAGGGTGGAGTGGGAGCCGGTATATATAACTACTACTATAATAAAATGAATTTTACTAGATCCTGTATATTTGCTAGATTTTTCTTTTTTTTACTAGATCTAAGGTAAGGTATGGTAAGGTAAGGTACAATTTTAACGGCAAATATAAATAAACCTGGTGTTTCTTAAAAGCATCAGACATGCCAGTGGCATAAAAAAACGACGCTTCACTAATTCTTGTAAAAATTATTAATACAATTCTAGCCTAAACCATTGTAAAGAAAAAACAAACAAACAACTATCACACATCAACACTAAAATTTAAGGACAACACGAGAATTTACGACAACAGACATATGACGAAAGAAAAAATGAAAAAAAAAATCTAGTCAAATTTTACCACCGGTGGCAACGCTGCGCGCATCTTGGCTCCCATCAACAACAAATGTTTGTACCGATTGGTTAGTCCATTCCGTACCTCCGAATGAACCAATCACAAACGACGCTAGAGGCGGTCCTTATCGAAAAAACTCTCCGTGGGAAAGATTAGTTCTATTTAGCTATAAGACTTTTCTATTTAGCACTCAAAGAAGATATATTAGTTGCGTTTTTGATCGACGTTTTGTTCACCGTTCGCTTAGCCGGTTGCTTAATTTCCGTTTTTGAACGCCGTCGAAGTTCACCGTTTGCCTAATTAGTGCTTTTACGACTGCGGCGATCCTTGCCAGGTCGACGTTTCTTCGACGATTCAAGCAAACTTCGAACTTGATAGCGCACGAAGTTCGACGGTTAGAGTTTGAAGGACGAAGGAACTGTGACCGGCGACCAAAAACGGTATTTAAGCAGAGACCTTTGAGGTTGAAGGCAACTTTCAAACTTCGATCAAAAACGCAACTATTGACTGTGGGCCAGGCTACCTGCCGTACATTTGTATCACTTATAGATTTTAGTCCATCTTCATTTTGAACGAAGATAGCCTATCTGCTTGCCTGCTAGAACGGAGCTTTCCACTCGAAAGCAGAAATATGGTTTGATGAAGCGAAAGCTTGGCTGAATAAGCTATCCGGTGGTAGCTTTGCGAACAAGGTATGCTCAGAGTTTCGTCCCCTCGTTTGTTCGTTTATATAACTCGGACCGCTTTTGAACGTTAATTTTTAGGTTATTTGTATTTTAGTAATCGCAGTCTAGCATGTGATTGACCATATTTATCATAAGACGTCGGTATAAATGTCGCAAAATTGTATATATTTGTAGATTCTGTTATGACGTTAGGTTTTGACGTAAAAACAGCCCATCGGCTTGTCCGTTATCTGTTTTTTAGATTATATTGAACTGAATTGAACTTCAGATAGTCCTCTCTGACATAGGCTATACAACTCCGCTTCCCTTCACACACTGTAGGCTCTGGCGCAATTACAAGCAAAAACCATCATTTGTTCGCCCCAGACAAGAGTTCTAAGGAGCTTTCTAAAACGTAAAACTTTCCGTAAAAACCGCACAGTTTAGATCCTTACCACTTTCTAGTAATAAGCGGAAATCGGGGTACTAGGAAAAAAAACAAAAACACGACAATATTTCTCACCATGAACGAAACTCTCTAGTTGATTCTTCTGTACATTCTTAATTGAATACTCGTAATTCTCCTGATCGGCTTCAGTAGCAATGAACTTCCATCCGAACTTTCTCGACCCCAAAAGCGGGTAGATACAACTAGACCCGGTACCTGAAACAAGAAATATGGGGCTCATCTAGGAGCTTGCCCTGTGCTTTTGCTTTGCTTTGCTTTATTTAAAAAAATGAAAAAAAAACGAATAGACGAATCCCGAAACTTCGAACATGCCAAAGGCGTATTCGGTCGGTTCAGGAACTACAAAAGAATGAATACCTCTCTAAGGAAGAACAAATTTCATCTCTTAACAAAATCACTTATCCGGGTCAAACACGACAACAATTCCACATAAAAAGAACAAAAAATAAACAAAATAAGTTTTGTTTGTGTGCTTTGACCCTGCGGATCCCCACACCAAGTTTGTATCCCAAACCCTTTGAGAATTATCGTGCTATCAGACAGACAAACAGGACAGACAGACAGACAAACACAGACAGAAGAACGGACGGACAGATAAACTTTATGATAACGTCTTGGGATCCCAACAACTTGATGTCATACATGGATCGGTTACAGGGGCGAAGAGGGTCTAGTTTGACACAGTCCTTAGTCGGCTACTTTTTGGATCAAACCTAAAATCTATCTAATGTTTTCAAAATTTGATATCTTCCATCAAAAATTTTCTGTTTTAAAAAAGAACTCATTTTTATAACAAGTATCCCTTATTTTTCACTCAATTTATTCAGTTGGCTTTATTAGACTTTCCGGACCTAACTTTGGTGCTTGGTTGTCCCATGAATAAATTATCTGCAAGAAGAGGAACAAGACCAAAGGTTCGATGGCATCCCAAAATAATATCTGAATTGCGTCTTGTAGATATGCCTATCCTAAAATTTAGAAACAGATTAATGCCATTGGCTAGTCACCCGAGAAAACCAAGTTCAGGTATGGATTCAGCATGTGTGTGTACCCTATACGTCATATCTAGTTTGACAAAACTGATCGAAACTTCCTGCCTTACTTCTGCCAAATATTCGATTTCGACCGGATTCCGGATGGACTACTTGTCGGGAAAAAACCTACAGCTCAAAAAGAATTCAGCGTCTCTACTTACCCCTATATCGAATCTCTAATCAGCTTCAAATAAACTGTAACTTTTAACAAATTTGCAGGTTTTGGCTGGATTCCAGACGAAATCTTTATCCGGCGAGAAAATAATTTTCATATACGGATTGAGCATGCTCCCTTACCATTACATCGAATCTCAAATCGACTTCAGATAAAACTTTTTAAGATTTTCCAGTTTCGGCTGGATTCCGGGCGAACTGTATGTCCGGGTAAAAAATGATCGTCATATATGGTTTCAGCATGTTTTCTTACCCTTACATTAACCATTTAGTCAAATTCACATACAACTTTTACTTTAAACAAATTTTCTGGTTTTGCCCGGATTCCGGCCGAACTACTTGTCCGGGTAGAAAGCGATTGTCATATACGAATTCAGCATGTCTCCTTATCCCGAAATCGAACATTTAATCAACTTCAAATAGAACTTTTGGTTTTAATAAATTTTCCGGTTTTGGCCGGATTCCGGAGGAACTAACTGTCCGAAGAGAAAATAAGTTTCAGATACGCATACAGCATGTCTCCTTACCCCTCCATCGACTATCTCATTGAGTTTCTAAAAAAAAAAGAAAATCGTCCCTTAATCTGAAACCCCTCCCCCATCCCTAAATATGGGGCTACAGGGCTCATCTACGAACCTGAACTGTACTTTGTCCCAAAGAGTCCTCATTCCAAGACTAAATAAAATATCTCAACCTCTTCGACAGTTACCGTGCTAATAGACGGACAGGCGGACAACTTTTACGAAATCATAGGCACTTACGTTTTGGGATCCCAAAAAGATCCGGCTAATGCAGACAGTTCACGATGTACTAAATATTTTGATACTGATTCACTGTCAGCTTGGACTAAACGAACATAGTAGAGGAATGCTTATTTGAAAAGTTTTTAATACTGTTGCTCTTCCTCTCTCTTCTTTTCTCTCCTTTATTTCCTTTTTTCAGATCGAGTAATTTCTCTCACATTAAAACTACCTTCTCCAACTTTGCCAAATATCTTTGTCGGATATAAAAATTTGAGTCGAATTCTTTTATGATGGAGATACAT
The DNA here is from genome assembly GCA_023053575.1 of Branchinecta lynchi. Classification (NCBI taxonomy): domain Eukaryota; kingdom Metazoa; phylum Arthropoda; class Branchiopoda; order Anostraca; family Branchinectidae; genus Branchinecta; species Branchinecta lynchi. Next base: position 16,253,063 of record JAKZAP010000022.1, on the reverse strand, counting down.
CGATTAAAAAACCCAATTGATATCATAACAAAAAACGTGCTAATTTTCTTTCTAAAATTCCTCGAATCCATCACAACCTCACTGAGGCTGTAGATGATGGTTGAGTTATTACGCATACGTTTTTTTATATTTGCTTGTTGATTTGTTTTATGCGATACGGCCTTGTTATGTCATAGTTTTCGTTTTATATTTTTGGCCAGTTATGTATGTGTTTACTATGTTTTTTACTCTCCGATTTCTGGAGGAAACAAATTATTTGAATTGAATTGAATATTACCTAACCGGGATCGATCGTGGAAGAAAACGTTAAGACCCATGCCAGGCCACTTTTGCTACAAAACTACTTGCCAAATTTTTGTAATTCAAGTCCAGACTATAGTCAACCATAGTTGAAACGTCCTTCTTTCCAAATGTACATCTTTTGCTTAGCGGCGCGGGATTTCATCAAAGGGATCATTTTTCTCTATATCCTGCTAATTCTTCTGCCTAATCTCTACGTAGTTTTATCCCATCATTTATTTCTGTTCATATCTTGTAAGTGTATTAGTTAATTGATTTTGTGTCTTTGTATTTCGTAAATTCGTATTCCTCTTCTAGGTTTCAGCTATTTGGATTAAACTTGATTGATTGAAAAAAAAAAGGATGGCGTTCAAACTAAACATCGTACCCCAATGGAAAAAGAAGCTTATTCAAAAGTCAACAAGAAAACTGAGAAGTAGGATTTCCACTCAATGTCTATGCCGGAAGAAAGTTGAAACAGTTTACAGTTAGCTGATATCAAGTTTTGATGTTTACCTCTACTATACTTCCTCACAATTTCAGGAAACACTTTCTAACTATCTTGGCCCAATCAAAGATGACGCACGAAAGCAGAAATACAAATCGGTCAATACTTCATATGACACAACAGTCATCCTCAGGAAGAACGAGAAAACGTCTCACAAACGACTCAAACTCAACAAATCAAATCCTGTGTCAAACAATCACGGCAATCTTCGGGAACAGCCGTGATACCCGAGGCGATACCGCTTCTGGCTCTTTCGCTAAGTACCCGGCGGTTTTGCATGGGCAAGGAGAGTTAGTGATCAAGAGCATTCCAAGATCACTGTTTTACTCCTACCAACGGAAGGAAATGACGGGTCTTGGGCACGTTATGGTATTTGTCCACTTATGAAATAAAGAGACAGTAGGTGAAAATGGATACCCCTTCAAACTTCTTCCGTCGAGTAGATGGAACAAACACTATAGCCTATGTAGGCATAAAACTATACGAAATGAAGCTGAATTTTCAGTTAAGCTTTAGGTTTGGGTTTAATTGAAAAATTGCCACAATAGCAAAAGCTAAACTAGACCTACGTTGCCCGGGCAACGTGAAGTGTTGCGGCAACCTTTGTCCGGCTTCGCCGAATAAAGTGTTGCGAGAGCAACACTTTGGTTTTGTTTCTTCGCTATCGGTAAAGTGTTGAAATTATCAACTTATCGAAGCTATTAAAATGGTATGTTCTAAAAAGAATAATCACATGATCAAAAGCTGTTCTTTAGCGTTGTAAAACCAACAACAAAACAATATTGGAAGAAGGGACCAAATTGACTTTGCGGTCAGTTGAACTTTATCCTTTTCAATCGTAGATATCGTGACGGATGAAGACTTGGAACAATATCTTATATAATCTAGTTGATATTATGAAGCTATCCGTAACTTTTCAGGATTAAAATACCATAGATGACACTATTAATTATTACAAAACTACCTTATTGTTTTACATTACCGTATCGTTTGTACCCGTTGCGTTAACAGTTAATCCTAGGTTATAGCGATAGACCATCGATACAAACTTTCTTACCGTCATATTTACAGAAATCGAATACAATGTGCACCAATTTTCAAAAATTTCCAGCCCCTCGTGAACCGATTCTTACTTACAAGTCCCTCTCCCGTGATTGACATCAAATTCACCGGAAACAAATAATGGATACACCAGCTAGCAAAAGTTGCAAACCCCTCATCGCTGAAGATGATTATAGCATAAGCTTTTTAAACGGGATGTTCTAAAAAATTAATCATATGGTCAAAATGCATTCTTCAGCGTTGTAAAAACAACAACAAAATAATATAGGAAGAAGGGACTAAATTAACTTTGCAGTCAGTTGAACTTTATCCTTTTCAATCGCAGACATCGTGACGGATGAAAACTTGGAACAATATCTTATATAATCTAGTTGGTATTAGAAAGCTATCCGTAACTTTTCAGGATTAAAATACCATAGATGACACTATTAATTATTATGAAACTACCTCATTGCTTTACATTTTCGTTTGTATCCGTTGTGTAAACAGTTAATCCTAGGCTACATTGATAGACCATCGACACAAACTTTCTTACCGTCAGATTTATAGAAATCGAATACAATGTGCACCCATTTGCGAAAATCCCTAGCCCCTCGTGAACCGATTCCTACTTACAAGTCCATCTCCCGTGATATACATTAAGTTAACCGAAAACAAATAATGGGTACACCGGCTAGCAAAAGTTGCAAACCCATCATCGCAGAAGATGATTGTGGCATAACAGCCGATTATTACTTATAAGTCCCTTGCATGTCTTACAATTGGGAACCAAATTGTTCTTACCACCAAATGACAGGTACGCCAACTAGCTAAAGCTGCAAACCCCTCATTGCCGAAGATGATTATGAGCTAACAGTCGACTGCCGCGTACAAGTCCCCTACATGTCTCATAACTGGTATCGCCTATTTTTGGTTTCAGTGTACCTTACTACTGAAGTTGTCAACCTCTTTGAAATTTTCAAACTGGTGTATCTCATGAAGGAATTTTTGTACCAAAAAATGGATGACATATACTTTGATCAACTCATCAATGTCTATCGATTGCCATCGAAAAAAAAATTCTACCTGTCTTAGTTCAAAAGTTGACTTTTTTGCCGTAGGCCAACTTTCTAACGTCACGACTTAGAAAGGAGCAAAGGATAAGCTCTAGTTTCTTTAGCAATGAGAGAACTTTTAAAGTTTAAGAGGCACATCTTATACCGTTACTCTACCGCAAACCCAAGTGCAAAAAAAAAAATGATAAACTCAGCTGAAATCGTCGCAGACATGGACAGAAACAATAGATGGCAGCACTTTCGGACCCGTGGGAAAAAGCCACTTTTTTGTCTCTGTAGATTTTTCTATTGATCACTCAAAGAAGATATGTTGGCTGTGGGGCCGGGTAACTGCCGCATATATTTAACACTTGTAGATTTTAGTCCATCTTCAATTTGAAACTGGTGCCTGCCTGCTTGCGTGCTAGAACGGAGCTTTCCACTCGAAAGCAGAAACATGGTTTGATGAAACGAAATGTTCGCTACACAACTTCAGATAGTCCTCTCTGACATAGGCTATACAACTCCACTTCACTTCGCAAACCGTAGGCTCTGGCTCGAGGACAAGCAAAAACCATCCTTTTTGGCCCCCGGCATGAGTTCTACGGAGCTTTCCAAAATGTAATGTCATATTCATCAATCTGGCCAAAGGTCCACACTTTCCGTAAAAACCGCACAGGTTAGACCCTTACCAGTTACCAGGAATAAAATGAAATCGGCGGCATAGGAAAAAAAAAAAAAAAAAAAAAAAAAAAAAAAGACGACAAGGAAGGAATTTTTTTTTTTTTTCAGGAAGGAAGGAATTTATTTATTTCTTCAACATTTCTACAACATATTGAACATATTCTTAAACCAATAGCCCGTCTCAATATGTGACAACACGTCACCTGTGCAAGACGGACATCAAATTATCAAAATCTATTGATCAATTTTTTTTTTTTTTTCTATACACTTAGTGAGACTTTAACTCACTCCAAATCAACTTTCCTCACTCAAACACCCCTAACCTACCCAATTCCCATTCCCCTCCCGAATCCTGCCCCAACCTTCATTAAACAACCAACTCAATTACCCAACAAATATTTTTTTAATCTGTTCTTAAACAATAAATGATTATCAGACTCCCTAATGCTTGCCGGTAGATTATTCCAAACATTCACACCACTATTTCTAATTATAAATGACGCTCTACTACTCTTACGCGACTCACTAACAAGCCTATCATTATTCCTCGTATCATAATCATGGTAATCTGAATTCACACTAAAAAAATTACTAAAATACGAAGGAGAAAATTTATTTAATACACTGTACACAAAATTACCAATTTGCTGATCTCTTACATGTTTAACTTTCAACACATTAAAATCTCGATAACAATCTTCTGTATGGGGACAATTTTTTAACTCACCCAAAACACGGAGAGCTTTATTTTGCAGAATTTCAACACGTTTAAATTAGAGTTAAAGTTACTGGCATACACAGAACATCCATATATTAAATATGGATGAACAATTGAAAAATAAATGTCTCTTAATGCTATTACCGGTAAAATATTTTTGAATCGACGCATTACACCCACGCCTCTCGCCATTTTTGTTGCAATAATGTCACTGTGTTTTTTCCAATTAAAATTTACATCAAGATTGAAACCAAGATATTTACAAGCATAAACTTGGTTAACCGGGGAATTTCCAAGTAAAATGTGTTGTTGATCATTTATAATTCGTTCAAGTCTACTAAATATCATATAATTGGTTTTCGACGGATTCACTGCAATAAAACTCGACTTCATAAAAATTGATAGGTTCACAAGTGCTGCATTAGCTTTACAAATTAGCTCACTCAATGATCTAGCGGCTACAGTAAGTGCTGTGTCATCAGCAAATGCTGTGACTAACGTATCTGGTAAGTAGAAACGGAGTGTGTCCACGTACACTAGAAATAGAAGCGGACCCAGCACTGAGCCTTGGGGCACTCCACACTTGACATCATGAGCCTTTCCTATTACACTGTCAACAACAACTCTGATTGATCTACCATGTAGGTATGAGTGGAACCACTCAAGTGGCTTGCCGCGTACTCCTAGAGCCAATAGTCTCTTCATTAGCAGTTCAAAGTCGACAGTATCGAACGCTTTTTTAAGATCAATAAAGACCGTAAGGGGCATAGAGTCCTTTTTCAAACGACGAGTTGACAATGTCTATCAGATGGTGCATCGCATGTGAAGTTGAATGTTTTTTTCGAAAACCGAATTGGCACTCATTTAACATACCAAGTTTGTCCAGATATGCACTCAGTCTCTTATGCACCACCTTTTCTATTATTTTCGAGAAAATTGGTAGAAGAGAAATCGGTCTCCAGTTGTTTAGTTCTTCTTCGTTTCCACCTTTGTGTAGTGGTAGAACTTTAGCCCGTTTTAGGGCCTCTGGGAAAATACAAAACCAGACAAAACCAAAGTGTTGCTCTCGCAACACAATAATAGGCAATAAAGCTTTAAGGGACCCCTCGCACTATTTAATCTTCAACTTGCAGTATTTTAAAATATTTGAATATTTTAAAACTATGCTGTGCTTTCAACAAATAACCCACGGTTTTGTCTGTTTTAAGCCTTTTCCGAGACCCGTTGCAGGGAACTAATTTACATAACCGGTTTTTCTGATGGGAAAACTTCTCGCCGACAACCGTCGACACTGTGATACACATCGAAGGTAGCAAAACGCGGCAAGTCAGAAAATCAGCATGGTTTTGTTAGAGGGGTTAGAATATACCGTAGAAATTGGGGTCTCCGGTTTATAAATATATGGAGTGATTATGAAAGTAGGTTGTGTTAGTATTATAGGTAAAACAGGTGATTTAAAGGGAGTAAAATGAGGATGTATATAATTTCAACCATGTACGCATTTTACAGAAAGGAATGAGGTAAAAGGACGCGATATATAGTTGTATGTGGCCTATATATGACATAAATTAGCTTACCTATATCAACTCCAGTCACATTTTCATTTTTTCCTGCAGGCAGTAGCCGAAGTAAATCCTCAATCCAGAGCAGATAGTTCAGCCTGAGAGGTAGAGTTGGAATAAGTCTTCCAGGGGGCATTTCTACTGAAAGTTGGAAATCTCGGTGGAGCAAACAGGTAGAAAGGGTTCTGACTGCATCTTGGTCTTTGAAATCGACAATCATTTTCCCGGTGATAGTCTGAAAAAATATTATTCCCTTGCATTGACTTTGCTACAAGAGGGACCAGGAGAACGGAAGCTCCAGTAGATGCCTACAATTTCCATTCCAACGTTTTAACACTTGTGACTCCTTTAATAATCGAATTTTATATAGTGGAACTTCCCTGTCGGATTTGCGGTACCTCTATGCACTTGTACCTGTGTTTTATGCTTGACCAAAAGATTTACGAAAATGTTCATGCAGTGAGCTACCTTCCGCGAGCTGATCACTGGCCACTGAAAAGCCGCGTGTGTATTGAGATTCAAATTTTCCGCGTCATAGTAGAATTTTGCGTTCTGAGGACGGCCACAGGTATTCTGAACATCATAAATACTGAAAAATGAAAAAATCCCTGAGCACAAGGTCAATAATGCAGTGGGGTCAGTTAAATGATGCAGAAATAAGTTAGCTTTTCAGTTAAAACTTTAAGACTTTGCTGGGTTTGTTGCAGTATGCGGGACCCAGAATCAGCTTAGAAAAGAGACAAACACGGCAAATACAAACATCAGCGTAGCCGTTAGGGCGGATAAAAATTAGTAGGGAGTTCAAACCTGGGAAATGCGAACGGACGGAACGATTAGGGGATAGAGTGAAGCAATAATATGGGAAAGACTTTTTTAACTTTTTTAAGACTCCTTTAACATCTTTTAATAGCCTATTCTTCGGATTGATGGAATACTATAATCTTAAAGATCCGCTTATTATAATGAATAAAAAACTTCAACGGGTTGTATCAAATTTTTCAGGTCTCCAACATAACCTGTGCAGGTTGTTTCATGAATGATATTTTTCTTCTTTTTGTTTTGATTTTCAATTTGTCAGTTATAACTAAACTGTAATTAAATTGTAGACAAGTTTTAAGTATTTTTGGTAGTATAGTTAGGCTATCTTTTGGCAGTTCATATAGTGTTTTAGCCGAAATTTGTCAGTGTTTATTAATTTCTTTTCTACTCGCTATCTTTAGCGGAAATAAAATATTGATTGATTGATTTCCCACGGCTTGAAATCCTGTTAGGGTACAACGTAATAAATCCGACTTGTCCATTGTAAACCACAACTTTGATTGTATTAAACTCAACTAAAAAAATTAAACGACAGTCGCAATGACCCATGGAGATCCCTGATTTATTGGTTTACTGATTTTCAATTATATTTTGGGCAGCTGTTGTTCAGTTTTTTTTCCAGTTCTCTACCATTCTCCGTTTTTTAACTAGAAAGGTGACGAACAGAAAAATGAAGCCAAAATAACATAGACTTCAATTCAATTCAATTCAATATAATCTAAAAAACAGATAACGGACAAGCCGATGGGTCGTTTTTACGTCAATACATAACGTCATAACAGAACAATCTACAAGTATATACAATTTTGCGACATTTACACCGACATCTTATGATAAATATGGTCAATATACAAATACATTAAATCAATCAGATATAAAATACAAATAACATAAAAATTAACGTTCAGAAGCGCTCTGAGTTATATACACGAACAAATGAGGGGGACTTCCTCTATTGAGCTCAGGATTCCCTAGGAAATTTGATAAAATGCGCCATGATTTGAAGTAATTCCACATGTATCCGTAATATACTAATGCATATAAAAAAAAAAAAATTTCAGGAGATGGTTATTTATTTCATTATATGCGCCTACCGTGAAGCCTCAACTTAAAGTTACAGTCAACGAAGGAAAAAATCTGAACTACTCTCATTCGTTTGTCTGCCTCCCTTTTGCACAAGAAGCCACATCACATCAAGGAGAGAAGCAAGATCGTACCAAGGATTAACCAAGAATTCCACATTGCATCCCGATGGCTTATGTACTTAGAAACCAAGTTGTTTTAGTGGGACTCTCCTCAGGACTGCCAGGAAGTGTTCAGTCAGCCAAAAATTATTCTGGCAAACAAACGTTGTTATTTCTTCAGAGTATCATCTTGACTTTTCACAAAATCAAACTTCTCATTTGGAAAAGTCGGTTACTATTAGGACAATTTGTCAGACTCGAAGTAAAAAAAAACGAATGACACTTAGAAATAGCTTTCAGCACGTAAAGATCAGGTTTTCAGGGTCACAGACTAGGTCACAGGGTCACCAGTTCATAATTTCCCCCAGAATCAAGCAATTTCAAACATTTGGAATAGCTGCACAAAACGATTTTAATAGCCAGGGGCGTCGCTGTGGAGGGAGTGGGGTAGCCCCCCCCCCCCCCTCCGGAAGAAACGAAAAAGCTGAATCGGCACTCGCGGAGTGCCCAGTCAAATAATTGAGCTAATCTGGCCGGTCGCAGAGCACCCTGTCAAAATAAATAAACTAAGCTGAGCGCCCCCATATCGCCCGGTCAAAAAACATGAGCTAAACAAGACAGTGAGAAGTGCGCCACCTAACGCCATTAAGTTCAGGCTCCCTGAGACACTGAGGTGACATCCAGGGTTTGAAAGGGTGACGCATCAATATCGATCATATATTTTCAGTCTTACATTGTAAAAGTTGTCTTATGTTTTAAGCTCTTTCAGAATTGCAGCTACCTCATGTGAGAACTTACAGAATCGTATTCTCAGTTGCATGTTTTGAGCTTGCCAGAATGACATAAAGGGGCTGCCTCTATCTAACCGTTTGGATACAAAGAGATTTTTCGGTTGTAAACTTTGTAGTTTGTCAGATCGACAGTTCTACGTTTTGGGGTTCGAAGGATGGCAACAGGCAGTTATCACGTCAAGATTTTCCACCCGCCTGCTGCGGAACGAGCTGAGCTGTCTAGCTAATTCCTGTTATGATGAATGAGTTTTAAAACTGGCTTTAATGTTTCTTTAAATTCGTTGAATTTTCCACACGTGGTGCTATGTTTCTCAGCCATTTGTTTCTAACCGACATCATTCTTGAGTCTTGCTGGACATCCGCTAGTTGTATACTTCCATGTAGTTACCCGTTCCCGATGAAAAATTTGTAGCCTGCGTAGTAGTATGGTAGTAGAAAACGTTGCATGTAATACTATGTAATAGCAAAGAATACTATCATTTAATACTATCATTTTTGGAGCTAAGATAACGTGTTGTCCCCAGATGACCCATCTATTCCCCCCTCCCCTCCCGTCTTCCGTGCGTCGGTTCGAGAGGAATACTGGCAATAAGTTTTCCCCATATCCCGCTAATTCTTCTACCCAATTTTTACGTAGTTTCATTCGATCACTTATTTCTGGTAATTTCTTGTAAGTGTATTAGTTAATTTGTTTCTTGTGTGACTGTGTATTTTGTAAATTTGTATTCCTTTTCTAGCTTTTAGCTATTCGGGTTAAACTTGATTGATTGATTGATTGATGTGCCTCAGACTGGTCCAATCTTATGTAGTAGTATCCAGTAGTGTCCTGTCTTGCCATAGTAGCATCCGGTCTTGTTAATAGTAGCATACAGTAGTATGCAGTAACACGGCAGCCTTGAAGTAGAAGCATGTAGTAGCATCGTTAGTACTGATGCTACTTTTTCGTACTACTTCATAGTACTATTTTGAGATAAATTTTTCATCGGGTTCGCCCAAGCCGTAAGCTCAAGCGTACGCCCCTGAGCTTCGGGATACGGTTAATCAAAGCTCGCAGTTTTCACGAATCTTCTATTACATAAGTGACAAAAAGCTGAAATGGGCAGTACTGCGCCGGAGCCTCCCCCCCCCCCCCTTGAGTTTTAGCTAGCAACGCCCTGCTAATATCACCCATTTGGAACATTGGATATGGCTTCACAAACTACAAGAACACTCCCATGGCTGTTGATGGTGATTCAGCAGAAAAGAGTGCCCAGCAATTTTGAAAGAGAGCGGTGAAGATTACTCTACTGAACAGAGGCGTCACGACGGGGGGGGGGGGGAGGGGGAGTCGACGCAAAGTGCCGCAACTTTCCGTCAAAACAGTTGATTTTTTTTTTCATGAAAACAGTCGGTTTTTCTGAAAATTGGTCGATTTTTCGTCAAAATAGTCGGTTTTTCTGAAAATCAGTGGATTTTTTGGAAAAGCAGTCGATTTTTTTCAAAATGTCATTTTTATTGTTGAAAACAGTCGTTTTTTTGCAAAAAAAGTCGGTAAAAATTACCAGCCAGTCGGTAAATGCCTCGTCCCCCCCCCCCCCCCCCCAAACATTTTGGCTAGTAACGCCTCTGCTACTGAATACTACAGGAGGCATGAAATATATGATGGAATAATCGTCTTACTAATCAAAGTAGGTTGGACTTGGCAGCCAGTTGGCACCTGCCTGCCTGCACTAATTCAAAAGTGTTGACAAAAGTTCACCAGCAAAAGATGAGATGAGGCTACAAAAAAAAAACTCACAATTCAACTCAGATTTATTCACCATAACATAAATGCGTAGAAATTATAATGCTGCTATGTTAACGCTACAATACAAAACAAACAAGAAACTGCGATATTCAGGGCTTGTCTTTATAGAACTTAGTAAAATACTGCACAGCTGTTTTTAAAAATTGCTAAAAAAATGGGCAGGAGGCCCAACAAATTTTTACACAGAATTACATTTACAAGTCCTCTGGTCTTAACTTCATACGTACAATTCGTTTTAAACTTGGAAGAACATTGCAGTGATGTCTGGATTAACGGCACGCTACAGGGTTATTGTATGTCTTCTATCCACCAAGGATTTAGCTTAACCAGTGTGGCAAGTATTTTTTCCCCAAGAATAATTAGGAGAGAAAGTTTTTTGTATTTTTTCAGTTCTCTTGGACTGATTGTGGGTTCAGCCACGGTGCCAAAGTTGACAAGCGTATTTATTAAGTTGTCCACCAAAGAGTAGAAATCAACGTAATAGCACCTCCGTAGAGAAACAAAATTGTTTAAGCCTAAGGTTTAAAGTTGTAAACTAAATCTCGGCCGATTATCAGAGATTTGTGACATCACATTTAGTTGCAGGAGAATATGATAGTTCACATGTTCAAACCTGACAGATTGTCACTAAAACCATTTATAAGTGTACATGGATTCGGTACCTCGTGACTCACCCCCCCTGCCTTCTGTTAAGTCGTATCAGTCGTTTATTTTGGCCTTTTGCTAAGTTGTATCAGTCGTTTATTTTGGCCTCGCCGAGGTCCCGGGCATTCATTTTAATAAAAAATGATCCGAGTCGTTTAATTTTTTTTTTTAAATTTTGTCTCTGTTCAGCTTCAGTTGTAGGCCAGTTACCGAAGAAATCGTTTAAACCAGGTTTTGTAACCCGATAGGTCGCAAACATGATTCATGGGGGCAGCAATGCGGCTACCTGTTCTACTCCCACGGGATTTGGATCTGCCTAACTTCGGTCTTTCAGATTTTACCCTGTCAAAATTACAATAGGTTAGACTTAGTTGTTAAAGTGAAGTCTGACTGGTAACATTGAAATACCTTATAGACCAAAAGCGAGAGACAAGGTTATGTGCATTGATTTTTGGTCATCTTTGACTATAAGTGAAAAAAGAAGGAATAGAATTTTTAAACAGAATGCAAAAGCCATCAGAAATCAAATGACAGGAGACCCGCGAAAGAAGTGTGCCAGAACAAATCGAAAAATGTCGATTACAAAGAGAGGTTGAGGTAGGAACAACGCTTGAAAAGGACAAGGAGGATTTTAATATACACCCGAAATTCGTTTCCCAGGACAGGAGGGGTTCCGCAGACGCTGGAATAGCTCATTCTAGTCGGGAGGTAAATTTTTGGCCTCTATGCTAGCAGAGGCGTTACTATCAAAATGTTTGGGGGGGGAGAGGAGCAAAAATATTCCTTCAGCCAAAGCTGACTGCGAATCGTATGTATCACTGCTGACTGCGAATTATAGCACTATCAGATATGGGAGGAGCAAGGTATTTACCGACTGGCTGGTAATTTTTACCGTCTTTTCTTTGCGGAAAAATCGACTGATGTAAAGAAAACCGACCGTTTTTATGAAAAATCGATTCTTTTTACGAAAAATCTATCTTTTACCGGCTAGCCGAAAACATCGGGGGAGGGAGGGGGTGCATCCACCCCACCCCTACGTGACGCCCCTGTATGCTGTGTTAAAGCACATCTGAAAAGACTTTGTAAAATTCATGACACTCATACAACTCGAAAATGATCTCTTTTATGTTTAAGATATTCTAAAAGCGAACTTCTCGTCTTCATTTGCTGTGTATATGGCATCTTCATTATGAAACAGAAGTACATCAAATCACCCGGAAAAAAACGCAACTCAAGTCTCGTCGGTGAACCTGGCGTCTTTTTCTATATCTGTAAACTCCTGTCAGGCCAAGACCAAAAGTTCGTTACGTCCGTAAATCCGGATTTTTTTTTTTAACGCACTGGCAAATCTGTTTTCCTCGTTTCGTTCCTGAGGAAGTATGTTCTGAATCTGAAAATTGCTTTTTTTGCTATTAGTTCGGAGCAAATCTACTTTCTTTCTATGCGCTTTATTTTGTCACTTTTTCAATGGACAGAGGCGTGATTTCATGGCTATTCTTAGTTTTTCATTGGGATCGCAAAATGACGCTCTGCTCCTCGGCTTACGTCCATAAATCAGTTTTTTTTTTCAGGAATTACTTTTTTTGCTTTAATACGGAACAAATCTACTTTGTTTTCTGTGGCCACTATTTTGTCACTTTTTTCGACGGTCAGATTTTTTATTTCAAAGCTTTTTTCCTTTTCAATGGGATTGCAAAAAGACGGTCTCATCCTCGACGTTTCACAAAATTTCGCCTATGGCACATTTCATATTATTTTCTACTTAGAGGAACGGTGTGTCATTTACTTGGCGATTAGGCTCGGAACTTTTTAGATTTGAAACACATTAAAGGTTGGCTAGATGGCTAGACAAAGGCAGATTAAAAAAAAATTCGCCTGCGGCGCTTGCTTTAATTTGTCCCGGGTACAGGAGTTGAAAGCTTTCCTCTTATGCGAAAGTTGAAATGTAAAGCTGAGGCTATGAAGGTATGTATACACAAATTTTGATTACAAGAATAATTTCAGCTGATGCATTGCAGCTAGTTTTACACCGGCTCTATTATTTGTTGGTGGGGAATGTGCGCCATTGCCGCATAGTTGCAACAGTTCATTTTTGTTGGTACCTGCGAGTCGTATATTACGATCCATGAGTCGTTGAAATGAGGGGTCTCACCCCCCCCCTGGCCTGAGTGCTTCGGGCCACCCCTGCTACTGATATTTAGAAACAACGACTGTTTTGTAAGAAAACTCTACTATTTCTACGAAAAACTGACTGTGTTCAAGAAAAAAAGAGCTGGAAGCTCATGTGGCACTTGTAAGGCTTCCAATGGTAAAAGGGTGAAAGTAGGAATTTGCCAATTCCTGGGTTTGTTCTAATTATTTGTAAGCTAAACACTTCTGATAAGAATGACGATGGACCCTTGGAAATCACGGGAATGTATCGTTTGGTAAAAAAAAAAAGTTTGTTTTGCACTTGGCTGTGATGATTCGCACTTTAAGGGCGCTAGAAATTCATCTGTAATCAAAACCCTTGAGGCAAAAATGATACTGGGCCCTTCAGGATCATGAATACATATGGTTTGGTCAAAAGTATTATTCTACTTTTCAGTTAAGATGCGCACTATAAGGGTGCTAATATTTATTTCTAAGCAAAACCCTAGAGGCCAAAATAATTATGGGCTCATGGGGATCATGCAAATGCAGATTGCTTAAAGTATTTTTTGTACTTTACGGTAAGATGAGTACTTTAAGGGATGGTCGGATCTGGCAAGTTACAATTTCTAAGCCAATCTTGTCAAATTTCTAATGTTAGGCTACGTTTGTTCTTCCTACCAAGTGTCGCTCCAATTGCTACACTCTAAGCGTGTCAGACAATTCCCCTCCCCTCCCCCCGACTCCCCCACACTGATTGGATCATGTCCGCACTTGAAATGATACATCTGAGACATGATTTCTTTCCGAATATCAAGTTTCATTAAGATCCGTTCACCCGTTCAAAAGTTGGACATTTCTCAAGATACCGGATTAACCCTCCCTCCACTCCCCCACGATGGTCAAATCGGAGAAACGACTCGCCTTGAGTTAAAATTGTCGAGTCCCAGATGTGTCTGCCAAGTTTCATCCTCCTAGCACATGTGTAAGCATCTTAACTCGGGATTGCCTGAATTCTAACCCCCCCCCCACCCCCGTCTAACTCCCCACAGTGCCCGAACCGGGTCCGGTTCTGTCACTACTATACATAAGGCTTGTGCTTGTTCCTCCCACCAAGTTTCATTCCGGTCGCTCCACTCCAAGCGTGTCACAAGGTTTCCGGTTCTCCCTCGACCCCCCCCCCCCCCCACCTTCATCGGATCCGATCTGGACTTTAAACGGGAAATCTGAGACACGAAGTATTTCCAAACATCAGGTTTCATTAACATCCCATTTCCCGTTCGGAAGTTATACATACCTGAATATTCTGGATCCCTCCCTCCCTTCACTCCCCCCCACGGTGGTCGTATGGGGGAAGTGACTATTTTGGTCGGGTCCCGAATTTGGCTGCCAAGTTTCCCTGTCCTAACACACCTGAAATTATCTCAACTCCGCATCACCGGAATTCCCCCCTCCAACTCCCCCCACTGTGCACGAATTAGGTCCAGTTCTGTCAATTATTTACCTAGAGCCTGTGCTTACGATACGATACGAATTTATTAGGTCACATAACATAATAGTTAAATAAGACCCTATCAATAAATTATAAAACATACTGTCACTTACTCATTAAAATGCTTTACAAAATACTGACGAAAAGAAGATCTATACCGGTTAGAAGCTGATGGTTTGCAGGGCTCTAATTTATTTTGATGCCTCGTGTTATATCCGGTTCGTGTCGATTCCGGTTGCAAATCACGATGCTTACCTGATTCCACCATTTTGTTACCGCATGTCATAGTAAGCTGGTGACGCCGGACAACAAGGCTTTCTATACCAAGGAGCTTCATACCTTCTTCATAATTCGTGTACTCCTGGCCAATATTTTTAATTGTTCCTCCCACCAAGTTTCATCCCGATCCTTCCACTCTAAGCGTGTAACATGATTTCCGCCCCCCCCCCCCCACACATTTATCGGATTCGGTCCGGACTTGAAATGGGACATCTGAGACATGACGTCTTTCCAACTATCAAATTTCATTAAGATCCGATCCCCGTTCGAAAGTTATGCATGGCACTAAATTCCGGATTCCTCCCTCCCCCAACGACGATGGGATCGAGCAAATGATTTCCAACTTAGTGTGGTCGGGTCTCTAATATGCCTGCCAAGTTTCATCGTCCTAGGATATCTGGAAGTACCCTAACTCGCAAAAACCGGACTAACCGACCGAGGACCGACCGACCGACAGACAGACCGACGGAAAAGTGATCGGTATATGGCACTTGGCCGGAAGGCAAGTGCCATAAAAAGGGCTGTTCTTACGAAAATTGTTGGCGCTTTGCACCAACTCGGTGACTTTTACCGACTGGTCGGCAAATTTGAGGGGGTATCCCTGTTGTGTCGGTCTCTATGTCAAGTGCTTAACTAACTATATGTACATACCGAAGTGAACATGATCCTTTGGTACTTCGCAGAATCTAATTGCACAAATGAAGACTCAGAACTAAACAACATCCTGTTAAACTGAAAGTCCACGTCAGTTGGATATTGCTAAATTCCATACTACGTCGACATCAGATAGTTTCCGGTCAGGAAGCTAAATTGTATGTTACGTCAGGACCTTCACTTGTGCAGTTAGGAGTATATAAGCTTTTTCCAGTCTTAGCGCTGGGTCTTTCGTCTTTCATATTTTGTAAGTCACACATGACTTAGTCTATTATCGTTATCGATCGTGATATTATTTACCCGGATTGGGATTACTTTTATAAAGAGAAATAAAACCACTATATGTATTCGTAAACCTTGTCTACTACCGCCCTTACTTACCCGCCGCCTTACACGCTACGGTTACGCTACCTCAAGTTATAGGCTACTACCACCCTCTCTACCCTAAGACTACAGTATACGCTCCATTTCAGTTACAACAGTGGTGACAAGCGGTTTTAGGGTTGAAACGTAGTGGACATGTGTTATGTTAAGCAGACAGGGAAGTTTCTTTTTACAGTACAATAATGGTAAGATAAAAATTATGGTTAGGATACAGGGAACACATGGGAAAATGGCTAAGAAAAAGAAGAAGAAAAAAGTATTTTTTGCCAAAAAGTAATCTTGTCACGATT
This sequence comes from Branchinecta lynchi, assembly GCA_023053575.1. NCBI lineage: Eukaryota > Metazoa > Arthropoda > Branchiopoda > Anostraca > Branchinectidae > Branchinecta > Branchinecta lynchi. The sequence continues at coordinate 16,236,762 of JAKZAP010000022.1, read as the reverse complement.
TAGCGATTAGAAAATTTGAGTTTAATCGGAAAAAGCACTGTTTCTTATTTGTTTAGATTTTTGTAGTAGAGCATAGCATAATGTACAGTACCATTAATCTAGTCTGTAAATATTAGTCAACCCAGTGGATTCTAATTTTAGACGTTACTGATCTTTCCATATTAATAAGTAACTGTTACGCCTCGTCGCAATGTATGTCTGTCCGTATGTTTTTGCTTGGCAAGTCCGTCGGATGAGGTACAGTCTGATGTCTGAACGGTTGTCATATAGTCCCTATAGGTTGTCCGAGTTCGTGTTGCACGAGGCACAGGACCAGCTCTAATTGAATTTTGTAGACGTCAGTGTGGGTGGTGTTGGCGAGGTTTGCCCGAATGGTGGCATGGCGTGACCGGAACGGCACGCAGGATACCCTCTACTCAAGGTAGCAGGAAGTTTGGAGTCAGTACTCCTTAATAACCGCCAAGCACAGAGACCCACAGGAGCGCGCATGTCAGGAGTCCGCTTCAGTTGTGTGGAAAACTGCTGATGGAAAAGCAGAATTTGCGGATAGCGCGCTGGCGGCTCACGCACCGTGAGTACACGCCTGAATATATTTCGAGACTCCAGAGAAAATAGTGGAAATAATGATGCGATGAAATGATTCGTTCCCCACTCTCTCTGAGAATTATAATGAAATATGATAATTAAGATGAGATGTTGCAGTAAGGTGTCTAATTCAAGAGTAAATCGCCCTATGATAGGTGATCTAGGCAACCTAAAAGAGGAAAAAAAAAAAGAAAAAAAATCAGCAAAGAAGACTGGAATGTGTCTGTGAACTTCGATGGGCGATCGGCCCCATGTTATCGCTCTAGTCCAGTTTGACAAGACCAAGCAGAAACGATAAAAAGGACTAAAACATGCAAAATTTTGGCAGGGCTACGAGTAGAATGCTGTCAATGTGGAATGTAGTCACTACAGCGTAGCCTACCATAAAACACGAAAGCGGCAGTATTGGAGGGGGCCGTATGTGGTCCCTCCTGGGAGCGATTAAAAACGCGAAAGGGAAGAAAAGTTGTGCGAGTTAAGGGGCAAGAAATGAGAAAATGCTTGGACACAAGAAAAGGAAGTTGTCAAGAGCATCTGGGCACATGCCAGTATAAGGCTATTGGGGCACAACGGGAAAAGAAATTACCCGTATACGGAAGAAACGCTGCGAATTTTGAGTTAATGGACTAGAGGCATCCACCGCAAACGTAATTCGAAGAAGAATTAGTGAATGCCAATAGAATATCCGGCAAGCATCAGGGTTCACTTGCCGGATCGTGTTGAGAAAAAAAATAAAGGAAAAGGATGAAGAGAGAAAGTTGCGATATGAGCCCTGAAAACACTTACATAGAGACACCTAAACCTTTGTCTGTTTCGCACATGTATTTTTGCGTAGCGTAGAAATTTGTGTAGTGTTGTGCAACAGGAATCCGCTTGCGCGGGATTGAACTTGACTAGAAAAGTCTGGACATTGCAACTTTGCACATTTAGTAGACGCTATCACTGAAAACAGAATATTTACTCGTGCTGCGTAAGCAGAATTTTTCATCAGTTTAGTTCCGCGCCAATGAACTCACAAGTCCAATTATTCGCAGTAGGCAAGCACCATGCTTCCATACCCAAATTGCTTTCCAAAAGGAACATATTTCTGCCGAAAAAATGTTTCAGGTAGTCATTTTACTACACTGACGACGAGCTGCAAATCCCGTATCCGAACGTCGCAAGTAGTTATATAAAGGGGCTCCCACTCCACCCTCCCCCCAATTTCAAAACCCCATTTTAACATCAATTTCTTAAATTTTAACATCCTTTTTACCAAATTATCCCCCTTTTTAAGAACATTTTTATTTTCTTACTTCCAAAATAAAGGATACAAGAAATGAGAATATTACCCTGTACTACATATAAAATACTACAATATACTACTACTTCTTTTTTTTTTACATTTTTCATTTTTTATTCAAATATTACTGAGTAAACAGTTCTAAATCCACATATGTTTCTTTGTTCTTGTTTTCGCGTACAATAGGCTGCAAAACTAGATTTTTCTTTAAAAGTAATTCGTTAGCAATGGCATTATATTTCTGAGTTATAAACAAATCACATGGTTTGTCATTATGATTAATAACTACAACCAACTTATCACCATATTTTGTCTTAGCAATTCTCATTTTAACGATAGTATATTTCAATCCTAACACTAGTTCTTCTTTCCTGATTGTCTCATTGTATTTATTCATTCTGATTGTATTCAAGACTTCCTTTGTGGACTCCATTTATTAGGGGATGATTTTATTAAAATCATTTTTTTTTTTTAATTTAGAGGCGAAAGCCTTTTCTCTTGCTTTGTATTATTATTATTATTAAATAAAAATCCAGACTCACAAACTCACATACATATTTTTATTGATAATATCTAATGTAGCTTTTCTTTCATAATATATAACACAGTAAACATTATATGGTACGGGTTGATTATCTTTCAACGTTAAACTTATTTCAATATCAGCAGTGGTTCCATTATAAATATTTGACTCGTGTTTGGAAACATCGAAACAGAATAGTGGATATACTTCTTTAAATTCTTCTATACTAACAACACTACCAGTATGGATATTTATCCCCATTAATTCTAAGTTCTATGTCTGTTAAATTCATATGATCAAACACCATATTATTCATTAATTGATTGTTATGCTTTTCATTTTTCTGTAGCATCACAACTACTTTTGTTGGATTGTTTCTCTCAGAAATAACTTTCCAAGTGTGTTCCTTATTTTGACTAACATCGCTTTTATAAGTATTACATGCTTCCCACATCAGATTATGCTTTCTGTCCTTTGCCAATCCCTTTTCTAAGTTACTCATCATTTCAATACTAGGAGCTACAATAGGGATCTTTCAGGATAAATACTCGATGACTACTTTGAAATTAGTATTTCCATTTCTTATAATCATGTTGTTATCATCATTTCTTCTTAGAAATATTTTATGCGATGCACCTCTGAAGAATCGTTTGTTTCCTTTCAAAAATCCAAACAATTCTGATACATATTTACTAATTTACTGCTCTTTGTTCTGTTATATCTTTTTTCAAATCCTTTATTATAATTATCATTATTGGTCAACCTGACTGCTGCAGCCCCTGCAGTAAACGAAGCAACTACAGGATTAATTTCTTTCCCTTGATTATAATCTTTATACCAGAAATGATTTCTTGCAGCACTTCTAGAATAATCATCAGAGTATTCAATCAACTTTGTAACGGTAGTTGTAATACCAACATGATTAATTTTTTCAACCGATTCATCGTTTATTACATACTCAGCGGTACTGAATAAATTAAATCCATTATTCGTTAAAGTAGCAACATCGGTTGCAGCTATAGGAGTCCCATCTTCGTTTACTATTCTTACACTGACATCAAGATAACTTTCACTTGGATAAAACCAGGAATCTAATTTCTTTGTTACGAATTCAAACTCTGATTTATTAGATACATTCACATCTGTTTCTCAAATTTCTTTAAATTCATATTTAACCACTGTATCATCCACAAGCGGTTCGTCAAATATGTTCCATTGCGGACTGATAACTTTATTTACTGCCATTTATATAAGAAAGATATTATTAAATAAAACTTACTTCAGAATCTTTAATCCATTTCCAGTCATTAATGTTTTGATCAAGTCCTGACTTCTTTGATTTAAAATCCTTTTATTTGTACCGATAAGATCCTTCATCGATTTTTTGTTTCCAATTACATCAATGAGTTCCTTCTTGTTTACATTGATCAGATCTTTCCCATATTCTATTGCTCTGTTTTTCAACAACTCAAATCTCGGTTTAATAATATTATTATACATTGACATAGCCCCATCTTTTATTTGTTTTGCTGACGTTTGAAATAACTGGGAATTAACAATGTTTTTGAATACACTACCGATTCCACTTCCATACTGCTTTTTATAAAGTAATCGCTTATTATTAATCAACATTTATAGGTAAATAATTTTATTTCACTAATCAATAAGCTTTTCTTAAATGCAGCACGTATCCAACGTTATCACCATTCAAATCGATAGGTCTTCCCAACTGATCAGTAATTGTCATTCTCAAGGAGTAAATAAAGTCTTTTGTATTAATAGGAAGGTAGATTAATTGTCTAGGATTCTCAACAATTTGACAGCCCGGTTCTGTATTCGGAACAAATGTCCAAATGACATCTGATTTACTTTTGTTTACGATAGAACTGTTTACAAGAGAGCAGTGAATTTGAATTTTATCAACGCTTCTTGTTATATTCGGAAGCTTTGTACCTTCATTGATTTTCTTAGATATCTCACTATCCTTATCAAATCCTAAAATCTGACACAAGTCACTATTAAATCTAAACACATATTTTTCTTGTAATAGTATGACAAATCTCATAGATGCTGGATTGGATGAAATTACAATAGGACATTTATCTTTTGGGGTATCAAAATACTGACACAAAAAATAATTCAAACAATCATCGTTATACATCCCATTAGGAATAGTAACATTCATCCATTCTGTTGCATTATTATCTTCATCTTTCCTGTATTGAAATGTATTATTTCCAAATTTATCACTTATATTATGCCATGAATACCACAAAGTACACTGATTCAAACCTATTTCATAATCCCAATTACGATTCAATTCGATTGGTTGACTAAATGTTATATCAATGATACTTTCATTACCTTCAATGTTTAACAACACCATTTATTAGAAATATTTTTTATATATTGAATTGTAATATCTCTTCGTAAGAATTTATTTCGCATTAACGAATCCAAAATATCAATAGCTTCATTTCTCACCTCGTCAGATGTATTTCCGTTTACTCTGCTACCTATCAAAGTGTATAATTTTTGAAATCATTTCATCACAATTCATAAATATTCCAGTTCCTTGTTGTCTGATAAAGGGTATACTAGATTGAATTTTTTTTTTAATCTATCCTTATAGTCTGGTATAAATAAAATAATTTTATCATACTTATTCGAACTACTTTTACTTTTCAAACCACCATAACTTTGACTTATCGGTGTTAATTCAGGCAAAGCATCTTCTATATTCTCTGGGTTATCATAATAAAAATGAGGCATCACAAAATATTCCCCTTCATATCTTCTATGATTATCTCTATATTTCACATTAAGTGCTTTTAATAACTCTTTATCAACACCTTCATTCAGATCAACAACTTTTATACTTGTTGGAGATGCTTCTAAAGCGGTTGACTGCATTTCTACCCCTGAAACTGGAAGCTGATATGGTTGAATCGTTTCACCTAGCTGGAGAAGCCCTATTCTTGAACTATCATCACCTTCCTGTAGTTTATTTATGATCATTTCAGTGTTTTCTTGTAATTTTTTGATGGTATCTTTAGTGTTTTCTTTTTGTGCTATAATAACTGGAGCGTTTAACTCTGAAGCATATTCCCGAAATCCTGCCTTCTCCATCTCATTTTGTTGAACCTTTCTTCTCTGAACTTCTCTGTTCTTCACTATATCCGATAACATATCACTCAAGCGTCTTGAATCCATTTATATACAAGTAATTTTACTTCATAATAAATTTTGAAAGTTCTTTTTCATAAAACCCTCCTTGAATTAATTCCCCACTTTTGTCAGATATTTCATAAGTAATGGGAATGGTAGGTCTGATGGTTGCTATCTGAAATACTTCATCCGTATAATTAGGTAAATATCCTTTATCAAAAACACTTTTTTCTTTTTTAATTCTGACTAAATCCCCTGCTTTGACGTTTCCTGTGATTTTGTAGTCATCTACTGGAGGAAACAGAGCACTAAACACCTTTTTCTGATTAACCTTTTTACTCGCATCAACTGGTTTCATTTGTATTGATCGGTGATACGAGTTATTATAATTATTTACGAATACAGGTAAAATATCAATCCATTTACTCGTGTTGTTGTGAGTAAAATATTTCCATAACTTGTCTTTCAGCGTTCTATTGAACCGTTCAACGATTTGTGCTTTCAATTCGCTTTCAGATGCAAACCAGTGTATATCGTTATTTTTCAAAAAAGATTGAACATTTCTCATAACAAATTCCTTACCTTTATCAGTTTGCAACTTTCTAGGAATTCTTTCTTTAAATATATGACTGAATGCGTTTATTATTCCAGCACCTGTTTTATCTTTCAAAGGGGACACACCAAGCATATTTACTAAAGCAATCAATAACAGTCAAGATGTAATTTGCTTTATCATTCGCTTTTTTTATATTTCTGAAGGTCAACTAAATCAGCTTGCCATTGCTCATCAACATAGTGAACATAGACTCGTCTCCTTTCAAAATTGTGATAGGAAGGTTTGTGTAACGTATACACATTCTCATTTTGCAACACATTTTTTATTTTATCTTTAGAAACGTTCACTCCATTTTCTTTTAACTTTCTGTGAATATCATCAACACCTGAATAATTAGAATAATACGTCTTTAATATATCTTTTTCTGCATCGAGTTTTTTTTTTTTAAAAAGCGATTTTTCCTCGATCCGCAAATAACACAATTACCTTTCAGCATTGGAACATTGTTTTTCTGTGACACTGCCTTAAACATTGATTCAGTATCAGTGCTCTTTTTACATTTCATACAATAAATCTCCATTTATTAGAAAAAAATTTTATAAACGAAAACCTACCAACTTCATTTTGCGCTTAATGTAGGAAATACAGTGAAGTCCACAGTTTAATTCATCTATATTTTGAACAGCAAGATTTTCATAAGCTATTTTTTTCTTTGAAGTTCTTAGATATTTAATTATTTCTTTTCCTGGGGGAATACCGAAAGAATCAAAAAATTCTACATGGGGGTATTCAGGTAGATTACAATACGCAACCCAGTGAGTTCCAGGCATTCCGAGTTTATCATAATTAATGACACCGCATTCTATACTATTTATATGTTTGGGTAGCGTATCTATAGAGAACACACCTCTAAACTGTGGTATATCCCCTAATGCATCCATAATATCAAAATTGGTTAGAGGTCCTACTTTACTTTTGCTTCTTTTTTGATGTCCCCGTTTTTTGACTTCCTAGGCCTTCCACGTACCCCATTACCCACAACTTTTTGTGTTCCAGGGAGTGTAAGCGCTTCAACTATGTTGACATCATCGTTTTTTTCCTTCCTAGGCCTTCCACGTACCCCATTACCCACAACTTTTTGTGTTCCAGGAAGTTTAAGCGCTCCACCTATGTTGACATCATCGGTTTCCTTCCCACGTAACCCATTACCCACAACTTTTTGTGTTCCAGGAAGTTTTAGCGCTCCACCTGTGTTGGTCATTTTATCCATAATTTTCTTACCAGCGAATGTACCCAAAGCAGCAGCTCCGCTTGTTAAAGCTGCCTTACCAAGGGCTACAGCTAACGGTATTAAGAATGGAAGTAATCCACCTTTTTGAATCGCTTCTCTCATCTGCTTGTATGATACATCTATGTCACAACCCTTATTATTCATTTTACATGTTTCAATTTTATCAATTTGTCGTTTACTTAAAAGTAACTTGACTGGTTCCCGTTCATTTTGTCTACTGTGACTAACACGTATCTGACATTTTTGTTTAGCACCAAAACATTTCTTCAGCTTTCCTTTCTGAAGCTTTGATAAATAAACTGTATACTCAAATGTTTCAACCATTTATTAGGGAATTAATTTATCTTATAGAATTTATTTACCAGCCATCATTTTTTCTATTCTGGTAACGAATGGTTTGTCAACAGGTTTTAGCTCTAGCTCTAGAAGCCTTTTTAAAATATTTACTACTGCTCTTTCAATATTATCGATACGAGTTTTTTGACCAGCAATCTTTCCTTCAATTATACCGTTATGGGTGTGTTGCCCAAGAAGCTTTTTGTCATAATCTAAAAGATTCGTAGTTAACGTTGCTAAATTAACAGCATCATTTTTGTTTCTAGGGTTTTGAACATTTGTTATCAACTTGTTTTCAGCGTTAATCTCTTTATCATTAACTCGAACTATTTCTTTTACAAATAACCCTTTATCTTTAATCCTTACCAATAAATTATCAGGATAATCATGTACCGCAGTTAATCTGTTGATATCTTCGCTAAAATACTGATTTGCCCCCACTTGTTGTGCGGTAATTTCTTCTTTAAATTGATTCAAAATAATAGTCATAGATCTGAAACTAATAGCGTCCTGGTCAGCTTTCGCATCCCCTAACATAATAATTCTCTTACCTTGTAGGTTAATATTACCGTTGTCATCAGTAACTCTCTTTTCATTCGATTCGTTACTAACCTTTTTTCCAACACTACCAAATTTATTCATTTATTATAGAAATAAATTATCCGGTAAATTTTTCAAAGTTTTTCCTGTACTTAAGGGTTTTATCTTTTATTTTTAAATCTATGAAGAAAAAACCGTAGCCCTTGGTTGCAGCCTCGAATTGTTTGAGAAATTTTTCATTGTCTATACTGGATACATGGCTTTGTCTTATTAATTTTACTTCTTTTGGATTAGAACACTGAAAGAATGCAAAATAATTGCACTGGAGCCTTACCACCTTTGGCGTTTTATGATAGCTCTGTGACAAGTAAATAATTGAAGCATTTTTCTTTCTTCCTCTTATGAATAAATCTTCTATTTTCTTCTGGTCTTTTTCAGTGACAAAATCGTCAAAGATAATCAAGTTTTGGTACTCAGGGTCTAAGTCGTCAACATCGACAATATCATCAAGATTGTTACTTACTGTTAAGACTTTCGATTTGCATTGTGACTCCAAAGTGGTTAAATTGGTTATAAGGTCTTGATATTTATCTTCTTCAAGATCTTTAGCATACAAGTATATTCGGTTGAAACAAAGATATTCATAAATTAAATTCAAAAGAAGGTTAGTTTTCCCTGTTCCAGAACTACCACAAATTAAGAGTCTAAATGGCCACTGAGGTGCAAGGTCGTGCTTATTCTGATAAGTGTTCTTTTCACTAAAATCATAGACTTTGATTGGAGCCTTTCATTCATTTATTTAGGAGGAATTTTTCATTATAAGATTCACTTGAGTATTTTAAGTATATACTTGAAGTTTTGAAGTAGGTACTTGATTTTTTTAAGTAGGTACTTGAATTTATTAAGTAGGTACTTGAAGTTTTTAAGTAGGTTACTTGATTTTTTTAAGTAGGTACTTGATTTTTTTTAAGTAGGGACTTGATTTTTTTAAGTAGGTACTTGAATTTTTTAAGTAGGTACTTGAATTTTTTAAGTAGGTACTTGAATTTTTTAAGTAGGTACTTGAATTTTTTAAGTAGGTACTTGAATTTTTTAAGTAGGTACTTGAATTTATTAAGTAGGTACTTGAATTTAATGTTTATAACCTAAAGGTAAAGTGTGTATTTTATCGCTTGTTACTATCCTTTTATCATCCTTAGGATCTAACGCTTTTTTATTCTGTTCTTCTAGAAACATATTGTGCTTGTATGATCTTAAGTTATACTGGGTTATAGAAAGGTTTTCCGTTTTACCAAACAGTACATCCTTATAGTTTTGAATTGTAATTTTATCTTTAACTATATTGGTTTTTATTCCTTTCAGTTTTTTGCTAGCCTTTGAAGGGTCTTGGTTGTCCTTTAAATAAGCATATACTTTTGATCGTAATCCAACAAACTCTGTCATAACCTGTCCACCTAATTCATCTTTCATCATTCCTATCACTTTCTTATTTACACTAGGAAACCCATATGGATTATCTTTCGCATAATCAGATGTATCGAACCTCTCATTCAAATCCTGTTTGATATCTTGATAAAAATCTTCAGTTCTAATATCATATATGAAAGAATCAGTGTCCATATAACACAAATCAATTTTATCTCCATATTTAGGCTTCATATAATCATAATGGAATTCATACATCAATAACTTGGATAGTTCCAATACAGCAAAGCCGATATACATTGGTTTGTCTAATTTTATCTTTTCCTTTGACATTCTTGCTACTGAAAAGTTTTCACTGAATATTATTTCAGATTTAAAGTTGGGTTTCTTTATTATTTTTTCTCTTGTTGCATCATCCGTTATTATTTCCATATCCGCTCGCTTCCTTACGTTTTCCATAGTTTTTCCAAAGCAAGCATTATTCATAAGCTTAAAGAAATCCTTTTCAAAATCATTTGTACCTTTAGTTCTAAGTGCTGTGTTGTGGTCTATATATCCTTTTAAGTAAGCACTTTCAGTGAATCCTAGTATTCTGTGTACTCTTTTCAATATCAAACCTTTTTGTAAATAGAATTCTAGGTTCCTGTGGTGAACTACATAGTTAGTTTTATCTAATACTGTGGTACATAGCTTACCGTTAAAGTGTTCGGGTGCTAATGGTAAATCCTTGTGTAATTCGTGTAGTTCTTTTGGATATTCTAAATCTACCTCATATATAGCACCCACATCTTGTCTCACCGACTTAATCGTAATCACCGACTTGATATGACTTTTCAGATGGTTGTAATACTCGATTGATTCGTATTCATTCCTTTCTTTCAAATCATCCGGTATGGAAATGAATTGGAAATCATTCGCTGGTAAATCTTGTGACATTGCCCACCCATACAAATTATTTTTATCCAAATACACTAAATAATTAGATGGCTTATTCTTATTATAATCACTTGTATATTTATTATTTGCTTTTGCGTATCTTTTTATACATTGGGATACACCACCTCTTATTCCTTTTTCTATAAAGGTATACATGTCTTCCTTTGAGAATAACGGCAAGTCTACTTTCGAATGCTTTAGGAAAGCATCCCATGTTAGTCCTGGAGCTGAGAAGTAATGAAGTGGATCCAGATCATAATTATGTATACAAACGTTCCTGAAATTCTCCACAACATCTGATAGAATTAACACATCACTTTTTAGGTACAACTTGGTATAATCAAGTAATGTTTCACAGTTAAATTGCTTCCATATAGATACCGCTCTTTTATAATCACTTTTGTCAATACCTTTCCCCGTCAACCTAGAATAAAAGCTTTCTATTGGTGGTAACTTTGTACATTTCATTTTATCGAAACTGTCTACGAATTCATAGGGATATACCCCTTTTTTAATTATTTCTTTGAATTCTTCATCGTTTTTGAAACTGTTAGATGTGTACTTGAAATTCTGTCTTAGATGATTACAAGGTACTTTGCAATCACATGTTGCTAAATTTGCTGATAGTTTGTCTAAAGATGAAGCCATAAATCTAATTGAATCTATAAACCGCATCTCATATTTTATTTCCGTATCCGCTTTTGTAATACTTATTGATTTCGAGAATGAGATGAAACTTTCTGCACTTTCAAAAATTCCGTTATCAGGTATCAATTCTCTAACAAATAAATGAGAGTCATATTTTGATAAATTATGCATTACTACCGGGATATGCCTAGGAATCCTGTATTTCATATTACATTCAGCATGAGCAAATCCCCTATCTTCTCCTGTCATGTGGTCGTGATCAAAGTGAGGATTTTCAGTAATTTCAGTTGTACAGATGTGACAAGTCTTATTCATTAGATTTTTCCATTTTTCGGTAATTTCTGCATTGGTATAAGTATGGTTTCTTTGTCTGCTTTCATATTTGTTTGCAATTTCTGTGGATACTTTTGTAACGGTTTTAACAAAATGTTCTGCAGCGTCTTCACCGAAATAGTCATAGTATTTGTTCTGGTTTGTATCAAAGGAACAGCATACCTGAAACCCGTAAGCAAATGGTTTCTGTTTGGCCACTTTTATTGTTTTCTTCCCGTTTACCTGATTGTATTCTTCGTTATAAGACTCAAAGTCTGCTATTATGCAATAAGGTACTTTCATTTGTTTTGCAATATTTTTATATTGTATACTTGAACCTTCAGGAGGCATTATTATATCAGGATCTTCGCAATTATTTTTACTTTCATGTTTTTCAAAGCATTCTTCCTTCTTAAAATGCCTTCCGCAATAAGTGCAGAGGTATGTCTTTGTTTTCTTTTTAGATATTTGAGGACCAACTAATCTGCTCAGATCCTTTACCAGTACATAATGATTATCGAAATATAATAAATTAATAATATGTTTAGCTGTTTTGCCATTGATTGTACTTTTTAGTATATGACTTCTGATAATTTTCTCTTTTTCAATTTGAAATAAACAAATCTTAATGTTGTATCTATTTTCAAATTTGTGTATATCTTTAGTATCCATTGGGAAGTTGGTAACCCCTTCGAAATCAAATTCGTTCTCATATTGCTTATATTTCGAAACTCTTTCCGGATGATCCTTAGCTGGATGTAGATTTGCTAAGATAGACCAAAGGAAACATTTCTGGTCGTTATTTTCAATATTCAAGCAAGCTCTTTTATTTTTTACGAAATCTGGCAGTATTTTAAACGTTCCTCCCATGTAAGATTCTATTCGTGTCATCCTATAATCAATTCCTTCATACCGACTAAATTGTAGCCCAGATCGAGGGGTATTACTTAAAGAACTAAGTCTCTTGTTATTATCATTCAAATGATTATGAGTAAGAATGCTATTTTTATTTAAAATCCAAGAAGTACTGTTGTAATACACTACTACTTCTTCATCATTCTCCTGTCGATGGAAAATAACACGAGTTACGAACTGAACTCTATATTGATAAAGTTCATTCATCCGCCGCTGTAAATCGGCGAAAGTAAAAGCAATAAGAGTATGTTCATCTCTTCCATTGCTTTCAACTGATACGTTTACAGTGTACAAATTCTCATTTTCCCTAGAGATAGTAGGTTGTTCTTCTTCTTCAGTTCTAAATAAATGATCAGGAATTAATTTTTCTACTTGGATTTTTTTCTTATTTATGAAGAGAGTTGATAAATCGATTGGTTTCTGTCTACTGTTATCACGTCTTTCTGTTTGATCTCTTATGATATCTCTATTTTTCTGTACGGAATCTTTATGTTTGGTAATAATATTATTATAGTATTCTCCAACTCTTTTTAGTACTTCTTCTCGGTTTCCGCCAGTTGATAGGTTCTTGTTTTTCAGAAATGTCTTTAATTCGCTTGTCTCTTTTTCTTTGTTATCATTGTATTCTTGTTTTAGTTTTGTAATGGTGATATTATTTTCTTTTATCTCATCTTCCAGAATGGTTCGTAATCTCAGTTCTGGTTTGTAGTCGGATGGTCTGTTCTTATTATGAGTTCTTTCGTTTCTGCGTTCAATTTTAATTTTATCTTCAGCTATCAAAATATACTTATTAAGATGGTTTATTATATTATTTGTTATTTCATGTTTCTTAGCTCCATTTGTTTTGATTTTATTAATTTTCGCATAAGTCCGCAGTTCATTATATGTGTATAGCGATAATCTTTGTATAACCGCTTTGTTGTTTGATATAACCTTTTTACAAAGCTGAATAACCTCTGCAGTATTCATCATTTAATAGGGGAACATTTTTTATTAATGAATTTCTCCCGACTGCGTTTTCTTAGTCGTAAAGAAAAGCACTGGTTTCAGTATGCGTTTCACTGAATAAGCGCTATCTAGATTGTCTCCGATCAGTCAAGAAAGTTTCAGTAGAGTTCCGTAGATAGCAGATGTGTTTTGTGTTTCACGGAGCAAGCGCTATCTAGATTCTCTCCGATCAGTCAAGAAAGTTTCAGTAGAGTTCCGTAGATGGCAGATGTGTTTTGTGTTTCACGGAGGAAGCGCTATCTAGATTCTCTCCGATCAGTCAAGAAAGATTCCATACAGTTTAGCAGGTGGCGGATGTGTTCCGAATCGCGAACCTTTCATTCAATCAAATAATTTCTGAAACAATTTTATTACATAATAAATGGAAGAATTAGAAAAGAAAATGTATGTTTACCGTCGCAGTTACAAGTACTACAATCGTATAAGTAATAGCTTACTTGTATCCAAATTCCTCTTTTCGGCAGCAGGAATGTCTGCGTTTCTAGTGCTACCTTTAGCTTCTTTAAGTTTGGGTGCTGTTATCATCGAAATAATTGAAAAGCAGTTAAGCATTGCTGATAGAAAAGCAGAATTTAGGACACATTACAATTTTTATACTGAGTTGTTCTCAATGCTAAAATGCGGACAATTAACAATTGAGGAGGTAATTCAGAGAGAAACAGAGATGCGTAAAACCTTTCGATTTTTTCCTCGCGAAAAATACATGAAACAGGTTCGCTTGAACGGTTATAAATATTGTAAGAACGAAACTATCAAAATACAAGAAAATTTACCAAAAATATAAAATTTTTCCAAAACCTCCCACCCCAGACTTTGAAGATTGAAGATGTTTATTTGTCGTCTTATTATTTTTTATGGTGTGTCTGGGGTGCCCCGTGAGGGGAGGAAACCCTCTGAGTTTTTTGTTCGCCATCCTCACCATTAACCTCAAGTTGATGGCGGGATTCGATCTCACGACATCATTGATGAAGTGGTTGATCTAAGACGTTGCAACATCTTAGACCACTACACCAACGGGGCCTGCAGAATCTCCGCAGAATCTTCTAATGCGCAATGAGATTTTCTGTTTTTTGTTGCCCTAAGAGCTTTATCAGTACTAGAGGCAGAATTGTGGGTACGTCGAGGAGATTTTAATTTGATGATGTGATGAATATCGATTTGGATTTTTTTTTTTACATTAGATATTATCAATAAAAATATGTATGTGAGTTTGTGAGCCTGGATTTTTATTTAATAAAATCATCCCCTAATAAATGGAGTCCACAAAGGAAGTCTTGAATACAATCAGAATGAATAAATACAATGAGACAATCAGGAAAGAAGAACTAGTTCTAGGATTGAAATATACTATCGTTAAAATGAGAATTGCTAAGACAAAATATGGTGATAAGTTGGTTGTAGTTATTAATCATAATGACAAACCATGTGATTTGTTTATAACTCAGAAATATAATGCCATTGCTAACGAATTACTTTTAAAGAAAAATCTAGTTTTGCAACCGATTGTACGCGAAAACAAGAACAAAGAAACATATGTGGATTTAGAACTGTTTACTCAGTAATATTTGAATAAAAAATGAAAAATGTAAAAAAAAAAAAAGAAGTAGTGTATATTGTAGTATTTTATATGTAGTAAAGGGTAATATTCTCATTTCTTGTATCCTTTATTTTGGAAGTAAGAAAATAAAAATGTTCTTAAAAAGGGGGATAATTTGGTAAAAAGGATGTTAAAATTTAAGAAATTGATGTTAAAATGGGGTTTTGAAATTGGGGGGAGGGTGGAGTGGGAGCCCCTTTATATAACTACTGTCGCAACGCCAAGGGGAAACCACGATAACATCTTCGGAGGACTGTGAGCCAAACACAGGCTCTCGACAACAACACAGCAGAAGCTCAGGAAAGGAGGAACTTCGAGATACGACAGCGACCCCGCAAATCGGCAATGAAACAACAGAGAACTATCTATCACATTTTTCCCACCATACGGGGAAACGACGAAGCCGACATCAAATTGCGTGCGGTCCATGAACCATCTATGAACTACCCAAGCCTGTCGTTGAAGTTCCAACATGAACATCTCCTGAATGTGAGCTGGTTGCTACAAACAACAACAGCAACAACATCTGTGACAAATCAAGACTGTGTCCTCGAAGATCGAAAGCAAGTGAGTTAAAATCAAAGTGAGTTAGGTCGTGGTAGGCGGTTGCGATGTGAAGATGCGAGACGCGTAGTGAGTTAGTTGGACTTAAAGCACAACTGAACTGTTCCAATTTATGAACAAATGAAGAACATTTGAGCTAAAGGTGGACCCCAGGAGCATCAACTTTTTTTTGACTTACGGAAAGCTCCATTTCAGTTACAACATCCCCCCCCCCCCCCCCATTCATGGCGCTCCTGCAGATATATGCAGTAGAGGTATGCTTATGCGAATGTTTGTTGACTTAGGACTTTGCCATTTTCATCCACTTGCTGTGAGTAAAGTCAACTATGAGTTAGCCAAAGTAATTGATTAAGGGCCTCTGAAAACACCTGAATAGGTATTTTGGACCTTCATTCTACCATCCAGCCCAAAGCTTCAATGTTCACATTTAAGTAACTGTTCAAATCAACATACCTCTACAGGAGGGGTATCCAACCTCGATTTTTTATAACCTCGAACTTGGTCTAAAAAGGTTAAGAGTAACAAGGTTCTAACCTGGTCCTAACTGTCAAGATAGACACCCTGAATGACCTAGGGCAAATTTAGGTTTGTACAAAAGTTTGCTTTTAGTATTTGTTCGAGGTTGGATACCCCTCCTGTACAGGAGGGGCAGGCTACCTGAATTTGTTTTTGCACTACCTTCAATGTTGCCACGAAAATGTTAAAATGAAATGTGCATTCTGTCCTGACAGTCAAGAGGCAAAATATGACTTTTTGGGATCCCAAAACGTAAGTGGAGGGATACCCATGAGATTGCCAAACTTCGATATTCCTTCGGCCCAAGCTGACTGCGAATCATATTTGGCGGTGCAAAACGGATAAGTCAGCTACATTTTACCCTTGCCAAGAAGGGCCGAAATATAGCTCCAATAAAATGTAGCTGACTTATCCGTTTTGCACCACCAAAATTGCAAAAGTTGTCCGTCCGTCCGTCTGTTAGAACGATAATTCTCGAAGAGAATGAGATATTTTGATGAAACTTGGTGTGAGGATACAATTATAACCAAATAAGATTTACTAACTTTTTAACAAACTCTTCTAATTCTAACAACCTTTTCCCCTGCTTCCTTCAGACAGGAAAATCTCTTTGTCTCTCGGTCTTAGTAATTAAATGGGTAGAGTTAGAAAGCAACAAATCTAAGAGAGAGGACAAGCTAGACTGGGATGACGTCTTTTGACCTAGCAGATAGGGATATACAATGAGAAATACAAAAAGAATACTAGAGTCAATTGTGGCTTCCTTTCCTCTGTATCATGACTAACTTATAACCACCCTGGAAGTATCCTTCCTCCAATAGGAGATTAGAACCCACCTTTTAAAGTACCTTTACTCCAATGAGACCGTAGAAACGAGTTTGGGCATGTTCCCTACAGCTACTGGAAAAGTGAGTAAAAAGAGTCAGCTTCCTAGTTAGCAAACTAGTTCAAGTTGGGCATAGCCCCAGTTCAACCAACTTTATAGTGCAGTGTTGTATCCTGATTCAATGTAAGTAATAAATAACCTGTTTAGTTATTGACCTACGAACTGAGTATCGCCTTCAAAAAGACTCGGTGAATTCGCACCTAACCAAGCCATGTACATACAGAAGACTCGGTGTGTTTGCACCACAAACCAGTCGCCAATATTACCATGCTCTCCGGCTACACATAACCACACTTTACCATGCTGCACTTGACGAACCCTACACATACAGCACACACTTTTCTATTATCATAGAGGAATCTTTGGGTCAAGGGTAAGGTGAAGTTCGTAGATGGGCTCTGTAGCCCTATATTTAGGGGCGGAGGAGGGGGTTCAAACTAAGGGGTAAACGAAATATTTTTAAACAGCTAATGTTATAGTCGATTATGGGGTAAGTAGACATGATAAACACGAATATTAAACCATTTTCTTGCCCAACAAGTAGTTCGCCCAGAATCCGGCAAAAACCGGAAAGTTCGTTATAAGTAGAAGTTTCATTTGAAGTTGATTAAATGTTCGATTTAAGGGTAAAAAGACATGCTGAAATGATGATGAAACCATTTTCTCACCGGCCCAGTAGTTCGTCCGGAATCCATCAAAAACTGGAAAGATGGTTAAAAGTAAAAGTTTCATCTGAAGCTGATTAAAGGTTCGATTTAGGGATAAGTAGACATGCTGGGCACTTGTGTGAAAAGCATTTTCTACCCGGACAACTAGTTCGTCCTGAATCCTGCCAAAACCGGAAAATTTGTTAAAAGCAAAAGTTTTATTTGAAGTTGATTAGATGACAGTTTTAAGAGACGTCTGTATACGACAGACATTTTTTACCCGGACATATAATTCGTTTTTGACCTTGGGATCCCAAAACGTATGTGCAGGGATACCTCTGACATCGCAAAAGCTGTACGTCTGTTAGCACAATAACTCTCGAAGGGAAAGAAATATTTTGATGAAACTTGGCTTGAAGATTTTTGGTTCAAGGGTAAGATCAAGTTCGTAGATGGGCTCTGTAGCCCTACATTTAGGAGTGGTGGTTCAAATTAAGGGGCAAACAAAATATTTTCAAACAGATAATGTGATAGTCGATTAAGGCGTAAGAAGACATGCTGAACACGATCGTGAGAACCATTTTCTTGCTCGACAAGTAGTTCGTCCAGAATCCGGCAAAAAACAAAAGTTGGTTAAAAGTAAAAGTTTTATTTTAAATTGATTAGATGTTCTTTACAAGGATAAGAAGATATGCTGAATTCATTACTGAATGTTCTTTTCTTGCTGGAATAGTAGTTTGCTCGGGATTCGGCCAGAGCCAGAAATTTGGCAGTAGTAAAGCAGGAAGTTTCACTCAGTATCGTCAAAATAGATATGGCTTATAGTGGTATATCTGAACTTGGTTTTCTCTGATGATTAGTCTGCCAAGACTGGATCTGGCAAAGACAAGACCCAATTGTCTGGATCAAATATTAGATTTTTGGATCCCATCAAAACCTTTGGTCTTGTTTCAGCAGTCATGTGTCCAAAATATTAAAATTGTGTGACTTTTTCTTTGTTTTAAGCTGCTTTGAAAAGGTATTTTGTGGCTATTGACTTTGGTAACTCTACCTTCTTCATCATTCTGTGGGTCAATCGAGCTAAGGTTAGAATGAGATGATCTTGTTTGAAAAGAAAAATATGTGTAACTAGAAATATTTAAGCAATATTTATTCATCAAATATGTAAACCATCGAGTTAGCTTCAATCTAGTATGTTTGTCATATTTTTTTTTTTCCTTTTTAAGCCAGACAGATTATTCTGATGAAAGACTTCTCTGGAACTTTGAAATCTTGTCTTAGGTTGGATACCCCCTGCAGAGGCGTTACTAGCCAAAATGTTTGGGGGGGGGGACCAGGCATTTACCGACTGACGGGTAATTTTTACCAACTTTTTCTGCAGAAAAAAAACGACTGTTTTCAACAACAAAAATGACATTTTTGAAAAAAATCAACTGATTTTCAGAAAAATCGACTGATTTTCAGAAAAATCCACTAAACCGACTATTTTGACGAAAAAATCGACCAATTTTCAGAAAAAAAGACTGTTTTCATGAAAAAAATCAACTGTTTTGACGAAAAATATGGGCGCTTTGCGCCGACTCGGTTATTTTTTACCGACTGGACGACAGCATTGGGGGGGGCATCCCCCCCTCCCCCCCCCCCCCCCCCCCCCCCAGTTGTGACGCCCCTGCAACCCTGTACTGCAACTGTAGATCCAAACACATTCAGAAACATATATTTAATCAAATTTTACAAATTTTTCCATGACATAAGGTAAGGTAAGGTAAGGTACAATTTTAATGGAAAAAATAAGTATACTTGATGTTTCTTAAAAGCATCAGACATGCCAGTGGCATAAAAAACGACGCTTCACTAATTCTGATGGGATTGTAAAAATTATTAATACAATTCTAGCCTAAACCATTGTAAAGAAAAAACAAACGAACAACTATCACACATCAACACTAAAATTTAAGGACAACACGAGAATTTACGACAACAGACGTATGACTAAAGAAAAAATGAAAAATAAAAAAGGTTTGCGACATGGGTCTGATCTTCCTCCGAGCACAAACAAAAATGAATCGATTAATTCAGACAGAAGAAATATAATTGCTAGATAACATGAATCTTTTTAGAGCTCTTTTAAATACTTTCCTATCTTCGGACACCCTAACAGTTTCAGGCAATGAATTCCATACTTTTACACCTGTATGACAAATAGAAAAGCTAGACCTTGTAGAAGGATAACAAATGGTAGAAAGACTGGACCGCCGTCTTGTGTTATAGTCATGAAATTGACTGTTCAGGCAAAAAAGATTTTTAAAATCAGCAGGTAGTGAATCTTCTAGAAGATGACGGTAAACAAGTGTTGCAATATTCCAGTCTCTAATCTGACGGACATTTAAAATAAAAAGACTAGGCAGAATATGAGAAACTGATGAAGAAAATGGAAGACCATAAATTGCTCTAATTGATTTGTTTTGTAGGATTTGAATCCGATTCATATGTTTTGAAAAAGTAGAAGCCCAAGCTGAAGTACAATATGAAAGATAAGAATGGACCAGGGAGAAATAAATCAATCGAAGTATGAATTGTGGAAGACAATGTTTGAGGCAGGAGAGCACACCAACATTTCGGCTCAACTTAAGAGCCAAAGCATCGGTGTGCTGATTTAAAGAAAGATTTTCATCAAGGATAAGGCCAAGATATTTAAAATTAAAAGATCTTAGAAGTTCAGTGTCAGAAAGAAAAAGTTTACCAGAAACTGAAAATGAACCAGACCGGGAGAAAAGCATGTAACGACATTTTTCCGCGTTTACAGCTAGCAAATTAGATGTAAACCAGTCAGAAGCAATCGAAAGAGCTGAATGCGAACCAAAAATCACAGTGTCGTCCGCAAACATGATAACTTTGACAAAAGCCATATATTCTGGAAGGTCATTTATGTACAGTAGGAACAAAGTGGGTCCAAGGACAGACCCCTGTGGTACTCCAAATTCTATAGGAAATTCATCTGAAAATTCGCCAACTTGACTACAAGAGAGACTTCTCTTGGATAGGTAAGAAGCAAAAAAATCAAGTGTCTTTTCTTCAATGCCATACTGTTTCAGTTTATCAAGCAAAATCCCATGGTCAATTGAGTCAAATGCTTTACAAAAATCAATAAAAACTGCACAAGCGTGTTGACTAGTGTCAAGAGCATCATTGATCGACAAAAGAAGATTATGGATAGCAAGCTCAGTTGACCGATCTTTTTGAAATCCAAACTGATTTTCATTGATTATTGAATTATTTACTAAGTAAGAAGTAAACTGCTTGTGAACGACTTTCTCTAATAATTTATAAAAAAACAGAAAGAATCGAAATCCCTCTGTAATTATTTAGAATATCTCTTGCACCACCTTTGTGAAGAGGAATTACGCAAGGTTTTTTTTATAATATCAGGGAAAACACCTTGGTCAAGGCAAAGATTAATTAAAAAAGCCAAGACTTCAGACAGATACTTACTAATACTAAGAATAAATTTAGAAGAAAATCCAAACTTGTCTGAAGAATCGCTCGTATTAATCTCTTTGAAAATTTTCAATAAATCATCCTGGGAAATATTGTGGAAAGAAAAAGACGAGTTTGGACGATTATTTGGTCCAAAATATCTGGCTTGACGTTAGCTTTAGCCCCATCAGCAATTTTTTTCCCGCAAGAATAAAATGCTTTGCTAATTCGTTTACAACACGTTTAGGGTCAGAAACGGATTCACCGCCTAGTTTCAGTGAATTTATTGAATCCTTGGATTTAAGATTGAGTCGAATAATACTATTAATTGTCTCCCACGTTTTCTTAGCATTGTCTTTGAATTTCATAAAACGATCAGACAAATATTTACGTTTAGAATCACGAATCAATGAGTTTAACTTGTTTCTGTAAGCAGGATATAGTTCAAAACTTTTGTCGCTAGGTTTTTTTAGATAATATAAACGAAGTACACTTTTCCGTTTCAAAGAAGCTAGAATCCCAGTTGTAATCCAAGGATTGTGCTTTTGAGTAAACTTTCCTGATGGAGATTTAGTAGATCGACAATCACCACATAATGTTCTAAGGTGATTAAGAAAATTAGGGAATGCAATATTAGCGTCAAGACAATTAAAAACACTAGACCATGCTTCAGAAGATAACAACGAGTGAAGCTTTTCCATGTCAACTGCATGAAACTCATTTCTTTCTTTTAATCTTGGGTTATCAGAAGGGCTATTCATGGGTAACGAAAATTGGGTTAGCACCGGGAAATGGTCAGGCGTGTCAAAAGATATTAAAGCAGAATATTCCGCATGAAGGGAACCACCAGAGTAGAAAATATTATCAATAAGTGTTGCGGATAATCGAGCAACACGAGACGGCAGAGTTTCGTCTGATCTCTCGTGGAAGAAAAACACTGATAGCATGATTAGAAAAGCTAATGCGTCTATTGTTATGTTAAAAACACTAACTAAATTTAAGGTCCCTGAAAAAAAGATGTTGCGTCTGTATTGTACGTTTGTTCGTCCTCTTGTGAAGTATGCTTGTCCGGTTTGGCACTATGGTATTACGAAGGATGAATCTGATCGTATAGAGAATATTCAGAAACGTGCCCTAAGAATTGTGAACAGGGGCCCTAAAATACCGTACTCTGGCCTTCTTTCTTTATTTGGACTGGATGCGCTGTCTAATAGGAGGCAGAAGTTGTGTCAAAATTTTGGACTAAAACTCCTTGAACACCCAACTCTCCGATCCCTTTTACCCCCGGATTTTGAGGTTGAACGCCCAAGGCCACCAAGGCAAGTATCCACCAAAGTCCCGAAGCTCATGCCGATCGCATGTAACCGGGAAAGATATTGTAATAGCTTCATTCCGAAATTTGTTGATTTTTACAATAATGTTATTTTGTCTTAGTTATTTTGTCATGAATTTTATTTCGGTTGTTGACTTCAATGGTTTACTTTTTATTTTGATTACGAATTTGATTTTAACAATTGTTGTATATATTACTTGACAAAGGTCAAACAATTTGGTTGGACAACTACGAAATTTTGTACCTGAATTATACAATAAATCAAATCAAATTAAATCAAATCAAATCAAATAGTTGGAATAAAATTAGAAGTAAGCATATTACTCAAGAAATTCAAATTAGCAGAACTAGATAAATCAAGTAAGTCATAGTTAAAATCCCCAGTCACGATAGTGCGATTCCGGGAAGCAGAAAGCCCTGCACATAACACAGAAAGTGATGATTCGAAATCAGAATGTGAACAAGAAGGAGGTCGGTAAACACAACCAAACGTCACAATAAAATCATGGCATATGGTTACATCAAGGAACAAGGATTCCAGGGTACCTTCCTTCCACAGTGAGACATCATGTCGGATAATATAAGAAAATTAACTTCGCATGTAAATTACTAGACCTTCTTTAGATTTAGCCGAACGATTCTTAGAAACACACGTATACCCAGGAATTTCAAGAAGGCCTACATCACACCTACTTCGCCAGTAATACTGGCAGTATCGGATAATCTAAACTGGTTTAAAAAGAGATAGGGTGGAATTTGCCATTACTGGCCTTCTTACATAATAAGAAGTTCATACAAAATAACGAACACATACTTGCTTCACATATTCAATACTGGCAGTATCGGATAACCTAAACTGGTTTAAAAAGAGATAGGGTGGAATTTGCCATTACTGGCCTTCTAACATAATAAGAAGTTCATACAGAATAACGAACACATACTTGCTTCACATATTCCATAAACTGTGGATACTTCAAAGCCAACTCCTTGAAGTCCGGAGGATTCCTGTAAGGATTTCGAGGATGCATAAACTTGTTCAGACTCATGTCTGCAGAATTGTTTGAAACTCTTGCCACTTGCCCGTAAAAGTGGACAGAGGTAGAACCTGTGGTCCAGAATTATCGTATCATAGAGTTGATAACTAAAATGATGATAGAGCGCAAAATCCGGCCTCAAAAACCTGATCCACCTGAACAACCTGAACAAACTGGCGATAAGGTTTCCTGGCTGGATTTTGTTTTCTTTCGTTTCAAAATGGAGAGAGATTCAAGGTTGGGTGCACCCAGACTGAAATTCCTGCTCAAATTTTCGACGCCATCATCAATTCCATGCTGATAATTTGAGATATTTTCAACTCGATGATGAAAGTACAGAAAGTCCGGAATGGGAATCCTAAGGCGTATTCTCGCCGTTCCCCGAGGACTCCTCGGGGAATTGAATGGAACGGCGAGAATAAGGAGAGTCACTCCACGCGGACTCCACGTACAGAAAACAGCGAGAACACGGCGAATGCTTCCAAAACGGATTTCGTTCGAAAAAAAAAAATGCAGTTGACGAAATTAGTCTTGATCCACTTTAATTTTGGTTTTGTTCCTTCTGACTGTTTTTAATAAATTTTATATTGCACCAACACCAGCAAAAATTGATTCCCCTCCGAATCTGAAAGGGAGTCCTTTTTAATGATGGTGATGGTAATCGGAGCATTCCCAGTCCGTGGGGACTCGCGAAAATAAGGGGAGTGAGTATAGGAGGCGAGAATACGCCTCTAATAGTCTGACTGCAGCGTGAATGCCTCTTTCCAAGCAAATCCAAACTGATGGAAGAAGAGGGGGCAAGATAGTCTTTCTGAATTTTCTATAGCAGTAGAAACTTTAGGTATTATTCTCTAACCTCAAACAACACCGTTTTTTAACCGCATATTTGTCATTTTAAGAAAGTCTAGAAGAGAAAAATACAAACTAGATTGTTTAACTGTCCTTATGTCTGTTGGGATATGTCGTACGGAACTTGAAGCTTCGGGAGGAACGAATGGAACAATCCTGGAAGACCAGTAAATCGATACTAATGCAGCGCTGATAAGTACAGGAACACTTGACCAGAATTCGATCTTGGTGACATTATGTTTACATGCAGAGGGGAAAAAAGAAATTCTTCAAACCAGAAGACCTGACAAAATAAATTCACAAGCCAATACAAATTTTTTTTTTGAGAGCCTTTGTGACATCAGTACGGATGGCTGCTGCTCTCAAAAGCTACCTAAACTTTTTTTTTAGTATTTTTACCAGCGCCGCCGACGAGATTCCTTCACGAACGGAATCCTTTGGAGTCAACCGGAATTCCTTTCTACTCGAACGAATTTCTTGTCCATGTAAACGCTACATAAGTGGTATTGCATCTGCTTTAACGAACGATTCGAGTATTTACTGAGTAAAACGTGACAAAATACATATTCAATGCGCTGATATCTTTTTCCCTCCTAACAGAGGCCATTTGAAGCTCGGGAGTGAAATGACAGACGACTTCTCAGATCTTGCCGAAGACATACTTTCATAACCACTTGGATTAATCTCATACCCATTTATGAATTCTTCTTGCCTCCGCTCAACGGATTGTAAACTTGAAGATTTTGAGCTAAGAAAACTAGGTTTACGAGGTACAGGTGGTTTCGATTTTTTCTTATCCCGCGGCATCGTCCTGTCAAAATCACTTGTGTAACCAATAGACATCGAATGTTTTTCGCGGTAATTATCAGCCGATATGACACTGCGTGTATCGGACGGAGTCTCGCAGCGTTCATACTTCTTCTCACTCTGTCGGTGGTTTTTCACAATGTCTGTGGTCGCGTAGAGTGCCTCGTGGTGGTGGAAATGACGACCACTATACGCATCAATGGCGCGGGATTTGAACCTGCGCTGGTCTGCTTTTTTCGAGTGGTGGACCACAAAGTCGGAAGGGGTCAGAAGCTCTGGTTGTTTGTACGTATAATTCGAGATTATGGGGAGGATTTCGTCCGATTTTGAACTGTCTGACTTGGGGTCAGATTTGACAGAGCTTGTATCACTCTCCCCCTTCTTTAGCAAAGAGGTACGAGGGGGTTTGGGTTTATTCACCTTCATCTTCTTTCCGGTTTCGGATTCCGGTGTCTCATTATCACCCCGCATTTGCTTCAGCAGATTCTCCGTCTCTGCGTGGATAATTTCTCCCGCGGCTCGTAGTTCCGCGCATGCGTTTTCCATCTCCGTAACTTGGTCTTCCAGATAGGTAATTCTATGGCTTTGCTTCATGTTTTCTTGTTTTAAAGCCTCTCTTTCTCTCTGAATCGCCGCATACTTTTCTTGTGCGTTTCGTAGTTCACTGTGATAGTCGGAATCTTTGGCTATTCGTCGGAGTACGGTCACGTGGTTCAGACCGGGTATGACCATATCGAGCGTTTCTTCGAGTGTCGCTCCGAAGACAAAGGAACCGTTCACCTCCAATACCCTAAAAAAAAATAATTACTTCTTAGCTCAGAAAACCTGAAGAGCTAATTGACGAATCTCTGAAACTTTCTTCCGTCCAAGGTCATGGAGAATTCAAATTCCCTTTATTTTACCTTAATTTTGTCGATGACAAAAATAACAGCGGTCAAGAATAGTTTAGAACACTTGCATAATTAATTATTCACACATGATTTATTGACGATTCTTCCAGGTCACCACTATAATAGTTTCGTTTTGCAGATACCATGGTATCTGATACCACGGTCAAAAGGCGTTTTTGCAGTTATCATGGTATCTGGCCAGTTATTGTGGTATCAGATATTCAGATACTACGGTCCGGCCGTGGTAACTGTTCGTGGTATCTGAACAGTCATCTCACTTTCATGAAATTTTGTCAGATCGGTGAGAAATAAGTTTAGCCCTTAGTGATAGAACTGCAATCCGGCAATAGTCGTTTTTGCAGAGCACCGTGTATCAGATACAAACGACTAACTGCAGATCGAGTTACCGTGGTAACAGATACCATGGTATCAGCAAAAACGCAACTAATGTTTTACGAAGTACGAATCAAATGACTTCAGGTATCGCATTGATGAGTGGATCGGCGTTTGAAAATAAGTGTGAGATTAGTAGATGTTTGTAAATATGTGACTAAAGGATTTAGGTTGCGTTCCGCAAACTTAACAATTGTTAACACTCGTCAACTTTGCTTCGGGGCGGAGCTAACTGCAGCTTTAACGATCGTTAGCTTTTCCCAATTCTACAGTTGTTAACTATTTTGTAACGATGCTCACCGACGTGGACGTGGATCGCAAAAAGTTAAGGAACGCATACTTAGTCTTAGTAATGATAGTTTAGCTTAGTTTACGTAGCATAGTATTTCTAGAGGTGTAATAGTTTATTTGTGAAGTGCGACGTGTATTAAATCGTGTGTGGCCTTGTAACGTGTAAACGTGTATTAAATCTTGTATGGCCTTTTGGCTCAATAAACAAGCATTATTATTATTATTGCAAACAGAAGGAAATTTGTAATTAAAATAATAAGGCAAAGCAAGATTCCCGCACGTTTTCGAGTCCCCACATTTCCATTTGTCCCAAGGACTCAGTCTCCGTATTTTCGCGAATTCTACATTTCTAAATCAACCCCATTTCTACAAAACCATATAAATGACGAAGTGTTCTGTAACAAGACTGTCGGATCCCAGAACTATTCAGTTAAGCTTTAAGTATTCATTAACTTCTCAGTCAGATTTCCGACCTACTGGCGATCCCACGACAACATAACAATATAGGACACGGATACCATACGCGAGTGGACTTGGGGTTTATCTACCCACAAACCAACATAAAAAAGACCGACAGTTTTCTCAGACGTCAAAGTGGTTAAGGTACTTAAGTAAAATTGCCCATTAATTATACCACAACACACGACCAGTTTTTTCAGCCAAACCAATGAGGCACACATAATTTTTTGCGGCAAACCGCGCGTGAACTTCTAACTGTTCCCCACATACGTCAGCAGTGGCATCTATTAGTAAGGCGTCACGAAAGGTGGAGCCGGTTAGTATTATCTTAAGTACATCGTCATTTTTTCCAGTCATCCTAACAAAAGAATTGCAGCAAATTTTGACTCATCATGCTAATTTAGACAGATAGATATAAAGTTCACGTCATAAATCGACGACCGTGGTTAGAACCAAATTTGCTATGTGCGATTACCAATACGGAATATAATTTTATTAGTACATTCTGTGTCGTAAGCGACACATCGCACAGTATGTTCTTTCAACCCAGTGTTCAAAATTATTGACAACACCCTCTACACGGCTTTGTTCTATATTCACACAGCTCTCTACATTCCCGGTACATAAGCACCGCAATCTCAAACTTCATTACATCGGAATAGGCCAAAAGTAAGATCCCCCCCCCCCTTGCCGATACGAGGTTTAAACCCACCCCTATCCCTAAGCACCGCTTTCTCGATCCCTTACATCGAAATCGGACAAAAGTAAGGTTCCCGCCTTCCAATATAACCTTTAACTCCGCCCTACGTGGATGTACGGAATAAATAGTAAGCAAGTAAGTAATTTATTTATAACCCGCCATTTCGAAAAAGCGGAGTAAATGAAAGAAAATAAAGAAAACACACAAAGACACAGAAAAAGGCACTTAATTTTCAATCTTCGGCCAGGAAGCAGTGTGTAGTAGTGTAGTAATATAGTGTAGGAAGCTAGTTAGGAAGTTTAATCTTCTATTACTTAATTTACAGGTTTGTTTCCTTCCCCGAAGTTGACCCTTAAGATCGACAGCCTGACAAGGACCCTTGCCAAGAAGGGCCAAAATATCGCTGATGAAGCATCGTAGCTGAAGTATCTGTTATAGATATTGCTTGAATATAATATATTCAACCAAACATATAACATAACTAGACCTACGTTGCCGGGGCAACGTGAAGTGTTGCGGCAACCTTTGTCCGGCTTCGCCGACTAAAGTGTTGCGAGAGCAACACTTTGGTTTTGTTTCTTCGCTGTCGGTTAAATGCTGAAATTGTCAACTTATCGAAGCTTTTAAAACGGTATGTTCTAAAAAGAATAATCACATGATCAAAAGCTGTTCTTTAGCGTTGTAAAACCAACAACAAAACAATATCGGAAGAAGGGACTAAATTGACTTGGCGGTCAGTTGAGCTTTATCCTTTTCAATCGTAGATATCGTGACGGATGAAAACTTGGAACAATATCTTATATAATCTAGTTGGTATTATAAAGCTATCCGTAACGTTTCAGGACTAAAATACCATAGATGACACTATTAATTATTACAAAACTACCTTATTGTTTTAGATTACCGTATCGTTTGTACCCGTTGTGTAAACAGTTAATCTTCGGTTATAGCGATAGACCATCGATACAAACTTTCTTACCGTCATATTTACAGATATCGAATACAATGTGCACCAATTTTCAAAAATTTCTAGCCCCTCGTGAACCGATTCTTACTTACAAGTCCCTCTCCCGTGATTGACATCGAATTCATCGGAACAAATAATGGATACACCAGCTATTAAAAGTTGCAAACCCCTCATCGCTGAAGATGATTATAGCATAAAAGCCGTTTTGGCTTTTTGGGAACAAAATTGTTCTTACCATCTAATACACCTGATACAAATAACAGGTATACCAACTAGCAAAAGCTGCAAACTCCTCATTGCCGAAGATGATTATGAGCTAACAGTCGACTGTTGCTTACAGTCGACTGTTGCTTACAAGTCCCTTACATGGGTCGCTGTCACTACCCCCACCCGTCAGTTCGCCCACCCGTCAGTTCGCCCACTTCCAAAATCCGACAGTTCGCCCACCCGTCAGTTCGCCCAACGTCAGTACGCCCACCCGTCACTACGCCCACCCGTCACTACTCCCACCCGTCACTACGCCCACCCGTCACTACTCCCACCCGTCAGTTGACCCACCCGTCAGTTCACCCACAGTCAGTTCGCCCACCCGTCATTTGGCCCAAAGATCCGTCAGTTGACCCACCCGTCATTTCGCCTAAGAATCCGTCACTCCGCCCAATTTTTCCGACAGTTTGTCTACCCGTCAGTTGGCCCAAAAATCCGACAGTTCGCCCACCCGTCATTTGGCTCAAAAATCCGTCAGTTGACCCACCCGTCATTTCGCCTAAGAATCCGTCAGTTAGCCCAACTTTTCCGACAGTTCGCCCACCCGTCATTTGGCCCAAAAATCCGACAGTTCGCCCACCCGTCATTTGGCCCAAAAATCCGACAGTTGGCCCAACTTTGCTAGATCAGTAACATCAATGAAGAAGGGGCGCGAACCCAGGGGAATAATCAGAAGGAGCGAACCTTTTTTCGTTTAATTAGGGTCGATACAAAATTTCTTTGGGTTCGACTGTTCTGTTTACTTAAAAAAAAGATCCCGTTCACGTGAAGATGGGTGAAAAGAAAATCTGTTCAAATAGTTTGTGACAAACTTTGTTGCTTGATAAAGAGGTTGTTGCTAATTTTTACGGAAACTGAAAGGTTTTTGCCACGATACGCGCAAACAGACCTATCCAAAGTTCAACATCCTAGGTAGAATCGGAACTGTATTTCGTAGTTTTTTATGTTACTTGTTCACTGTAATAATTACGTAAACATTTAGTCAGAAATATTAGAAGCTTGTTGTTAGATTCTGCATAAAATACGAAAGGAAAATATAGAGGATGAGCACAAAAGTAAAAGGTAAAAATAAAGTAACGTTCAGAGAAAGTTTTCGACTGGCAACACGATTGGGAGTAGTTCACAAGGAAATAAGAAGTAAAAGCATAGTAGGAATAAGGGGTGGCCCGAAGGAGCGGAGATTCACCCCTCTCCTGCCTTTTGCTAAGTCCTATCACTCTTTTATTTTGGCCTCATCGAGGTCCCGGACGCTCGTTTTATTTTAAGACAATCCGATTTTATTTTATTTTTTAATTGTTAATTTTGGCACTTTTGGCCAGCTTCAGTCGTAAATCCGTCCCTGTCAAAGGCAAGCCGAGTCGTTTAACTACAATGGTTGTGCTAAAGAACATCTGCAAAGCCTTCGTGAATTCCAGTCCCTCTGATGGAAATCAGGAAACACCTACAACTCGAAGACAATCCTTTTATTGTACGTTATTCGGACTGTAAGCGAACTTTTCGTTCTTCAATTGCCGTGTAGAGCATCGCCCGTCGCGTATCGAGACTCGGACCTAAGTTGAGGGTTAGGTCGTAGATTTTAATGCCAAGCTTTCTCGTGTCGCCTCCTAGTATTTCTTGGAGAGAATATTAGCCCTACTATCAAAAGTAAATGCAATGTACGAGACTCAACTCTTTACGGAAATTTTCCTCTTGTTAGTGGGAAGATGGTTTTTCTAATTCTACGTAGCCTACCAACTGCATATAAATAGGACATCAAAGATCTGTGTTTATATGTGTAAGAACCGAAGGCTTTCAAACCAGGGACCCGAATGTCCAAAAGCTACTTAACTTTTTCGAGGAATTTCGCGGATTAACCACGACAGACCAGGTTTACAGATTGCAATACCCATTGCAAGTTTTGGGATTCCATGTAACAAGAGGATATCTCTTGAGAAACAAGACCTATGGTTTCGATGGGATCCCAAAAATCTAATGTTTGATCCCGGGAATTGGGTCTTGTCTTCGCTAGATCTAGTCTTCGCCGTGCTAACCATCTGAGAAAACCAAGTTCAGATATACCTTTATAAGCCATTTCTATTTTGACGATACTGACCGAAACTTCCTGCTTTACATCTGCCAGATTTCCGGTTTCGGCCGAATTCCGAGTGAACTACTTGTCCAGCAAAAAAAGAACAAACCAGAAACGAAGTCAACGTATCTCCTTATCCCTATAAAGAACATCTAATAAATTAAAATAAAACTTTAACTTATACAATTTCCGGTTTCAACCGGATTCCAGACTAATTATATGTCCGGGTAAAAATGAGTGTCATATACAGACTCAGCGTCTTTTCTTAGCCCTAAATCTGTCATCTAATCAACTTCAAACGAAACTTTCGCTTTTAACAAATTTTCCGGTTTGGCCGGATTCCGGGCGAACTAGTTGTTCGACGAGAAAATGGTTTTCATCATCGCGTTCAGTATGTCTTCTTATTCCATAATGGAACTTCTAATCAACTTCAAAGAAAACTTTTAATTCTAACCAACCAACCTTGCCTTATCCGGCAAGAAAATGGTTTTCACCATCGTGTTCAGCATGTCTTTTAACCCCATAATCGACTATCACATTAGCTGTTACAAAATTTTTGTGTTGCCCCTTAATTTGACCCCCCCCCCCTAAATGTAGGACTACAGAGCCCATGTACGAACTTGATCTTACCGTTGACAGAAAGAATCCTCACACCAAGTTTCATCAAAATAGCCCATTCCTTTCGAGATTTATCGTGCTGACAGACGGACAGACGGACGGAAGCTTACTCCATTGGAGACACCCTTTCTCGTTTAATTAGGATCAACACGAGTTGATTATTAGTGCAGCTTTTATGTTTTCGTAAAGAAGAGTATGAAGATGGGTGCAATAAAATAGTTGTAAGCTCAAATGGCACTTGCAGCTGTATGTAGTAGGTAAGGGGTCTGTCAGATGTTCGGGTCCCGATATGCCTGCCAACTTTCGTCTTAAAAAACGCCATCACAGGAATTCTGGAAGGCCCCCCCCCTACACCTCCTACCCCCAAGTGTCCTGCTCCAGTCCAATTGTGCAAACGATTTATCTAGAATAAATGCTTGTTCTTCCCAGCAAGTTTAACTCCGATCCCTCCATTCTATCCGTTTCTTGAAATTTCCGACCACCCCTCCATCAGCTCCCCCATAGCTGTTGAATCCGCTATCATAAGTTGAGATGAACCATTTGATAAAAAGTGCTTTCCGACTTTGCAGTTAACATGCGCACTTTAAGGGAGCTGGAACTTCATTTGTAAGCAAAACCCATGAAAATGTATATTTCGCTTAAAAGTATTTTTCTTACTTTACAATCAAGATTGGTACTTTAAGGAATAGTCGGATTTGAAAAGTGGTGATTTCTAAGCCAATCTTCTAGAATGTCTAATATTCCAGCCAAGATCGTCCTAGCACATCTAAGTGCCTTAAATCGTGATCACCGGAATTCCGACACCCCCACCCTCCCCTCAAACTCCCCCCACAATCGCCGAAGTCAATCCAGTTGTGAAAAAGATTTATCCAGAGCATCTTTTTCTTACTCCCAGAAAGTTCCATCCCAATCTCTCCAGTATCAGCCTTTCACTTATCCCCCCCCCCATCTTCCTGACATGAAAAAGATCCCCAGAGACATGTCCTTTGTTCAATTATGAAATTTCGCTCAAATCCATCACCCGTTCCAAAGTTACGCATAACTCGATATTCCAGATTCCCCCTCGCTCCAGTCCCTCACGTCCTAGCACATCTGGAAGTACCCTAACTCGGAAACGTGTGAAAAACTGCCCTAATTTTCCAGATTCCTCCGCCCCCTACTCCCCCGCAGATGGTCGGATCGAGAAACTGGTTATATCCAGGTTAGTTTGGTTGGTCCCTGATAAGTCTGCCAAGTTTCATCGTCCTAGTACATCTGGAAGTACCCTAGCTCGAAAAAGTGTGAAAAAAAAACCGGACAGACCGACAGACGGAATTACGATAGGTGTATTTGAGACAGAGGCTACAAGTGCCATAAAAAGAAATTTAGACAGGTCGTATTAAAATTTCAGTACCTCCATTTAATCTTGCGAAAATTGTGAATATTCCTTTAAAAAACTATGAAAAATTACAAAAAATTAGAGACAAAGTTGAAAAATAAGACGTTGAGCTAAAATGTGTTGTTTTTTACAAGTTGCCATGTGTCAGACAAAAACTGAGGAACTCACTCAATTCCCTCACTCACCGTGTATCACTGACCAGAATCATGTCCAACAAGTAGTCCAGTCTTGTTACATTTAAAGCTCGATTTTTTTTTACATGTAATTTGACGTTGCCATATGCACTAAACGAGTGAGTTTCGAGTCCCGGTGTCTCCAATTACTGATATCGAACAGATTTAGTAAAAAGTCGCTTAACGTAAGTGGAGGGATACCTATGACATCGTAAAGTTGTCTGTCTGTCCGTCCGTCCGTCCGTCTGTTAGCACGATAACTCTCGAAGGGGTTGAGATAGTTTGATCAAACTTGGCATGAAGAGTGTTTAGGTCAAAATACAGGTCAAGTTCGAAGATGGGCCATGTAGTTCTATATTTAGGGGTGGGGGAGGGGTTTGAAATTTTATGGGAACACAAAATACTTTTTAAAAGCTAATTAAATAGTCGAATTTAAGGTAAGGAGACATGCTGAATCCGAATATGAAATTTTTTTCTCGCCGGACAAAGAGTTTCACCCGGAATCCGGCGAAAACCGGAATATTTGTGAAAAGTAATATGAAGTTGATTGGAGGTTTGATTTAGGGGCAAGAAAACGTGCTGAGTCCGAATATGAAAATTATTTTCTCGCCGGACAATTAGTTCGGCAGGAATCCGGCCAAAACCGGAGAATTTGTTTAAAGTAAAAGTTTTATTTAAATTTGATAAGATGTTCGATTTGCGGGTAAGTAGACAAGCTGAATTCGCATATGACAACTATTTTCTCACCGGACGTATAGATCGATCGGAATCCGGCTGAAACCGGAAAATTTGTTAAAAGTAAAATTTTAATTACAAGTTGATTAGAGGTTGGATTTAAGGAGACATGCTGAATTCGTTTTTTGAGCTTTATTTTTTCGCAGGACAAGTAGTTCCGAAATTCCGCCAAAACCGGAAATTGGCAGAAGTAAGGCAGGAAGTTTCGATCTGCTTCGTCAAAATAGATATGACTTAAAGGGGTAAACACACATGCTGAATCCATATCTGAACTTGGTTTTCTCATATGATTAGCTATTTTGCCTTAATCTTTTTCTAAACTTTAATAGTAAAAGTGTTCAAGGAGTCTGGCGAAGACTGGATCTGGCGAAGACAAGACCCAATTGTCTGGATCAAATTTGAACTTTTGGGATCCCATCGAAACCTTTGGTCTTGTTTAATATCGTTCCACTTCTTACCTTATTGACTACAGCAGTAGGCTTTCAATTAAAAAAAGAGGTAAATACGTAAAATAAAGTAACATGGATCACGTGCATATCCTCAACAAAGCTCCAGCACCCGGTGATGTTGCAGACCGATATAGCCTACTGATTCTACAAAGTTACTATGCATACCTGACTGACACCTGGTGTACGAGGGTTTCATAGGTAAGAAACCCCTATGTTTAGGCCAAGCACTATCATTTCTGCTAAGCTTATTGTAAATGTGGTTAACTGTGTACTCTACTGTGACAAATAAACCAGAAGTAGAATTTGTATTAAATTGATTGATCATTGATAAACCAAGGCAGGGCCTTTATACAATCCAGCATTAACTTCTGGTTTACTTTTCGCAGTAATACTCTCTGTATCAAATCTGACCGTTGCGTAAAGCTTATAAACAACTATAAACAACAGTTTATAAACTCCGAATTATGCTTATGGTCATACACCTATGACAAATATTATATATAGTATATTACAAACCTGTAATATAGATTACAGGTTTGTTTCCTTCCCCGAAGTTGAACCAGAGGATTGACAGCCTGATGAGGACCCTTGCCAAGAAGAGCCGAAATATCGCTGATGAAGAATCGTAGCTGACGTATCCGTTGTAAACATTGTTTGAATAAATATGCCTACGACTTCGCAAAAGTTATCCTTCTGTCCGTCCGTCCGTCTGTTAGCACGATAAATGTCGAAAGGGTAGAGATATTTTCTTGAAAATTGGTATGAGGATCTATTGGGTCAACGTACAGGTCAAGTTCGTAGATGAGCTCTGTAGCCCCATACCTAGGGGTCAAGGAGGGGATTCAAATTAAGGGACAAAAAAAATGTTTTAAAAAGCAAATAAGATAGTCGATATAGGGGAAAGGAGACATGCTGAATCCATATCTGAAATTGATTTTCTCGCCGAACAATTAGTTCGTCCGGAACCCGGCCGAAGCCAAAAAATGCATTAAAGATAAAAGTTTTATTTTAAGTTGATTAAACGCTTGGTTTAGGGGCAACAAAACGTGCTGAATCCGTACATGGTAATTCTGTTCTACCCGGCCGAGTATTTCGCCCGGAATCCGGCCAAAACCGGAAAAAAATTGGTAAACGTGTAAGTTTTATTTGAAGTTGATTAGATAGATACAAATCATATACGACTAGAACAGGTTTTAAAACAAGGATGCAATGGTACCCGTCGTTCGAAAAATAATCATGTCACCGCCCTGACGGGGTATTGAAACCTGATTTAAACGACTCGGCTTGCCTTTGACTGGGACGGATTTACGATGATATTAAAACAAAAATTCAAACGACTCGGAGATTGTGTTTGACAGATGTCACCCCCACTCACCCCCCCCCCCTTTCGGGCTACACGTGGCCCCAAACTGGCAGTAGATATTGCAGTAAGCAACCCTGGGTGTGTCCTTGGTTAACAGCACAAGGGACTCAAGGTTGGAAAAGCTGTTCTGTACGAATCTACGATCATATTTTGGAAAAGCTTTTGAATATTCGGGTTTGCCGGGTTGAAAGCCGTCGGCGAAAGAAATTTATAATTCTCACATACCTTGAATCACATAACGTTGATGAGCAGTTTAAATTTAGTTTGTGGGCTACGTAAATTTACGAAAAAAAGTTTTCCCACTGACAAGAGGACACTAACCGTACAGAGTAGAGACTCATACATTGCAGATAGCTTGCGAATATACTCGGAGATAGTACACGGAAGCTCGGTAGTAAAGTCCTGCATTATATTATTTCTATTATGCTTTTACTTTCCATTTCCGTGTGAACGACTCTAAATCGTATTACCAATCAGAACCCTTTACTGCTCGTTACTCTATTTTTCCTTTTTTTTTCATCTTTTAGATTTTCCAACTGAATTTGCCACAGAATCTCGCAAAGCTCCCCACGTTTCTGACTAAACGTAATTGTCGGCTCCTTCTGATTATTTCCCTAGGGTCTTGGTACTTTTTCATATAATACCTTTTTTGAGCCTATCTTCATATCCTTCTTTACGTAAACATAAAAGTTGCACCCATAGGCATCTCGTGTTGACCTAATTAAACGAGGAAGGTCGCCTCTGTTTGAGTAATCTTCTGGGATTGCGTCCCTTTTTTTACTGACAGGCCCGAGTTGAGCTGATTATTCCCCTGGGGTCGCGGCACTTTTTCGTGGATTTAATGATCCTGCAAAATTGGGTCAACTGTCGGATTTTTAAATTGGGCGAAGTGACGGATGTCGGGAGTGGGTCAACTGACGGATTTTTGGGTCAAATGACGGGTGGGCGAACTGTCGGAAAAATCGGGCGAACTGACGGGGAGTGGGCCAAATGACCGATTCCAAGAGTGGGTCAACTGACGGATTTCAAGAGTGGGCGAACTGACGGATTTCAGGAGTAGGCCAACTGACGGATTTTTGGGCCAAATGACGGGTGGGCGAACTGTCGGAAAAGTTGGCCGAACTGACGGATTTTTGGGCGAAATGACGGGTGGGCGAACTGAAGGTAGGCGAACTGACGTTGGGCGTAGTGACGGGTAGGCGTAGTGACGGGTGGGCGTAGTGACGGGTGGGCGTTGTGACGGGTGGGCGTTGTGACGGGTGGGCGTAGTGACGGGTGGGCGAAGTGACGGGTGGGTGTAGTGACGGGTGGGTGAACTGTCGGAAAAAGTGGGCGAACTAACGTTTAGGCGAACTGTCGGAAAAAGTGGGCGAACTGACGGATTTCTTAGGCGAAGTGACGGGTGGGCGAAATGACGGGTGGGCGTAGTGACGGGTTCCCCCTTACATGTCTCACAACTGGTATCGCCTATTTTTGGTTTCAGTGTGTACCTTACTCCTGAAGTTGTCAACCCCTTGAAACTTTCAAACTGGTTTATCTCATGAAGGATTTTTGTTCAAAAAAAATGGATGACATATACTTTGATCAGCTCATCAAGGGCATCGATTGCCCTAACCACAACAAAAGAATATCGGAAAAAGGGACTAAATTGACTTTGCAGTCAGTTGAACTTTATCCTTTTCAATCGTAGACATCGTGACGGATGAAAACTTGGAACAATATCCTATATAATCTA
The DNA here is from genome assembly GCA_023053575.1 of Branchinecta lynchi. Lineage (NCBI taxonomy): Eukaryota > Metazoa > Arthropoda > Branchiopoda > Anostraca > Branchinectidae > Branchinecta > Branchinecta lynchi. The sequence goes on along the minus strand of JAKZAP010000022.1, from coordinate 16,199,041 downwards.
GTTGGTATTATAAAGCTATCCGTAACTTTTCAGGATTAAAATACCATAGATGACACTATGAATTATTACGAAACTACCTTATTTTACATTATCGTTTGTACCCGTTGCGAAAACAGTAAATCCTAGGATACAGCGAGAGACCATCGATACAAACTTTCTTACCGTCAGTTTTATATAAATCGAATACAATGTGCAACAATTTGCACAAATTTCTAGCCCCTCGTGTACCGATACTACTGGCAAGTCCCTTTCCCGTGATAGACATCAAGTTCACCGGATAAAAATAATGGGTACACCGGCTAGCAAAAGTTTCAAACCCCTCATCGCTGAAGATTTTTGTAGCATAACAGCCTATTATTACTGACAAGTCCCTTGCATGTCTTACAATTGGGAACCTAATTGTTCTTACCATCAAATGACAGGTACGCCAACTAGCGAAAGCTGCAAACCCCTTATTGCCGAAGATGATTATGAGCTAACACTCGACTGCCGCGTACAAGTCCCCTACATGTCTCACAACTGGTATCACCTATTTTTGGTTTCAGTGTGTACCTTACTACTGAAGTTGTCAACCCCTTGAAACTTTCAAACTGGTGTATCTCATGAAGGAATTTGTGTACTAAAAAATGGATGACATATACTTTGATCAGCTCATCAGCGGCTATCGATTGCCGTCGAAAAAAAAAATTCTACCTGTCTTAGTTCAAAAGTTGACTTTTTTGCCGTAGGCCAACTTTCTAACGTCACCACTTAGAAAGGAGCAAAGGATAAGCTCTAGTTTCTTTAGCAATGAGAGAACTTCTAAAGTTTAAGAGGTACATCTGATACCATTTCTCTACCGCAAACCCAAGTGCAAAAAAACGAATGATAAACTCAGCTGAAATCGCGTACACAAATGGAACCAAATTGTTCTTACCATCGAATACACCGGAAACAAATAACAGGTACACCAACTAGCAAAAGCTGCAAGTCCCTCATTACCGAAGACGATTATGAGCTAACAGTCGACTGTTGCTTAAAAGTCGCCTACATGGCTCATAACTGCTATCGCCTATTTTTGGTTTCAATGTACCTTACTACTGAAGTTGTCAACCCCTTTGAAATTTTCAAACTGGTGTATCTCATGAAGGAATTTTTGTACCAAAAACTGGATGACATATACTTTGATCAGCTCATCAGTGGCTATCGATTGCCGTCGAAAAAAAAATTCTACCTGTCTTAGTTCAAAAGTTGACTTTTTTGCCGTAGGCCAACTTTCTAACGTCACGACTTAGAAAGGAGCAAAGGATAAGCTCTAGTTTCTTTAGCAATGAGAGAACTTTTAAAGTTTAAGAGGCACATCTGATACCGTTACTCTACCACAAACCAAAGTGCAAAAAAAAAAAATTATAAACTCAGCTGAAATCGTCGCAGACATGGACAGAAACAATAGATGGCAGCACTTTCGGACCCGTGGGAAAAAGCCACTTTTTTGTCTCTGTAGATTTTTCTATTTATCACGCAAAGAAGATATGTTGGCTGTGGGGCCGGGTAACTGCCGCATATATTTAACACTTATAGATTTTAGTCCATCTTCAATTTGAAACTGGTGCCTGCCTGCTAGCGTGCTAGAACGGAGCTTTCCACTCGAAAGCAGAAACATGGTTTGATGAAACGAAAGGTTCGCTACACAACTTGAGATGGTCCTCTCCGACATAGGCTATACAACTCCACTTCACTTCGCAAACCGTAGGCTCTGGCTCGATGACAAGCAAAAACCATCCTTATTGGCCCCAGGCAAGAGTTCTACGGAGCTTTCCAAAATGTAATGTCATATTCATCAATCCGGCCTAAGGTCCACACTTTCCGTAAAAACCGCACAGGTTAGACCCTTCCCAGTTACCAGGAATAAAATGAAATCGGAGTCATAGGAAAAAAAAAAAAAAAAAAAAAAAAAACGAGGACAAAACCAAAGTGTTGCTCTCGCAACACAAATAACAAATAACATATTATGTTATATAACTTAAGAGAAATTTAACTTAACAGGCGTAGACACAAATTTTACAGTCAAAAGAGTATCTGTGGGATTGCCTGCTCGTCATACTAACCTGTCTTCTTTCGACAGCCTGGTTCCCTCCTCTGCCGCATTGACGTATACCCCACGACCCGATTCGTCAACCTCGAACCGGACACAGGGCTTCGTTGGGTTGTACACGAACTGCGCATTTCGAATCTGGTAAGCCTCTGGGTCATCTCTGATATACCTAAAGAATTGTGTCAAATTATGCATAATTATTCAATAAAATACGAGTGCAGATACTGGACTTCAAGCTGGTATGCTGCGGCTAAACTTTTTAAATTATCGATTGTCATATTCAGATAAATTCAACATGACAAGAAAACATTTGAAGATGGGTGCTTTGAACTACTCGATGCTGCTGTAAGCAAACATAAAGTTGTGTCAAATTATGCATAATTATTCAATAAAATACGAGTGCAGATACTGGACTTCAAGCTGGTATGCTGCGGCTAAACTTTTTAAATTATCGATTGTCATATTCAGATAAATTCAACATGAAAAGAAAACACTTGAAGATGGGTGCTTTGAACTACTCGATGCTGCTGTAAGCAAATATAAAAATGGAGGAATGCTGTAATGGTGCCAAGTCAATGAGCCACTGACCGAGGAGTGATGGCAAAACTTGATTAATTTAGGTCATTTATTTACTGCGGACGTTTAAAACATCTGTAGTATCATACAAAAAAGTTAAGTGTCAGTCAGTGACAGCGTGCCTATCGCTTCGTAAAGCTTGCCCGACCTCCTGTCTGTCTGTCCGCCTGTTAGCAAGATGACTCTCGAAGGAATAGCGGCGTTTTTTTTAAACTTTGACTTGAATCATCAGTTCCACGTACCGGCTATACTGCTTCACTTCTCAATTTGTAACCCCTCCCCCACTACTATCCTTTTGTCTGTACGTCCGTCTGTCAGCAAGATAACTCTCGAAAGAGTTGAGATACAAAAAATTCAACTTCGACTTACATCGAAAGAATCACCACCAGAATTAAATACTGCTTCATCTCCAAATTTGAAATCCCTCTCCCGCCACTGAATCTACGACTAAAGTACCCTGACACAGATGTTGAGCAAAATACCTTCAGCCTTTTGAGGTTTATCGTCCAAGTAGCAATTTCTCATCTTTTGCAGCTCCGTCTTCCGTAGAACATGCGCGACACCAGAGCGAAATAAAATGAAAGGAGCGCAAAAAGAGCTGTATAAATTTCCCAAAGCTTCCCGATTGTGGATTTTGAAAGTGTAGATTTGAAGGTAATGCCCAGAGGCGTTACTAGCCAAAAGTTTTGGGGGGTGGGGGGACGAGGCATTTACCGACTGGCTGGTATTTTTACCGACTTTTTCTGCAGAAAAAAACGACTGTTTTCAACAACAAAAATGACATTTTTGAAAAAAATCGACTGATTTTCCGAAAAATCCACTGATTTTCACAAAAACCGACTATTTTGACGAAAAATTGACCAATTTTCAGAAAAACCGACTGTTTTCATGAAAAAAAAATCACCTGTTTTTGACGAAAAATGGGGCCGACTCGGTATTTTTTACCGACTGGCCGACGGCTTTGGGAGGGGGGGGGGGGGGGGGTGTAACCTCCCCAGTCGTGACGCCTGCCAAGCCATCGTATAGAGTCGGTCGAGCTGATGATGAATGAAACAAGAGAGATTGAAGTACTGGATGTATTTTTTATAATATAGCCTGCCGTGACTAACCTTCGGTTAAAGCATAAGAAGCTCATTTTCGCCAGTAGTTTCATAGCAACTACAAAATAGAACAGCAACAATATCTTACAAGACATCTAGAAAATCGCCCAAGGATGTCAAACAATAATTATTCTTCTAAAGCTGATATCTAATAACAATAGTAGGCATTAATATTAAGCAGTAAAAACTGCCTTTCGGAAACTTATCGGTCCCCGGTTTTCCGAAAGCGAAAACTAACTGAATTTAAAACTAAAAAATTTATATCTAAAAGTTAAAATTGCAATAAATTGAAAATTAAAAAATTAACCTGCCTTTCGGAATCTGATCGGTCTCTGAACTACACACAGATAACATTAAGGATGCACAGTTTCAGCAGATAGAACATGGGATGTTATCTGCAATTGTTAAAGTTTAACTGAAAAGGTCTCCGATAGAATAATCTAGTTATCCATCACTTATTCACTTAAAGAAGCTTGAAAACCCGGCGAAAATGCGTTACTTCGTTGCTCCGCTCTTCACAAATAATCGATTTTCAAATAGTGGAATTTCCTCGTCTGATTTGTATGCTCTACGCGCTTGTATCTGTGTTGTATGCTCGTCGAAAACGATTTACGAAAAAATAAGTTCTTCAGCAAGCTGATCACTGGCCACTTAAACGCCGCGTATGTATTGAGATTCAATTTTTCTGTCTCATAGTAGAAATTTGCGTTGTGAGGACGACCGAAGATATTCTGAACGTCATTCTAGAGCAAATAGTGAAAAATAAAAAAATTTCTTAACACAATCCAAAAAATGCAGTGTATTCAGTTAAATGATACAAAAATAAGTTGGCTTTTCAGTTAAACTTTAAGCATTGCTAGGAAGAGCCGAAAAACCGCCGAAAAAGAATCCGTCGCTTATCCAATACCATGATGGCAAACAAAGAAGTCAGCAGATGTCTTTTCGGAGTTCTGGCTCTTCTTGTATTCAGAACGTTTAATGCGTAACGTTTGAATGCATAACAGCTAACATCCTAAGTGTTGTCAGTTGAAATCTCGCATCTGAATATTATCTTATATACAACTTCTGACAGTGTGGCATTCCGTAAGCACAGAGAACCAAGGATTATAAAAATCTTGCTGGATTTTCTGAACTAATGATTGTTAAATATTCCTTCAGCCCAAGCTGACTGAGAATCATATTTGATAGTGTAAATGGATACTTCTATACGTCGTTTAGTTTGTTTTACTGCAAGTTCGTTTTCCAACTTGAGCGGTTTTGAGATCAAGAGGACCCTTGCCAAGAAGGGCCGAAATATAGCTCTAATCAAATTCAGCTGACGTATCCGTTTTGCACTATCTAATTATTGTTTAGTATACTAGAATACTTAGATACATTTTGTTTAATACATTTCTACTTGCTCAGGTATTTTTTCCCCATTTTAGAGGAGGAATGTTTTTTTTTCATGAATGTTTGTTTTTCACTGGGAAGTTAAAGATTAATAAATCAGTTAACTCACACTTCCCGTCGGTGCTTCCTTATCGACTCAACTCACGACTCAGTACGAGGAATCCATTAAAACACAAAATTTCTTGCGGTAAAAATTTGCACATTTTAAGTGCTTAAGACCATTTTTGCCCTGATCCCTGCTAGCCCTCTTCTAGTCCTACTTTGAATTTCAAAAGACATGGTGCGAGTTACGATTACTAAAGCGACGGTAGGTAAAGGAAATGGTTTTAGCTACACGAAAAACTATCGGACCGTAGATGGTCTAATGAGCTGAAAGGGATTATAATTTGGGTTTTTGCGATTTTAACAACCCAAACGGCGATGGGAATGATAGGATCGAAGTCCGAAAAAAACATGAGCGCTTAAAATAGACAGTTGGAATCTGAGGGACCTCTAGCTTTTCGAACCTGGTAGCCATGGAGAAACATCTTTTTTGGGATCCCATAACGATAGTGACCAATGAGTTCGAAAGGTTCGTCCGTCCGTCTGTTAGCACATTAACTATTGAAGGGGTTGAGATATTGTGTTCAAACTTGGTATCAGGATTAATTAGTGTGGAATAATAAAGTGTGGAAAGGGGGGAGGGGGGGGGGGGGTAAGGTGAGGTTCGGAGGGAAGAGCGGGGGGAGGGGGGAGTTGAGTATTGATGAGTGAGAGAGATTGGATTTCTTTTTTCTTTTTTTCCTTTTATGGGTAAGTAGTTATGTGGACTTTCGCGCGAACGCAAACCCTCATAGGTTTTTTCTCCAGCGCGAAAGTGTTGTTTTTTATTTATTTTGTGAATGTTGAAAATAATAAACTTGAACATGAACTTGAACTGGGTCAAGTACAGTGGAAGTTCGTAGAAGGGTCGTGTAGCTCTATAGATAGATAGATTAATGTATTTCAAAAGCCCACGGGCCATATACAAAAAAATAAAAAAAATAAAATATAACTTAAACAATCAGACTCCTTCTTAACTCTAAATATTTATCTACGTACACGCCCACTCGAGTAATAACGGTAGGGTTACTATTGCTCAAAATTTCAAAAAGTGATAAAATCACACCCTCTAGATAAATTTTCTTTAAATCAGAAAGTTTCGGGCATCTACGGAGGAAATGGTCCAAATTTTCTTCCTCCTCCTCACAAAGTGTGCAAGCATACCTCCCATCAGGAACCACACTACCTCTCTCAAAAACCTTCTGCCTGCTATGAATTGGAAGCTTTGCCCTTAGTTGGATCCAACGACATAAAACTTTCCTGGGTAGACTGAACTTAAAATACACTTCCTCTCCAAAACAAATTTCTACCACTTGATTATGACTCAATGTTATAGAACTATTAAACAATACTCTGCCAACACTGGATTTCCTGACCTTCTAAAACCACTCTAATCTGACGTTCTAGATCTTTCGGCAAATCAACACAACCCAGATCTTATTTAGGGTAGAAAGGAAATTTAAGTTGCGTTTTATTGGATTCACTTTTGTTTCGTCAAAGTTTGTAGTTTGGCTCTTGTTTTGTCTTACTTGCGTTTTATCGAGTTCTTGTCTCCGAAAAGTCAAACTACACCAAACTACGTCGGCGAGGTAGTTTGTAGTTTGAGCTCCGTAGTTTCAGGTTCGAAACTACAGCAAATGGAATGGACAAATAAAACGGCTTTTAAGTGAAACTACGCCGAAACTACATAAGAAAAACGCAACTTTAGGGAGAAAGGACTTTCAAATAAGAGGTAAAAAAAAGATTTTTAAAGCTTTTATGACAGTCGACCTATAGGTAGGGGACAAGTTGAGATCTGAAACTTATTTTTTTTCTGAAACTTATTTTCTCGCCGATCAGTGGTCCGACCGGGATCCGGCAAAAACTAAAATTTGGTAGAAGTTATTATGATTTTTTCATATAGGGTTGATTCTTGGTGTAGAAGTAGCATAGTTTACCCGGGAATCTGGCCAAAACCAGAAACTCGTGGAAAGTTTTTTTTTTTCTCGAGGTTGGTTATGCAGAAATAGGGTTAGGAAACACGACGGATCGGTACCCTGGCTTTACTTTCCTGTCGAATTTTGTATCTATGTATATATACGTTTATTTACCCATCGAAATACCAGAATGGTAAAGATGGAGTAAGGAACACAAAAAAGAGACAAAGAAACAGCTATAACTTCGGCCAGAATCCGGCGAAAAACGGATTTCGATAGTACTTATATAATAAAGTCGCTAATAAAGTCGTTTTGAGTGTCGATTGTTGGGTTAATTGACACGCTGAAAGCTGAAACATTAGTTATTTTTTCGTCTCCTCCCTTTTTCTTTATATAGAGTATTCATCTAGTTGATGCTGCGTGTTGTTTGATTAATATCGGTCATTTCCATGCCATAGCCAAGCACTTCTTTTGTGTTTTCCTGGCAGGAATGTTTATTGCGTATTTTTTTGTCTTTAAATATAGTCCAATGAAACTGAAACTGATCGACCTATCTGGTTTATTTTCTTGCTTGTCGATACTTTGGACTGAATCCGGCGAATTTCGAGTAAGAACAGAGCTCAAAATGAAAGGAGACACTGAAACTATGCTGATATTTAAAAGTCACTGATGTATCAAATTGTTAAATTGCTTGTTCGAAGTGTAATCTAATTTATGCTGTATCTCGCCTTTTTCCACTTTGCTCCACTGCTAATATTTTAGAAGTGGGTAATACAAAATATTCAAAAAAAAAAAAAATTTCAATAAAAAAATATTAGTTCTTTTTCCAGCTTGAGTGGCTTAAGCCTGAAGAGGACCCTTGCCAAGAAGGGCCGAAATATAGCTCTAATAAAATGTAGCTGACTTATCCGTTTTGCACCGTTAAATGTAAAAAATATTCATATCAAATTGCTAATTATTCAGTGATGTTCAATTATCCTCTTTGAAGGAAATTATTATTTATTTATTAGAGCTCATCAACGTCCAATATGGGCCATATAAACTACAAAAAGATGAAATAAATACCCAACGAGACGCAACCAAACACTAAACGGGGACTCGACCAGGGTAAAACTATAAAAAAAATTGAATTCACCCACGATACCCAAATTGAGAGGCTATGTCACTTATGGGGCACAGCCAGCATATTAAGAATCCCAGCGTCGCCGAACCGAACCCAGGTATCGAAAGTGTTAAGAATAATAAAAATTACAAGAAATTAAATTCCCTCACGACACCCAAATTGGGAGCCTATGCCATATTTGATGCCCAGCCAGCATACTCAGAATCCCACTGTCACCGAACTGCACCCAGGTATTGAAAGTGGTAAGAGTAAAAGGACTTACTTATATACTGATAAGTTACTGATGACTCGAGGTTCAGGCTGAGCCTGATTAGTAATGAGTTGGACAAGAGCCGTTTGCTCATCTCTCAGACATTTCAGATGAACTTCCTCTTTGTCCAACTGTTTTTGGAGATCAATTTTGGCAGCCTCTGTTTTCGAATGAGACCTGAAATAATACAAAACATAATTTATTTTATTCAAAAGAAAAATGGAGGTAATACTTCTAGAATAGATTAGAATATTATTTCTATGGCACTTGAGCTTACTCAAATGCCATATAGCGATCGTAATGTCTGTCTGTCTGTCGGTCTGTCAGCATTTTGCTAGTTTGGGCACTTCCACATGACCTAGGACGTTAAAACTTGGCATGCATATCCGGGACCCAACCGGATTAACTTGAAAATAATCACTTCCCCGATCCGACCATCAATGGGGGAATGGCAAGATGGGGAATCCAGAAATTAATAACATTCATAACTTTGGAACGGATAATCGGGCATTAAACTTGACAGGTATCAAGAAAAAGTGTTCATTGTCAAATTCGGATGGGATCCGATTACTGGGGGTGGGGCTGGAGGGGGACACAGGAAATCTCTTGAAACGCTTTTTCTAGTTTTTGTCAAACTCTACCCTTTTCTTCACAATAATCTAGCTCTGCGCGTGGATGAGTCATTCTTTCTTCACACTAGTATAGCTCTGCTGATCCATGAGTCATTCTTTGGTTAAAGTTCGTTCGGAGAGAGCTAGAGCAATCGAAGGTCGAAGGGGTTTGGAATAATATGGAAAGTGTCAGCGGCTTCTCTGGTCAAACAAAACTACAAGGGCATATGCATTTCTGAAACGTTAGATGGCCTCTATGCGATCTTACGCGCAGTTCTGACACGCCAGAACTCTTCCCTATCGTTACAGCGCAATTACTACGTTTTCTTGCGACGAAATAGTGGTGTGGTGTACGTCTATTGTGTTATTTGTGTTTTATGGCAAAGCCTTTGTTCGAACAAGCAAGCAGTTAAAGCAAGTAGTGGTAAACCAATCATTGTAGAGAGATTGCGAATAATTGTGATATTGTCAAGCTGAAATACAGTGGATCTGTAAATTCGACAAAATTGGCTTAGAAGTCGCCACTTTCCAAATCCGACCATTCCTTAAAGTACCAATCATGACAGCAAATTAAGAAAAATACTTCTAAGCCAAATATGCATTTTCATGATCCCCATGAGCCCATTACCATTTTTGCCTCAAGGGTTTTGCTTACAAATGAGGTTCTAGCTCCCTTAAAGTGCGCATCTTCACCGCAAGGTCGAAAAGCACTTTTTATCAAACGTTACATTACATCTCAACCCATGATCATTTGTGCCACAAGGATTCTACTTTTGATCAAACGGTATATATCAATGATCCCTAAGAAGCTGCTATCGTTTTTGCCTCAAGGGTTTTGCTTGCAGCTGCATTTCTAGCGCCTTTAAAGTCCGCATCATTACAGCCAAGTTCAACAATAAAATACTTTTTGGGATCCCAAAACGTAAGTGGCGGGATACCTATGAAATCGCAAAAGTTGTCCGTGTGTCCGACTGTGCGCACTATAACAATGAAACTTGGTGTGAGGATTCTAAGGGGCAAATGAAATATTTTGAAACAGATAATATGATGGTCAATTATGGGGTAAGAAGACATGTTGAACACGATGGTGAAAACCGTTTTGTCATCGGAAAAGTAGTTCGCCCGGAATCCGGCCAAAGCCGGAGAGTTTGTTAAAGTAAAAGTTTTATTTGAAGTTGATTAGATTTAGAGGTAAGACGACATGCTTAACACGATGGTGAAAACCGTTTTTTCGCCGGACAAGTAGTTAGCCCGGAATCTGGCCAAAACAGGAAAGTCTGTTAAAAGTAAAACTTTTATTTGAAGTTGATTAGATGTTCGTTTTAGGGGTAGGAAGACATGCTGAACAAAATGGTGCAAACCATTTTCTCGCCTAACAAGTAGTTTGCCAGGAATCCGGCAAAAACCGGAAAGTTTGTTAAAAGTAAAAATTTTATTTGGAGTTGATAGATGTTCGATTTAAGAGTAAGAAGACATGCTGATCACTTATGCGAAAACGATTTCTACCCAGACAAGTAGTTCGCCCGGAATCCCGCCAAAACGGAAAATTGTTAAAAGTTAGAGTTTTAATTTGTAGTTGATTAAGATATTCGATTTAGGGGTAAAGAGATGGTGAATCCGTGTATGACAATCATATTTTACCCGGACATATAGTTCGACCCTGAATCCGGCTGGAGCAGGAAAATTTGTTATAAGTTGAATTTTTATTTGAAGTTGATTAGATGTTCAATATTGGGGAAAGAAGATACGCTTAGTTCGTTTTTGAGCTTTCTTTTTTCGGAGTTGGGCCGAAACAGGGAAATTTGCAGAAGTGGCAGGAAGTTTTCGTCAAAACAGATATGACTTATAGGGGTAAACACGCATGCTGATTCAGTATCTGAACTTGGTTTTCTCAGATGACTAATCTGTTTTTGAATTTTAATGGGAAAAATGTTCAAGGAGTCTACTTTCTACTTACTAGTGTATAATAAAATAATATTCGACTCTGTACAAAGTTCCCAAACAAAAAAACTCCTGCCAACATTTTGCCAATTCTTGCAAGTGCCATTTGAGCTTTCATGTCTTGTTTCAAAAGCAGCCGTCACAGCGTTACCGCCGAACTTGACCTTTTCGTAATACAAATGATGAATAACATAATTATTCTTATATTGTAAGTATTCATTTTCTTTATTGTATTTCTGTTTGGGCTTCTACCTTTTCATCTGTATTTAAACCTCTCCAAATACTCCAGAATAAAGCAATGAGGATTCTTTTTAATGTTGAATACAGATCTTCAGTTAGACACATATATGGGACTTCAGGAATATATTCCTTGGATCAACTTCATACAATTTCTATTTCTAATATTTGCCATGATTATCTATACAATAGTTTACCTTCAAATTTCTCTGGTATTTTTCCAACTAATTCCCAATTTCATAATTATCCAACCACTCATCGTTCAGATTTTTCGTGCGAATTTCGCCCTACGTCAAGAGCGAGTTTCAGCATCCGTCACACTGGGCCAAAAATCTGGAACTCAATTCCAGTATCAGTGCGAGAATGTAGCAATAAGCGACAGTTTCTAAAATTACTGAAAAAAAATTTTTACGACGCGTAGTTGAGCAATTTCTTTTGTTTTTGTTCTCTTTTTGTTGATGTCAAAATGTAGTTAGAAGACGGCTTTTTATTTTATTTTCGTTGTGCAACATTGTCAGTGCTAAAGTATGCCAACAGGCATGTGCACTGGTCCGTGATTTTTATCTATGTTTGTTGTAATTAAATTAAATACTACTACTACTAATACTCCACAGTCTTGTCACGAAGGAAAAATAAAACACTTATCGGTTTATAGTACAGGAAAAATAAAACACTTGTCGGTTATTGTACAACCTTAACTTCGTCGTTAACCGTTAACTTCGGTTATTGCACAACTTAACTTCGTCGAGGAGATACTGATCGTTTATGCATAGTGAAGGTTGCGTTCCGGAACTTAACGATCGTTAAAAAATTGTTAACAGTTGTTAACTGTTTGCGTTCCACGTTTCTGATTTCGAAATTTAAGCTCCGCCCACCTTCAATTTCCGTTCCAGAGCTTAACGATTGTTAACTATTTTCGGTGAGCATCGTTGCAAAATAGTTAACAATTGCAGAACTGGGAAAAGTTAACGATCGTTAAAGCTGCAGTTAGCTCCGCCCCGAAGTAAAGTTAACGATTGTTAACGATTGTTTAAGTTTGCGGAACGCAACCGAAGACTGTGCACCATCATCTTTATAAGACTCGCACTTCCTGGTAAAGCCTAATAGGCCTACATCTGACATGTTGGTCAGATGTTACATTCTGCAAGCTACATTCCGGATTCTACAAAAATACTCCAGTGTTTTCGGTTCTTAGTGACGGCTGAAACGGAAATCTTGTCGGTCGGATGTGTCAAACACAGTTCCGTTTCCTTGCATTCCCAAATGTGTGGGACTGTATTGGACATAGATATATGGCGGACAAAGTGCCTTTATATAATATATATATATATATCATCATCATCATCATTTTATTTATAACCCGTCACTGAACAAAACTGGGCGAGGCCCCGAGAAGACGGAGTAAACAAGACCAAAGGTTTCGATGGGATCCCAAAAATTCAATATCTGATCCAGACTCCTTGAACGTTTTTACAATTAAAATTCAGAAACAGATTAAAGCCAAGTAGCTAATCATCTGAGAAAACCAAGTTCAGATATGGATTCAGCATGTGTGTTTACCCCTATAAGCCATCTCTGTTTTGACCAAAACTTCCTGCCACTTCTTCCAATTTCCCAGTTTCGGCCGAATTCCGGAACTACTTTTCCGGCGAAAAAAGAAAGCTCAAAAACGAACTCAGCGTATCTTCTTTCCCCAATATTGAACATCTAATCAACTTCAAATAAGAATTCATCTTATACAAAAATTTCCGGCTCCAGCCGGATTCCCGTCGAACTATATGTCAGGATAAAAAATGATTGTCATCCACGGATTCACCATCTCTTTACCCCTAAATCGAATATCTAATCAACTGCAAATAAAACTCTAACTTTTAACAATTTTTGGTTTCGGCCGGATTCCGGGCGAACTACTTGTTCGGCGAAGAAATGGTTTGCACCATTGTGTTCAGCATGCCTTCCTACCCCTATATCGAACATCTAATCAACTTCAAATAAGACTTTTACTTTTAACAGACTTTCCGGTCTTGGCCGTATTCTGGGCTAACTACTTGTCCGGCGATAAAACGGTTTTCACCATCGTGTTTAGCATGTCTTCTTACCCTTTAATCGAACATCTAATCAACTTCAAATAAAAGTTTTACTTTTAACAGACTTTCCGGTCTTGGCCGTATTCTGGGCTAACTACTTGTCCGGCGATAAAACGGTTTTCACCATCGTGTTTAGCATGTCTTCTTACCCTTTAATCGAACATCTAATCAACTTCAAATAAAAGTTTTACTTTTAACAAACTTTCCGGTTTTGGCCGGATTTCGGGTGAACTACTTTTCCGATGACAAAATGGTTTTCACCATTGTGTTCAACATGAATTCTTATCCCATAATCGACTATTACATTATCTGTTTAAAAATATTTAATTTGCCTCTTAATTTAAAACCCCTCCCCACCCCTAAATGTAGGACTAAATAGCCCATCTACGAACTTGACCTTACTCTTGACCCAAAGAATCCTCACACCAAGTTTCATCAAAATATCTCATTCCCTTCGAGAGTTACAGTGCGCACAGACGGACAGACGGACAAGTTTTGCGATGTCATAGGTATCCCTCCACTTACGTTTTGGGATCCCAAAAAGACCAAACAGGAGTAAGAGCGAGTAGGTGAGGAACTGTTAGGCTATTATATAACTTAAATATACAATTGCAATAATCAGAATCAGAATCATTTATTTTACACAAGCTATCGTAGTCAAGAAGAGACTCAACTAAATGGCGCTTGGGCTTACAAATTAAAAGAGGACACAAATAAGAACAGAAACTTCAGCACTTATTAAACACTGACGTGTAATACGGAACGAACGTGTTTGAAAACCTATTTGTTCGTGTGGTAGGCGGTACCAGTTTTTCTTTGTTTTTGGACCTAGTGTCAACTCGATTCGGCATGACCGGTGGTATAAGGCTTTCGCCTCTATAATAGAAGATTAGATATATCAAATTACTCGACAAAAATCGACAAAGTCAGGATCCCTGTTCTCTTGGTTTTCTTCTTCTTCCTTAAGTCAGGATCCCTGTTCCGAGGCAGGATCACTGTTTTGATTTCAGCCAGCGAATCCGGCTCTACTCCAATGTTAAATTCACCAACAGACCCGGCTCCTATTTCGACAAACTTCAACGAACCCAGCCCCAGTCAGCCACAGATTCCTGATTTTGTATACCCTATGCCAAACCTTGGGTATGTCTAACCTTTGGCATAGCCTATGCCTAACGCTGGATAGCTGTTTGTTCCTGATCCAGCCCTGACCTACCTCACTGTAGATGAGTTCTGATTGGTCGATTTCTGAGCTTCACTCAAATCATCAATATTTTATTGTGTCCCAGTACCCAACATTTGGCATAGTGTATCCAGCGGTAGGCATAGGGTATACCAAGCGCTAGACATACCCGGGGTTTGGCATAGGCTTTCCCAAAATCAGGGGTTTGTGGTAGACTGCCCGGCTACGACTTTTGGAAATTTCACCGTATGATTATCTCATACCCCGATGAAAAATTTGTAGCCTGCGTAGTAGTACGAAAACGTTGCATGTAATACTATGTAATAGCAAAGAATACTATCATTTAATGTGCCTCAGACCGGTCCAATCTTATGTAGTAGTATCCAGTAGAATCCTGTCTTGCCATAGTAACATCCGGTCTTGCTAATAGTAGTATGCAGTAACACGGTAGCCTTGAAGTAGAAGCATGTAGTAGTATCGTTAGTACTGCATGCTAGTTTTTCGTACTACTTCATAGTACTATTTGAGATAACTTAGGATTAGAAAAAATACCTGTTCGAGTATTCCAAGCTCTCCAAAGCCATTTTGATAGCTTTTGCCGTTTGTTTTCTTTGTTCCGATTCCAACTGAGATCTAGCCAAGTGTTTGAGGATCAAGCTTCGTTCATTTTCATCACTTTCATCAGAGCTTTTGCTGCTTATTTCATAGACAGGTGTTCCACTTCGTAAGCTGAAAGAAACAGCAAAATTTGAGTAACTGTTATTCAGTTTCAAAACTGAGTTAATTACCTTAATTAATTACCTTAATTCGCACTTCGGAGCGAATTAAGATTATTCTTGATCTGTTGAATCGCTCCGTCATTGATGATGTGATGATTGTTAGGCATCAGATGCATCCCAGTTGTATTTCCAAGGCACATCCAAGGCAAATACGGTCCCTCGGCTCGTTACGCTCTTTAAAAAGCGGTGTTCAGATGTAAGAAAACGAGATTTTGAACACCTGTAGTTCAGTATTAGTTGACAACTGATATCTCCACTCGTTACGACTTGCTTAAAGCATTCATATGTACGGGTGTTATTCAGTAAGAACAACCTGTATGGAAATAATTTAAGTCATTGTATTATGGGACATTTTCGAATCGTAAACAACTGAAAACAATTGAAAACGATCGTAAACAATTGTTTTTTTTACGATTGGAAACAATTGTTAACGATTGCATTTTTACGATTGAAACCGATCGTTTCCAGTCCTAATTTTACGACCGTAAAAATAGAATCGTTACACAACTGTTTACAATCGCAAACGATTGTATAAACAATTGTAACTGTTTCCAATCGTAAAAAAACAATTGTTTACGATCGTTTCCGATTGTTTTCAATTGTTTACGATTGGAAAAATGTCCCACAATACAATGACTTAAATTATTTCCATACGGGAAGCGCAGAAAGGCTAAGACGTGGGGTGCGAAAAAAAACAACATATTTCTATACACTCAAGTTCAGGACACAAATAGCGTTCACCTAGCGTAAGAAAAAGAGATTTCAAGAAATGAAAGATAGCTGCCCAAAATATGATTGTTCCAGGTTCTCCACACTGTCAGAAGTTTCGTAGTAGACGAGACGACACAAGGATGCGCAATTTTAACAAAAGTGATTCAACAGACAACACTGCTGGGATGTAATCTATTGTGATTTTGAAAACACTGTGCACGAAATGTTATGCATAACAAGCATATTTGATGGTGCAAAACAAATACGTCAGCTGAATTTTACTAGAGCTATATTTCGGCCCTTCTTGGCAAGGGTCTTATTCAGGGTCGAAGCCGCTCAAGTTGGAAAAACGAACTTACGGGAAACACATTTTTATGAATAAAAGTTATTTATAATATACTTTTATATAAACATTTTGTTGCTCCTGCTGCTATAGGTATATAGCGGTATTGCACTCAAATGTGTCATATTGTAGTTTAAAGTGAGATTAAGGAGGATGCGGTTGCCATTACACCAACCAAACAATAATCGTAACAAGCATTGCCAAAGAGCCGAGAAATGCAGAAAACCCATCTGCCCACTTTTTTGTTTGTCTTCAAGATATCGGAAAGTTCAGCCTAGCCGAGTTTTGAAAACCACGCAGCGCAAACACAGAAAGCTTCAAGGTCCGTCAACAACTATTTTACAATAGGAACATGCTAAGTTTCAAAGTATTATATTTCATTTTGGAAGACATGGTAGACCACCTTCGGTTTTCGGCTTCTATTGTTTTGCTTCGTTTTCTCATTTTTTATCCACGGCTCACTCAGTTTTCAAATATTTTGCGTCCAGCTTTCGCATCGGAGAGCAGGAAGGACGGATGGAGTCGGCAAGCGCGAGGACAAGCGCTTATAAGAAATCGGTAACTTTTACGTGGAAAGTAATGGTGTTTTCGAAACACGATATAGCTTTATAGTAAAAGTTGTGTTTTAAGCGCCGTCACATAAAAATTTGTAGGAGGTAGCGATAGTGACGAGATCTTGTCAGTTACTATGGTAAGAGGTCGGAACCCACCCTAAGCGGACAGAGTGAGGCCGCAACCGAGAAACCCATGGACCTTTCCCCGCGCTCCCACAAAGAGGCTGTGGCCAAAAATAGCGTTTCCGCGTTCGTTTGAACGGCCATGACCAGCAAGATTCGCACAGTGGCTCAAGTTTGACAAACACCTCTCGAGTTGTTTTCCATTTTGTAGTTCGAATCTGGCGTGAAATTCAAAACTCAGCCGCAAATTTCAAAGAATAAAATGAGCTACTTTGTTAGATTGGCATACGACTGAGGACCCCTCTAATACGGAATGGTAAGGTTGTACGCCTAGTGTTCTATTTATTCAGAATCTCTGAGCTTCAATTTTTCTTTTCAGTTCCAAATTACCAAAAAAAGACAGAAATGCGTTTTGTGAATTTCAGCCAGTGGGTCGAGCGTGCGGCTCACGCTTCTAGACCTAAAACCTAACCCTCAGGCGGCCATGACAAATTTCTTCGAAATTTCAGTTCGGAACTGACAGATACTGCCATTGTAGCTATAATTCTAGTCACTACAAGACACTGAAAATTGACGTCGTTGAAAGACGAAGCTACGCAATTAAAATGACACAGTCGAGTTACTTAAAACAAATAGTCCAAGCTACTAATTCTGGTGATATGCATCGTGACGAATTTCGGCATTTCTTAAGAATTGGTGATTCAGATGGAGGTTCATTTACGTCTTTAGTTACCACCGACATGCTTGTCAAGTTTAGACATTCGTGGTCTAGTTATCTCGTGCGCAATGAGCAGTATTTAATTATTAGCGTCAAGCATGGTTACCAGCATGATTTTTTTTCTTTTCTAGAACGAAACCATGATAGACGATTGTTGTCATAAAACTTTCAAGTAGATAAAAGAACTGAAGGGAATTTCTAAGTCACTGCCTTCTCAGACTGCAAGTTTAATGACGTATATGAAATCTACACTGGACAATGGTTCTTAAGACGGCTCTTTTTAAAATTTCATTTCTTTTTTTTCCCACTTCGGTGCAAGACAAGTCAATCAATCAATGCGGTCTAGAAATCATACAGAAAAAAAACAGGGACAAAAGCAAGAACAAAATAATTAAAACAACATTGTCATCCCGAAGGAAATTAAGAAAATAGAACAGAGAAATAGGACAGAATAATATCTGGATCAGTGGGCTATACGTTTCAATACTAGTCCCCATAAATTCACATACGCAGAATTAAATCTAAACAGTCGTAGATGCCACGTATAGTATATGGCCATAAATACTCTTTGAGCCCAAGCTGACTTTGAAACATATATTCAAACAATGTTTACAACGGATATATGTCAGCTACGATTCTTCATCAGCGATATTAAGGGTCCTCGCCAAGAAGGGCCGAAATATCGCTGATGAAGAATCGTAGCTGACGTATATCCGTTGTAAATATTGTTTGAATATAGTATATGGCCAGTATTTTTACAGTAGGAAACTATTTTCTTGCAGTATTTATTATAATCTGAATTTAACCTGTTATTTACATTATAACTTTCCGTGAATTTACATTTTGTTCTTGAACTATTTTTTTGCAATTTTGGTGTAGACAGAAGACAATATGAGTACATTTAAAACTTTACTCCAATCCACAAAATTTTAAATTCGGTAATGGCAAATAAACAAACATATATATATATATATATATATATATATATGTCTGTTTACTATTATTTTAGAAGCCTACCCTCTTCCTCGCTATTAGCTATCCTCCCAACGAGATGAATAGGAGAATCTTTATAGAGCCGGGGTAGAGCCGACAATGCCGAGCCAAGAATCGTTGTCAACAAGTGGACTACGATCAATTTCAGAATACCATAGAGATGACACTTTCACTGCCGCAACTGAAGCCAAAGAAAACTTAACTTAATGAAGAGCATTACGTCATCCGGAGGCCACACAAGAAACAAAAATATTATCCGTTAGGACGCAAAATTACGGTTTTCTTTCATTGTGCCAAATATGATGTCATAAACACACGGTATTCTTCTACCTGAGGCTAACATTTAAAAGACACAAACATGGAAGTTGAGTTTTAAAACATGCCACATAAGATAATACTGATGTTTTTTCGTGTTTGTGTATTTCGTAAATATTCTATTCCTCTTTTAGCTTTATGGTATTTGGGAAATAAACTTGATTTATTGATTAATTGTTTGATGTAAGACCAAGATCTGGGTGTTCCGTTCCATTGGGCTGTGCCAAGTTTGTTGAACTCATCAAGTTTTTTAATTACATAAACGTCTGGATATTTACAAAATCCCGAAGGGCCCGACGACCCGTTAAATGGTAAATAATTAAAAAAATAAATATGCTTCTACTAATCTATGCCTAGAATTAAATTTTAAAGGAAAGGCAGCTTATTTTTACTACTTATATTTGGCATTAGATTTGAAATCGAACAAGGCAGCACCATGACGGCGTATATTAGGAGAATTCCTACTCGCCTGCAATTGCAAAGTTTCAGCTAATTTGCAGGTATAGGCTACTGAAATATTTCGACTCAGCGAAGGGAATTGTTTTCACCGTGGCTCTAGAAATAACGTTCAGAGTGTGCGCTGCTTGCACGACAACCCAAAGGCTACCCGGATGCAGAGAATTTGTACTTCAATGCAGGTCTGCGAATTTCCAGGGTTAAAGATTCTAAGCCCGGAAAAAACACGCCTCTAGAAAGTAGGAATATGATAATAATAATAATAATAATAATACAAAGCAAACGAAAAGGCTTTCGCCTCTAAATAACTCTAAGAAATTTTGAGTAGTCGAGTAGTGATTTTTCGGTAATGGCTTATTTTTGTAGTTGCTAAATATTTCATAGCTTGTTCACACGGGGTTGAAACAGCGGCTGATTCTCGATCGGCGGCTGATTTACGCGCGTAAATAGCGGTTGAACAAAATCCAAAAATCAGCCGCTGATCTTCCAAATAGGCGCTTATTTTTATCGCGCTCACCGATAGGGATATGCTAAATCCTTTGTAATGTGACCTTTGATGATTCCAGGGACAATAAACAGACTATAGTTAGGAGAGTTAGGTCAAACTTGAGGAATTTTAGGTCAATCCAGTTGAAATTCTGTCAGACCAATGTGAGCATAACATCATTTTTACACTGAGCATCCC
Source organism: Branchinecta lynchi (assembly GCA_023053575.1). Classification (NCBI taxonomy): domain Eukaryota; kingdom Metazoa; phylum Arthropoda; class Branchiopoda; order Anostraca; family Branchinectidae; genus Branchinecta; species Branchinecta lynchi. The sequence continues at coordinate 16,178,799 of JAKZAP010000022.1, read as the reverse complement.
AGGATTACTAAATGATTTTGAAAAAAAGGTAGAGTAATTTTCTAATTACAACAGCGTATGTTCTGATTATGTCTAATATTTATTTACGTTGTTTTCTTTTAAAATAATAATAATTTCAATAACTTTTCCGTTCAACCTTCAATAGTAACTGAACAACACTAAATGATTGCATTCTCTTCTCGTTTTGTTTATATTTATTATAATTATATTGTATGTTCTCATTTAAGAATAAAAATATTTTAATGAATTTTATTTCCATTTTAACTTGAAATTGCCGAGTCGCCTGAAATCTATCAATTCTCAATTTGTGACTTTTTCCTAGTCTATAGACTACAAGTCGACTATATTTAACTTTGACTAACTCACAAAAAGTTTTTTTATTTTTAAATTTTGTTAAAGGACACCTGAACAATGAAACCATACTTGAACACACCATGGAGAATGCATTTACAGACATGGCAACGGAGAGCATTCTTCTCCTGAGCGTGACGTTTTCAAGATAGGGATGTTCGTTTCTGGAGGTTTGCACATGCAGACTCCAAGACAAAAACCGCAATTCATTCAAATCTTGTACAGCGCTGGCCTCTTCCAGATATACGTTTGGGCTTAACTGGTTAAAAAATATTCCAGAAGAAGGGTCGGTTGGAGACATTTGTTCATTTCTAAAATTGTTCGGTACTGAAATAAGGACAGATGCAGAATGGAGCAAAAATCATAGCTTCTTGGAAACACTATTTCGTATCTGGATTGGGTTTTCTCCAGGCAATATTAACGGAAGTCACACAGATAAGGATGATACTTGGTACTCTTCATTGAGTTGTCCTTTAAAAACAAAAAGAATATTCGGAATTAAGTTTTTCTTTTTAATTCTCCCGTCAACCCAAAACAGTTGATCCGTCGTCTGAACAGATCAGCCGCTGTTCGGTCCCGTGTGGACAAGCTATCAATCGTAGAGGGATAAGCACATAGAGGTACCACAAATCCGAAAGAATAAGTTCATTCGAAGAAATTGGCTATCTGTGGATAACGGTCAAATAACGGACAAACGAAGTAACGCATTTTTATCGGGTTTTTAAGCCTATTTGTGGTGGGTTTATACACTGCGTAAAATCCGAGCGTATTTTACGCACGTTTTGCTTGAAAAGATTTCTAGCAATAGGGACGTATTACATTTAACGGACGTATTTAAAAACGTCCGTATTGCTAGAAATCTTTTCAGGCTCAAAACGTACGTAAAATACGCTCGGATTTTACGCAGTGTGTAACTGGACCATTAGATGAATAAGTGTATAACGAGACTGTCGGATCTCAGTCCTATTCGGTTAAACTTTAAGATATTACTCATGAGAAATCCGTGACTCGTTCTTGTTTCTCAGCTTAGGTGCTCGCAGAAGATACGTTTCACATCGTGAAGCCTCGCTCAGGTGATGTAACTGTCTGTGAAATGACTACTGTATTTATATTTCCAATTTTATACCTACTCTTCACTTTGAAGGATCGTAAATAAATAATAATACTAAATATCATGTTCAGTCTATAAAAGAAGCAGGTTTCTTCCGTTTCGTTGCAACAAATATTGTCCAAGAAGTTTCAAACTCAATTTTTGCTTTTTTCTTTTTAACCAAGTAATATTCTCACTTATACTTAATTAGTTATGTTTTCGTACAAGCAGCCTATTCCTTTAGCCGACGCCGCCAGCAAATGCTATATAAATCGCGAACTGAGTTCAGAAAATAGGCAGGCAACCCCCCCCCCCCCCCCCCCCCTCGAAATAAATTCCTGGATACGGACTGATAGTATCATACTGAGTAACCAAGTTCAACTGATACGGCTAGTATGCTTTTTCATGGGAAAATAAGCTAAGATCAAGAACTTAAATTTCAAACATGTCCCGATTCAAACAACAATTCCGATTGACCGTCAAAACCCCAACAACCAGGTATTACAAGAAATGTCAACATTTTTGCTAGCTCCTCAACGTGGATTAATAAACCGCTGCGAAATAAACGGTCTGTTTATCTTTAAATAAAGAGCTTCAGCTTCAAACATGATACGTTTTCCCCAATCTCGACTGATCGTCACCCCAACACCCAGCCAATAACAAAACTCAATCTTAGTTGAACATAGTCAGTTCAAAATGGTCAGCACACACCCAATGTATGATGTCATGTAAATCAAACCGTATTATAAAGAGAAACCCAATCAATCCCTTGATTAATCGCCTAAGCCTCCATATCCAAATAGCAACAAATTCATCAGGTATCCCTTGGTCTAAAGAGTCGATTATTCATGCAATTTCTTGATGAAGTCTCGACATTACCACACAAAGCCGCTTCGACAATTACCATCCTTCCTTCTGACGGGTAACACAAAATTTAGAGGAATAAGTATCAACAAGAGGTCGCCTGACGCTGACGTATTAGTATACCGAGTATCCTAATTAGATGCGAACGCAAGCCATAAATACCGTCGTCATAAGATAAAAGGATGTGACCACAACCGCCACAACTCTATAACAACCAGAGCATGAATATTAGTAATACTTTATTATGGACCAAATTAAGAAACCAAAACTGTATATTACTGTATATTGCATGAATATTATGTAAAGTAATATTTTATTATGTACTTGTATGTTAGTGAATTTTTATTGACATTTTCCTATGCTATTTTTGGCAATGAAGAATTTTTTGATGAATAAAGTGAACTCGAATTTTAATGAGAGAGTGATGCCAAATATTTTGTTGGGGGGTATGCAAAGGTTCGAGTTTTATTTTTAACTAGCCAAGAACCAAAACTAAACAAACTTTGAGTAAAAAGTAAGCCCTTGCGGGCCAAGTACGAGGGTACAGAAACCAAACAGGAGAAGGGATGTAGGATCCTATGATAGTTCAGACTCTAGTATATTGTGGAATTAACTGAATTCTTTTATACTGAATGAACGATAAATGAATTCGACGGACAGGGTTGGATGGTTCGTGGCGAAAGAAATAGAAAACCGTTATTTTCGTTTTTTTTTTCTTGATCAGCTCCAGGGTTGGTCACCAAGAACCAGGGTGTACGAGCTACTTCAGGATACTTTGGGTTACTTTTGGTTACATTGGGTTACTTTCGGTTACATTGCATTGGGTTACTGTGAAATACTTTTGGGTTACTTTCCAGGGTGTACGAAGTTACTTTTGGTGACCAACCCTGGGATCAGCTAGTTGTCCTAGCTAGTTATGATATGTGAGGGATAACTAGCTGATCAAGAAAAAAAAACCGAAAATCACAGTTTTCTATTTCTTTCGTAATGAATGGTCAGCTTGGCTTCAAACCTTATATGGTTCGTGGCGGTACGTGAGAGGGGAGGGGCGGGGCGCTGATTGGAGCTGAGTTCGAACATTAAATAGTAATTTTTATAATCGTAAATAGTAAAACCTGTAAATAATTATTTTTCGCTGAATACTATATTACATGTTTCAAATGTTATCTTTTTAGCGAAATATAAACATAAAAGGGTCATAACAGAAGTTTTGTCTCGAAATGTAACACTTAAAGTGGCCATAACAGACATGTGTCATAGCATTTAACACAAGGATGCGCAAACATGCGTTATCTGTTATCAAAATTTTAAAAGTGTTATAATATTAATGTTTTAATAGGCTACAAATATCTGTCTGTATGTTTAAAGGACCCCTCGCACTATATAAATATTTGAATACTTTAAAACTAAGCTGCGGTTTCACAAATAACCCACGGTTTTTGCTGTTTTAAGCCATTTCCAAGACCCGTTGGCTTATAGCGAAAACAGGAAAACAATTTACATAACCAGTTTTTCGAATGGAGAAACTTCTCGCAGACAACCGTCGACAGCGTGATACACATCGAAGGTAGCAAAACAGGGCAAGTGACAAAATCATCGTGGTTCTGTTAGAATGTACCGTACGAAATTGGGGTCTCCGGGTTTAGAAATATACGGAGTGATTATGGAAGTAGGTTGCGTCATTATTATAGGTAAGACACGTCCTTTAAGCGATACTATTGGCTGCATTTCTTTAAAGGACCCTCGCACTATTTACTCTTCAACTTACAATATTTTAAAATACTGGAATACTTTAAAACTGGGCTGTGCTTTAAACAAATAAACTACGGTTTTGACTGTTTTAAGCCTTCCGAGACCCGTTGACTTATAGCGAAAACAGGGAAACAATTTACGTAACCGGCTTTTCTGATGGAAAAACTCGCGAACAACCGTCGACAGCGCGATACGCATCGAAGCTAGCAAAACACGGCAAGTGAGAAAATTAGCGGGGTTATGTTAGAGGGGTTAGAATGTACCGTACGTCATTGGGGTCTCCGAGTTCAGAAATATATGGAACTATTATGGAAGTAGGTTGCGTGAGTATTATAGGTAAGAAGGTACATAGATTTATCCTGTCCCCAAAATTTGAGCTGTACCGAAAACTCGTAATTGATTCAATACGTGGACAGTAAAAAATAGCTTCAGATTCTTTTGGATCAAATTCCATCGCACATAATTTAACAAAAATGTCCAATTTGAAAAAGCGCTTCAACACCACCCATTCACATCAAAAAGATTAAAAAGAACCCAGTCATCCCAGGCGGTCGTTATTGAGCAATGGGTGGTAATAACCGGCAATCGAACTCCTGCCTAGACCAGGTCTACTAAAATTAATGTGTCTTAGGCGAACACCAGTCCATTACAAAATTATAAATGTAAATTCAGAGAGCAGCAGCTGATGTTCTTGTCCGCGCCGGCTTTATAGGAAAACACGTACTTCATTTACAGCAGATCCGCAACCGTCAGAGGCGTCACGTATGGTGGGGTGGGGGGGGGGGCACCCCTCCAATGTTGTTGGCCAGCCGTTAAAACAAAAAATAAGTTGTCTTTTCAGTTAAACTTTTAAGAAAAATGTTAATGTTTTGTGTCGCCTACCAAAGATGACCGCATGCTAAGGTATCACTCAAATGTCCAGTGTTGTCATAGTTTCTAGTACGTCAATCAACAACTGAATAATCATATCATAGTACACTTTGGGCTTGAAGAAAAACTTCCTATTTAACTGTAAAAGCTGCTGTTAAACTACATTGTATGTAATAAATTATCTATTCTTTACAATAAAAAATACTCCTTCAGCAGCACTATTTTGTTTTGGAAAAGCGAAAAGTCTATATTTCGTTTTTTTTTGGCAAAAACAGATTTAGGTGTAATTGCGAGTCGTTAACTTTTAGTTCTTTTTTACTATTTATACTAGTGAATTGCAGCGAAAGTCCTAAAAACTTCTCTTTTGCTGCAAAGAATATAAGAATTTTATATTTAAGTTTAGTTAAAACAAATACCCAAAAAAATACCAATCGCTGCAGTAGCAAAACACCAGCTGGAATTTTTACTATTGGCTGTTGAACAACTTACTTGATTTTAAACCAAACTTTCCTCTGTCAATAGCTCAGAACATTTAAACACTCAAACAATCGAAATGCACAATGAAACTGATCACATCTTCCGAGTTTCTTGGCTATTCACCATGACTTCGACGCCAATTTGTGGTTTCGAAAATTCGTTCATTGACTTTAGGCGAAAAGTGTCAGCAATAAATCTAATTCATAAAAAAAATAAATAATTATTGAAAAGTTCAATTACTTTGAATTTTTTACTAAGTTATGAGACGGTGTCGTGACAAGAACTATTATCATGTAAACGGTACTTTCGTGGCCTGGTTTCCAAAAAAAAAAAAAGGCAACTCCCTAAAAGCACAACTCTTACTAGAAATGATCTTTTCCCTATGAATGGATCAGAAAATAATGTTTTCGAAAATACCATTACTTTCCACCTGAAACTAGCGATTCTCTTGTTAGCGCTTGTCGACTATATCCAGCCTTCCTGCTCTCCGACGCGGCGGCTGGGCGCAAAACATTTGAAATCTGAACCTGTCTTGGTTAAAAAGTGGGAAAACTAAGCAAATAAAAGAAGTAATAAACAGAAGATTATCAGATCTGAATGTGTGAAAGAGTTGTCAGCGGATGTTGCAGATTCCGTCAAACTTTTCGTTGGGTGACGGGAAAACTCGGCAAGGCCGAAAAAGCGCTACAAATTCGTGGTTACGAAACGAAACAATGAAGAAAGGCGGGGATTTTAGAAGCTAATGATTCCATATGGGAGCTAAGTATATTATAAAAGGCAGAATAAGCAAGAGGGGTCCTTTAAAAACGTTTCGTGAAAATCGACGAACCAGACTGTCTGGCACAAAATACTATCTGGAATAGCTTCTGTCTGGCAGAAACACAATGCTGTCTATCACTTTTCAGAAAAATCATGATGATTTTGCAGAGCGATAGTCGATATGTCAACCGAGTTAGGAGGGACCTAAATCATGACCCAACAACAGGACTTTCCTGTGTTTCCTGCGTCTACGGTTTTTGCCTTCCGACCTACTTCTAGCAACAGGCCCGAGAAATATAGATCCATGCACATCCTAGGCAATTAATAGTCATAGTCGGCAGATAACAGTCCTTTTTGGTATTTCAGCAACAAAATGTACTTTTTCACGTAGACTATTTTGACATACGCCATCCATTTGTACTGCCGAGGGGTTGCTTACCCTCCAGGCCACAGCACCACGTGGTGTACATCGTTTCTCGTTTGACAGTGCAAAACGGATACGTCAGCTTGGGCGGGTTGAGCCTGAAGAAGACCCTTGCCAAGAAGGGTGAAATATAGCTTTAATAAAATGCAGTTGACGTATCGGTTTGCACTGTCAAATATGATTTGCAGTCAGCTTGGGCTAAAGGAAATAACAGTAATTTTTCTTTAGAAACAGTAATTTTTTTCTGCAAAAACAGTCGGTACGGGAGTGAGCAACTCCTCGATTTCTACTATTAGTACTTTCAGCTTTTTTGTCGGACCTGTCATATATCCATCATCAAAACACTATGCCCAAAACCTTTCATCTAGTCTTAATAGTATGCCACATACTAATATTACTACGGCTCAGCGGGAAATTTGAATCTGCACGCTTCGGGCTGGAATATTTGCATAATTAAAAAATAGTAGAACCTACGCCGTATTTTAAGTTTGATCCGTCTTTAGGGCTTCTATTAGGTTCAACTGATTAAATCTAATGGTTTCCTATTGACATATATGTAATTAACATATTATACCACACTTGCAGCCGGAATGATGTCAAGTAATGAGCATAATCAACGTGCTCCAGGTCAATATTACGTGCCTGCCAAGGATAAGTCTAGGAACTGTTTTGAAGTGATGACTTTGTAGTATGTGTATCAATCTTTTTACTGATATGCGATAATTCGGGTTAAAACAGAAGCACAATTTCGAGTCTTGTCATCCCTTGGGACATTCTTGGAGTGATTTATAAATTATCTGTACGTAGAAATACTCTTTCAAACAAATTTGGAGCTAAGATAACGTGTTGTCCCCAGATGACCCATCTATTCCCCCCTCCCCTCCCGTCTTCCGTGCGTCGGTCCGAGAGGAATACTGGCAATAAGTTTTCCCCATACCCAGCTAATTCTTCTACCCAATTTTTACGTAGTTTCATTCCATCATTTATTTCTGGTAATTTCTTGTAAGTGTATTAGTTAATTTGTTTCTTGTGTGTCTGTGTATTTTGTAAATTTGTATTCCTTTTCTAGCTTTTAGCTATTCGGGTAAACTTGATTGATTGATTGATATCACAAACGCAGACAAAACTTGCTGATGTTGCAAGTCAAAGGGATGAAACGGGATATCTTCAGTTTCAAGCATTTGCATGCCTTGACGAGGGGTTGGTCACTCTCGGCCAGCTGGTGTACACCTCGGCGCGCCACTGCCATGCCCCAGCGCCATGGAGCAAACCCTCGTGCCTAGAACTTTGGGACCCCCATTTCACCCGTTTCTAGAAAATAAACTTTTTATAAAACCATAGAACTCATGAACTCATTCGTAAACGAAAGACTTCAATAAAACAGATGAAAAAACTTACTGTTCGTCTGTGTGTGGTGGTATCAATTTATTTCGTGATAATTCTGGTAAACAAAAACATGCAAAAATGACAAGCACGAATAAGAAGATCCTCAACTTAACTCGAAAGACGAAAAAAGGGGGAAACGGGCCTTTTAAAGTTTAACTGAAACGGCAGCTTATTTCTATATCTGATATCTGAACACAATAAAATATTTTGACTCATCTAAGGGGTTTTATATTTTTTCACACCTCTAGTAATAACATTAAGAATGCGCGCTGCTTAAAAGACAACCTAAAATTCATCCAGACGCGGAGAATTTGAATCTCAATAAAGGCCTCTATTTCCAGGGCTACATATACGACATCGCAGAATTTGCGCCTGTAGAAAAGTAAGAAAATGATTTTAGGATATGTCTTGCAAGGAATCGGACATTCTCATTATTTTTCGGTAATGATTTACATCTGTGGTTGGCAACCATTTCAAGCCTAGACGGACAAGAACATAGAGCTACAACAAATCATAAAGAATAAGTTCATTCGATGAAATCGATTATCTGTGGACAACGACAAACAAGGTAATGCATTTTTATCTGGTTTTTGGGATCCCAAAACGTAAGTGGAGGGATACATTTGACTTCGTCTGTCCGTCCGTCTGTCAGCAAAATAACTCTCGAACGGAATGAGATATTTTGATGAAACTTAGTCTGAGGATTCTTTGTAAGGGACAGGTCGGGTGCGTAGATGGGCTCTGTAGCCCTACATTTAGGGGTAGGGGTTCAAATTAAGGGGTGAACAAAATATTTGTTAATCAGCTAATGAGATAGTCGATTTCGGGGTAAAAAGACATGCTGAACACGTATATGACGATCATTTTCTCACCGCACAAGTAATTCGCCCGGATTCTAGCCAAAATGGAAAGTCTGTCAGAAGTAAAAGTTTTACTTGAAGTTGATTAGATGTTCAATTTAGGTGTAAGAAGAAATGGTGAATCCGTATATGACAATCATTTTCTACCCGGACAAATAGTTCACACGGAATCCGGCTGTTACGGAAAATTTGTTATAAGTAGAAGTTTAGCGTTTTATCTGAAGTTGATTAGGAGTTCGATATAGGGGTAAGGAGATACGTTGAATTGGTTTTTGAGCTGAAGTATTTTGACGGACAAGTAGTTCGCCCGGAATCCGGCCGAAACCGAAAATTTGGCAGAAGTAAGGCAGGAAGTTTTGATCAATTTCATCAAAGTAGACCTGACGTGTATGGGTAAACACACATGCTGAACCCATATTTGATCTTGGTTTTCTCAGGCGATTAGCCATTGCCTTAACGTGTTTCTAAGCTTTAATATTAAAAATGTTGGAAGACCGGATACCTGCAAGACCCAATTGTCTGGATCAAATATTAAATTTTCTAGACCCCATCGAAACCATTGGTCTTGTCTATTTAAGTGAATAAGTGACATGTTACTACAGTGTTGCATATCAGTCGTCAGTCCTGTTCGGTTAAACTTTAAAGTTTTGAACGTGTGTACGGCTTGCACTCATCATGGCGAATCACTCAAGAACCCATAAACTGAATTGGCAAATACTGGTAAAGCGAAAAAAAATGTGCGGTTAAAACAGAAGTACAGGCTTATGTTTTATCATATCAGCTGTGGGAATGGCATTGCTCCTCTTCCGATATCATTCGAAGCTATAAAAGAGATAAGGGCTTTTTCGTTTGCCCTTTTGCATAATTAAATGTCAAGGTCCTGGTATTGTTTTAATTAAATTTGCCAGGAAACAGCAGGTTATACTATATTGACACTTCCTATACGAAGTACATGACATATTGCACCTGAGATCTGGCGTTTAAAACACGACCAACTGGATGTTTATGATAATGCCTTCCTGTGTCTAGATTAGATCAATAGATTCTGTGTGAAAACATGTGCCTCAAATGTCACGCTTCAGGAACACAGATACTATCAATCGTAACAATGGTTTTAATATCACAGTAGTCGCGTTTTTGCAGATACCATGGTATCTGTTACCGTGGTAACTGTATCTGCAATTACTCGCTTTTGCAATTACCACGTGGTATCTGATACTACGATTGCTCTGCAAAAACGACAACTGCCAAAATTGTGCTTTTCCAAGTCATCCCAAAAGAAAACTGATATCCAGTCACATCACTAACTACCAAACTTCTTTCCCACCAATCTGACCAAATCCTACTTTTTCAGATACCACGGTCACTTCCCACGGTCGGAGTGTGGTATCTGAATACCAGGTACCACGGCAATTGGCCAGATACCAAGATAACTGCAAAAATGCGTTTTGACCGTGGTATCAGATTCCAGGATAACAGCAAAAACGACTTTAGACCGTCGTATCAGATACCATGGTATCTACAAAAACACAACTAGTATAAAAGTGCGACATAAACGGGATAGAAAGAAATCATATAAATACAGACTGAAAAAAGGAATGACACAATTCCACTAGGAAATCTGATCAAGCCTAAACGATTGCAAGCAAATTGCTTTCAATTTGTGTTATTTCGTTTTCGTTGAAACGGTTTGTACTGTTTTCAAATAAGTAAAGTGCTAAAGAAAGGGGTGCCATGGGGGGGGGGGGGGCATGACTGATCTTCCTGTATGGGGATGTTGTTTGGCCGGTAAATAGGTTACAAAAGGCAAAATGACAAGCAAAATGACACACTTTAAAACAAATTAGAAAACTACTAAGTACCCGTAAAAGTGCAATTAGATTTTGAGTCTGTTGTATAAGCCTGAGACTGGGGCACAAAATCCCCCTCCCCCCTTATGGTTTATGGAAACAGCGCAACTGCGCCGGAAGCGTATTACTCAGCAATTTAAGTGTCGTAAAGCTCTCCCGTTTCCGAGACCCGGTCAGTTGTTATTGTTGCTTGTAATTAGTTTGTGATTGACGCTTATACAGGTTCCGGTTCTTTAATTTAAAGCACTTCATAACAATATAAATCAATCCGTTATATGCATTAGAATATATGTTATATGTTTCAAAGTCAGCTTGGGCTCAAGGGATATTCATTTATTCATTCAGTATGGGCAAATAGTGGAATCAATTATGGAACTAGTTTAACAATATCACCGCACCCTTCCATGTTACAAGAAAACGACATATGACGCTGAACAGTTTTCTTACCTTTCTTTTATCGATTCTCTTGTCTCCAGTAATTTCTTCATATCGTTCACTTCTTTTATTATTTCTTTCGAATTCTTCGACGCAATGGAAGACTGACGTCGCCTTTTTTGGCTAAGAGACTGGGCAATGTTAGCCATCTGTAAAAAAATGAAAAAATCGGTCAGCGAATTCGGCGAATTCTTTTCGATAGAAAGTGGCAAAACGTCACGATTTCTAACTAATGATTTCTCTAATCATTGCTTCGTTGTTCCCTTTAATAAACTTGCCCTAATGCTTCGAATTTGTGCAACGTATGGATCTGACCATAGGATAACCAAAGGATAACCACAAAGCATCAAAGGATAACCTCGAGGATAACTATGGTCGTAAACCCGAAACAAAATTCTAAAAATTTAGGTATTTGTATTTGGAAATATATTCAGCTGATGAATTTATTTTGATTTTTGTTGATGTGTAAAAGTTTTATGTTTTCCTTTTGTTCTGTTTTTCCTGTGTACTCATTTTACTCTGCCAAAGCGACAGGTGATACAAAAATAAGTATAATAAATAACTAAAGGAAGGCTCAGCTGACATTCGTTATGCTCACAAAGCTTGTCACCGCTTAAATGACATTTTCACTTTTCTAACTTTACGAAATTTTCAATGCCTTTTCTACACAAATTATTTCTTTGCTGTGACAAAAATATAAATATAGTTTTTTTCTTAGACTAGACAAATCAGCATAATTTCAGTTTCAGAATTCCACATTTCAAAGGTATATTCCAAAATTGGCCTCTGTTGAAGTGCCGTGCAGGGTTGCCACACCACTGACATAGTGTGCTACTGAACACTGGAAAAAGTGTTCTTTTCTGGAAAAAAGTGCTACTTCAATTTTTTTTCACCCAACCTGTCTGACTCGAACACACTGCAACTAACATTTTGTTATCTTCTTTTTTCCCTCCAGTTTGCAATGCAGTAGGCTATATACAGTAGCCTACTTTATTTGCTTCAAATTTAATCTTCTACCTAAAAATTAGTAGCTTTGTTTTTGCTTCGTCTCCAGAAAATACTGCACTGACTTACCAGGGTGCAGGAGCTTGATAGCCTAAGCAGTTTTTTTCTACGAGAACTTCAGTTGAACTTTATCAGTAAGCTATACGTATTATTTTGCACTTATAGTTGTAAACAACTGAACGCTGGCAAATGATAATTGTCGCAGACCCATGCTCGTCAAAGTGAATCTGTTTCTTCTCACCAGTCCAGTTGGAAATGTAACAAATAGACCCAGCCATGGTATAAATAAACGTAGTAGATGATGTTAATTTGCCACGGAATGCGACCACAGTTCACTTCAATTCTATTTCAGTTACTTCATGGGAGCACTATTTTTCCAATAATTGTGTGCCTGTAAACGGAATAGTAGCTGAACAGAAGAAAAGTGTTCTTTTTAAAGAAAAAGGTGTTACTTTTGTTAAAAAGTGCTATAATAGTGCTACGTTTTCTTGATAGTGCTACTTTTGGAAAAAAGTGTTAAAAGTATCACTTTCGTGCTACCCGTGGCAACGCTGGACTGCCGTGGAGCACGCTTGGTGAGAGAAGCTTCAGCGAGCCGTTCAGACGTGCAGTGGCGGATGCAGAAAATTCTGATCTTGCCCTAGTTAACGACTGATCTAGTTTCAGTAGGGACAATCAGGCCCGCCAGCGGTGCTAGTGTCGCTGCGATTGACTGTGTCACTTTTTCAAAATTCGCGCGGTACTCAGTAGAGTTAGTTTGCTCTGAGCCTCGTTTTTGTTGCAATAGCGCTGCCGCAGCACTTCCTTGCTTTTGCACAATATACGTTTTGCGATTCATTTTCTTCTTGGTTGAAGCGGCAGCGCTGCAGCACCTTGCAGGGAAGCACAGACTTGGTCGGAGAGCAAGTCCGCGATTCTCGAGAAGCGCTGCCGTCTTCCTTTGAAGCACTGCAGTACAAAAACGTATGTAGAAAGAATCAGTCCGGAATCGGCCGGGAAATGGACCTGCAGCATGCAACAAAAACGAGGCTCTGGTTAAAGCAAAGGAACTTGTAAAGGTTGCAGCTTCGTTTCTTCCAATCCCGGACGTTCAAGTGCCAGACGAGGACTCTTGCCAAGACGTGCCGAAATATCGCTGCCAAAGCATCATAGCTGACTACCCGTTTATAGCCATTGACCGAATACACGCTTCCCAGTCAGCTTGGGCTCAAAACTCAAAATTTTCAGTATAAGGATTTCTCGTTTTTAATTATTTATAGAGCGTCTAAGCTTTGGAATAAGCTACATAGAATTTCAAAGAAATTGGGTAATTTTGATCAATTTGAATCAGAGCTACGTATGGAGTTGCTTGGTAGGTATACTTTCGAAATGGATTAAGGAAAGTTATTTACACTTTATTTTCCTTATTTTTTTTGTTGCCTTCTGATTAGAAAACACCATGTTTTTTGTGTAGTGCAAATAATTGTGTGGAGTGTTTTGGTAGCCTACACGGTTTTACTCTCTTATTCCTTACTTCAATTTGTTTCTTTTTGTTGTGTTGTTTAACAGCCCATCCTCGCAAGCAGTTCTTTTGCGGCTATATATGAGACCCTCGGCTGTTTTAGTAATAAAACTATTCTGCTCCTACTACCAAGTTGATGTCGTTGTCACCGTTGAAGGAGTCTGAATGAATGAATTTATTCCCAAACAATCCGTGGGACATGGCGGGAAAAATGTCGGATATTTGATCCCTTACAAGGATCATCCCTATCATCAAATATTGCTATAGCCACGAAACTCGGCCTCGAAGAGAGGAGAGGCCAGAAAAGTCACGTTTGTTCTCTTTTTCAAATTTATAATTGGGCGGAGAGCCGGTCTTGTCGAGAAGCCAGATAACACGCCATGGCGGATTTTTTTTTTTTTTTTTTTTTTTAAATTTAACCACCTTGAAGACGAGATTTGTTAGATTGAAAATATTTATTATTTTCTGTGTTTAACGAGTGACTATTTCGGTTTCCCACCATCCGGATGACTCCTTCTCACTATTTCATGATTTGCGCAAGCCCTTTCTTCCACACTGTTACTGTTATGGCTCTGAGGCCATATCATATTTTGTTATCATTCCCAACCAAGGTGTATACACATACGCCATCTAGTTAGGCAATAAGTTCAGGTTATTGCTGGTAGATGACGTATGTCTCTAACTGTCTTTATTACCTGGAAGAAAACGGTCGATCATCAAGATCATCACTTGATTTTCCCGGTAGCGAGGGATTCAACTTAACATCTTGCTGACAAAGGAGACATTTTGTACATAGTGGCTGAGTATACATTTAATTGCTTGAGAGAGAAAGAGAGTACGTCTGAGCCCTAGGCTACCTAGGACATCCCTACCCCTCGTTTGCTGATTGGTTTTGAGAGTGGAACTTAAGGTCAGGCCCGCCGGTCTTCAGATTTTCGTGCTATCCATCAGGTTCCAGTGACCCTATTCAAGACCTAGCCTTATCCACCACCCTTGAAACCACATCACATCACACACATTTGTCATAAACAATGATGATAATGCTGCACAAACATTCACTTCCTTCAAGTTACTAATTGCGGAGCCTATAACCCCTTTGCTCATTGCCTGCCTCTCAATTCTGCATTTCCTCGATGCCGGAATTCTCGAACTCCTTCCACAAGCATGATGAATCGTTAATGAATAACTGTTATGGAACATTTGTAGGTTACCGAATATTGTACCGAACCACAGGCTGTTTCTTCATTGTATTACTATTCCTAATACTATGATCACCCTTAATTCAGCTCTCGCTTCAGCATTCTATGTAGCTGGCTACTATTATCATTCTAAAACTGGCCATTCAGTTTCATTACCTAAAACAGTACTGTACCTTTTCACCAGTTATTTTGAATGAAACTTTTTCCTATACCCCGCCCATACCCATAAATTTTGGCAATTATCTCGAAGACCCTTATTAAGTTCGCAGCTTCGGATAATGATTAACGCATGCTTCCTGGTGGCTATAAAAAAAAAGAAAGAAGTTATTTCTAATTCAATTTAGTCACGCACCCTACATCCACTAAGTTATGGTTTCCTTAAAGTTTAACTGAAAAGCCAGCTTAATTTTATATCGATTTTTATCTAGATCGAAATAGAGTTAATCATTTTGTCTGTGCTAATGGATTTTTCTTTCACCTAAGGCTCTGGTAGTGACGTTCAGAATATACACTGCTAGCTCGACAAGACAAAGTTCACCCCGACGCGGGAGATTTGAATTTAAACAGTCATGCACTTCAGTGGCTAACAAAGCAAAGCCCAGGAAATGTTTGACCTCCAAAAGAGATCTTATTATTATTATTAATTTTATTACCCATCATTATGGATAAATCCACAAAACGGAGTAAGAAAAATAAGGAAAAGCTAAACAATACACAAGACTACGTAAACAACAACAATCTATTTTCAGCAGTAGTTTGCCGTCGCGTTTGCTAAATATTTCTGGCACAGAGATGTACTACACATCCAAAAAAAAAGGTTCAGTCGATTATTTTTATTATTATTATCATTATATTATAATTATTATTATTTGTTTGAATCCTTCAAAACTGAAGAGTTGTGTATAAAAATGAACAACAACATGTCAATCAAATTCACACAAACTTATCGATTATGTGTTATAGTTATTATTATTTATCTAAATCCTTAAAACTGAAGAGTTGTGTATAAAAATGAACAACAACATGTCAATCAAATTCACACAAACTTATCGATTATGTGAATAGCGGAGCAACACAGAAGCGCAGTTTCACTGGGTCCTCAAGCCTTTTGTAGTGAATAAGTGATGGTTTACTGGGCGTAGTTCAACCCTGTTCGGTTAAACCTTTAAAGGATCCTTGACACTAAGTACTGTTTACGCTGTAATATTTTAGAATTGTTACTTTACTTTTTACGCGTTTACATCGAATCCAATAACCACACTGTCAGAAGTGCCGTAACGGGTAATACAAGGATGCGCAGTTTCAAGAGATGACACTTGAGAAGTATTCTGTTCTTATTTTGAAAACATTATGCGTTAACTATTATGCACAACAAGCATTGCCAGGAAGACCCGAAAACCGCTGAAAAAGCATTTGCAGACTTTTTTGTTAGTCGTCATGGTATTGGAAAAGTCGGCAGATACTTTTAGGCTCTTCCTGGCAATGCTTGCTCTGCAGAACATTTAAATGCGTATTCTGCCTTTTATAATATACTTAGCTCCCATATGGAGTTATAAGCCTCTAAAATCCCCACCTTTCTCCATTGTTTCTTTTCGTAACTACGAATTTTTAGCGCTTTTTCGGCCTTGACGAGTTTTCCCGTCACCCAACGAAAAGTTTGCCGGAATCTTCATTGTCCGCTGGCAACTCTTTCACACATAAGGGTGTGTTAATCTTCTATTTACTACTTCTTTTATTTGCTTAGTTTTCTCACTTTTTAACCAAGGCATGTTCAGTTTTCAAATCTTTTGCGCCCAGCCGCCGCGTCGGAGAGCAGGAAGGGTGATGTAATCGACAAGGGCTAACAAGGGAATCGCTAGTTTCGGGAGGAAAGTAATGGTATTTTCGAAAACACTTTTTCTGATCCATTTTATAGGGAAAACATCTTTTCGAGTAAGAGTAGTGCTTTACGGAACAACGTTTTAAAATCACAACAGATTACATCCCAAGTGTTGTCTGTTAGAACTACGCATCCTTGTGTTGTCTGTTAGAGCTGCGCATCCATGTGTTGTCTGTTAGAGCTGCGCATCCTTGTGCTGCTGTTAGAACTGCGCATGTGTTATCTATTATGAAAGTTCTGACAGTCCACTTACCTGGGCTTCAACAGTTTCCAACTCTTTCAACCTCTCGGGCTCACCCTCTTTCCTTGACTTCTTCTGACTTCCAACAACAGGCAGAGAAGCCTGGAAAAGTAACTTTTTAGAAAATTCTCTCAACGACTAGAGCTTTGCTTTTATGAAACTTAGGCTCCACAACTTTCTTAACAAGGTTAGATACGGCTTCAGATTCTTGAGAATAGACACTGCGTGACGCTTGTAACTTGTAGTTATAATAGTTGCGTTTTTGCTGATACCACGGTATCTCTTACCACGGTAACTGGATCGACATTTAGTCGTTTTTGCAGTTACCGTGGTATCTGATATCCGGTTGCTTTGAAAAAAACGGCTATAGCCGAAATTGCGCTTTTCGAAGTCATTCCAAAAGAAAAACAAATATTCAGTCCCATCACTAAGTGGTAAGCTTCTTTCTCACCAATCTGACAAAATCTGAAGAAAGTGAGATGACTTTTCAGATACCTCAACCAGTTACCACGGTCGGACCATAGTATCTGAATATCAGATACCACGCTAACTGGCCAGATACCACGATAACTGCAAAAACGCCTTTTGACCGTGGTACCAGATACCACGATAACTGCCAAAACGACTCTAGACCGTGGTATCTGTAAAAACGCAACTAATCTCTCCGCTTTTTTAGCCCCCCCCCCCCTCAAAAAGTCGCTCTCTCATGGTTTCCTTCACTGGAAATAACGTAGGAGTATTCTTTTCGTTATTTTGTAACGTAGTAATGCATCTATATGCAATAAACTATAAACAAGTTGGATAGAATAGAGTAGAATATTAACGATAAAAAGGAACCATCACAGAAACCTCCGGATTCGACCTTTCGTCTTCATAAATAATGTAACGTAATGTTTATTTTTTAGCGATTGTACAAAAAAGAAGATAAAATGAATGCGGTATATGGAAAGTAAAATAAAGAACCGCACGATCACGCGAAAAGAAAACACAAAAGGAAAGCATGATAATTACTCAAAAAAATATTAAAGGACGCTCAAATAAAGAAAATATATTTAAATCGCTTTGCTATTTTCATTCATAAAATATTACTGAAAGGATTAGCTTTATTTGTTACTATACAGTTTAACAAGTGTTGGAATAAAACCCCTACTTTGGCTCGACCATAACTTCCTCTGCCCGGTTCAGAGAGGGTTTTGGTCGGTGGCCAGGTCAAAGTCAAAGGGCTCCTTCTGAGCGAAGTTTATCTCAATCTCAAAGGTCATCAGAGGGAACTGTGTTGTGACGCTGACACCACATCGCATTTGCATCACGTTTAGGTTGCTGCTTTTTTGCATCCTTGAAGTGCTTGAAGCAGCAAGCTTGCTATTTACTCACTCGTCGAGTAAGAGCGCTTCATAACTTCATAACAAACGAACGGGCGAGAAAGCGTGTCACTTTCTTGTAACAAGGCTAAAAGTTGCTATGGGATCCCGAACCCTAACAAGCATTGGATTTATGGAGAATCGGCATTGAAAATCTGCGATCTTCGCCAGATTCCGTAGGCATCACTTATTTAAGCCGCGTTCGATTCATCAACAGTTATCTATTATTGTCGACGACCAGCCCTAGATGTCGTTTTATTCTACTACGGTGTAGCGCTTTTGTTGTTTTATTTCAAACTGTAGTCGTAGTTCTACAAATCCATCGGATAATATCCAAAACTTCCCGACGGAAGTTTTTTTTACATTCTGTGATTTCCGTCGAAGTTCTAGCGATGATGAAAATCGTTCTGTTGTCGTTCGATTCACTCTACGAAAATGAAAAATTTGCGTTGAGAATGACGTCACTATTCGTGAATAAAACGACTATAGACAATTTTGGAATAATATAGTCGGATAACCGTAGGTGATTCGAACGCGGCTTTACCCTTTAGGAGGTCTTCCAGGTAATCGTTTGTGTCCTGCATTTCCGGGCTACCGCAGATTACGACCGGATTACAAAACGCGTCTCGTCGCTAACATGAGAAAAGCGTATACTTGCTCTTAACGAGTCTAGACTAGCGTTCCCTCTTAAAGAAGTTCTCTTATGAGAACCCCTTTCCTCTTGGCGAATGAAACCGGCTCGTCAACCCAGGAATTGGTGGGCGAACGTACAACAAAAAAAAGAACGCTGGGCCTGTATAGACTTTAAAAAAAATCTTGCAGTATTTGCTACTGGGACTAATCTTGTCTCTACTAAGATAAGACTAACTCTAATTCGGATTAATCTTACCCCAGTAGAGACAAGGTTCATACCACGAACCTGGTAGGGTGGTAGGGAGGGAGTAGGGTTGTTGGGAGGTACATGTCTATTTTGGAGGTGAGAATGTGAAGGAGTCTGGTCTGTTTTTTTTTGTGGTCTGTTCTTTTCTTTTTTTTTTCTGTTTTTATTAGTTATTAATTATGTTGTCTGTTGGTGTGTTTAGAAATGGTTAACCTTTACTACTGCACGCCAGCAAAAACGTAGGTTTTTCCATTAGTGCAGTAGATGTAAATAGTAAAGAGTTAAATTGTGTTTATTAATAAAAATAAGTATCAAGTAAGTATCATTTGTAGTAATTTTTTTTTGTGGTCTGTTCTTTTCTTTTTTTCTTAGTTATTAATTATGTTGTTTGTTGGTGTGTTTGGAAATGGTCAATCTCTACTACTGCACGCCAGCAAAAACGTAGGTTTTTCCATTAGTGCAGTAGATGTAAATAGTAAAGAGTTAAATTGTGTTTATTAATAAAATAAGTCTCAAGTAAGTATCATTAGCAAATACTGCAGTTAACTTTAATCCTTGCTCGGAGAAACTTTGTACAGTGTAGTCCGGAATCCAAACCGCGATATCGTCCAAACAGGGAGGGCGGGGGGGGGGGGGGTATCTGCAGATGGTTTGAAGAACTTTCTAGACCACATTTTTGTGCTGAGCTCGAAAATCCTACCGCAACACTCCGCGTCGACGCAGGTAACCGACTTTTAGTCCACAAACTCGGATTAGGACCACATGAGCGAAATACAATAAACTATAAATATTCATTGAGACCTCTATTTATAGGCTATATACAATTACTACTTGGTTAATGAATTTCTGCAGTTTTGGCTGAAGGTGGGTCAGCTTCTGGCCAAATTTTAAGTAAAAGCTGGAGACCCTTCGAAAATTCATGGACGCTCAGCGAGGCGGCAATCGTTTGGTCCCGATACAAAGTGTAACTAAGTACTATCGGCAATTTGGTATAAAAACCGAAAAATGATAATAAATTTTAAGTAACAAATAGAACTGTTAAATTTGGAAAGCTGCATAGAAGTCTGTCGGTCGCGTCGTTTTCTCCGCATCACGGTCTTGTCCGTTTATTTGAAGTGTAATCTGTTCGAAGTGTAAATTTGTATTCTAATTTAAGTTGTGTTCTTTCTTTTCTCTGTGTATTCCACTATGTCTGTTTTGTAGAAGGGGTAATCAAAATATTCATTGATTCATTCTGAAGAAACCTTTTAAGGGTGAATTCATTTCCTTTGTGTGACCTTTTTTATACGGGAAGTTAGGCTACAACTTTACTGAAGATGGTAAAAATCCAATGGCCTAAAAGCATCAGCATACAAAATGACGCTTTGTTAATTAACTAATTGACGTGTAGCACGAAATAACAAAAAACTAACTGAAGGCGTTACGATCAAAACAAAAACAAACAGCAGTACGAGAATTTTAGGATAAGATAATTAGTAATATATTAAAATAAACACACATACCAGCACGAGCATTTCAACAAGGTAGGTTATATGGATTGAAATGAAAAAAGAAAAATAACAGACTGATTCTTTCCCCCAATTAGAAACAAAAATAAATTAAATAAAATTAGAAAGAAGGAATCTAATCGTTAGATAATATGGACTTTGTGAAAAGCATTAAGTAAAGTAAAGTAAAGTTAAGAGAGTTCAGTAATAATTAAAACAACAAAGGAAAGAATTTCCAACGCACTTCGTCGTCTTCTTCCTTTAGAGTTGAGGAACAGGAGCCTTTTCGAGGAGTATAATTCATGAAACATCTGTTTTATTATGAAGTGCAGTGAATGCATGTTTGAAAAGTGACGAAAACTGGTAACGTTCAGGTTAAACGGTAATTTTAATTGTTTGGAGTATCGACGTCACCGATCGAGTTAACAAGTAACACCTAGCCCAAAAAGTAAGATGCTAAAAAAAAAAAAAAAATGTGCGACACTTGCTGAAATAAATGGTGCGCGGGCTAAAAAAAAACAACAACACAAATGGAAAAAGAGACACAAACTAACATGTTTAAATTGTTGGAGTTTTACTAGTATTGCAAGTCCCTGACACCGCAAACTAATCTCGGTCGCCCTGGTCTGTTTATCGTGTTGTGTTAGTCCCAACTGAAGTTAAAAAACATTATCGGTTGCGAGTATGGTAATAGTGATTACAATCATGCTGATTCACTTTGTTATTCATGAGACTAGCCAGGTCCAATCAACAACTCATACTCAGGGGTTGCTACACTGCCAGAAGTTTTATAACAGATAATACAAGGATGCGCGGTTTCAACAGACAACACGGGCTGTAATCTGCTGTCGAGACAAATGTTAAAACCGTCACTATTTTGTTTGTCGTCACAACATCGGAAAATTCAGCAGTTGCTTTTTCGGTGGCTCTCCGGCTCTTACTGGCAATGCTTGTTATGCATGACATTTCATGCAGGCCCGTATCCAGGAATTTATTTGGGGGGGGGGGGGGGTGCCTTTCGGGGGGGAGGGGGGGGATTATTGCCTGCTGGTCGGACAAAAAGTACAAAAGTACAAAAAACACATAGATCAGAGGGAAAAGCCTATACAAAATATTATTTGAGTATGTTTCTGGGGGGGGTTCAACCCCCTACCCTCCCCCTGGATACGGCCTTGATTTCATGCATAATATTTTTGCGCGACAACATATTACATACCAAGTGTTATCTGTCGATAACTATATTCCTTCAGATGGCTCTATATTCCTGCAGATGGGGGGCGGTGGGTAGGTTGTAACGAGGGAAGTATTTTTCTTTCTTTTTTTTACTCTCTTTCTTTACCTCTTTTTTCTTTTCTTTATGGAAATATATTAGATTAGTTTTTCTGTTACTATGTACTGAATAATTTTAAGTTAAAAGGTGGTTAGAAGATACAGCCACCCACAGGATTTTTGTCTTTTATGTGGTTGTTGATTTTTTTGTATAGTGTAGTTGAGTTTTTTTTTGTGAAGTAAAAAATATCTGAATCTGAATCTGAAACCGCGCATCCTTGTGCTATCTCTTATGAAACTTATTACACTGCAGCTCAGGTAAATCTTTAAATGATACGTCTTGCTTTTGATAATAATTAATTATACTTCAGCAGTGTTTCCATCCATTCTCGTTCCCGTTCCCGATTACTACGCTTGCCAAGTTTGTTCTCTTTACCTAATGTATCATGCACACGATAATTGTTTCCGAGGAGCTTATTCGTCCGGAGAACAGTTATGCAAAAATTTGCCGCATATTTTGCCGCGATTATCCAAAGGCCGTGCGTAATTTTTCGTAGTCATAGCTTAGTTGTAAAGTGGCCAACCATTTCCGAACCTCTTAGCAGAAACACTATGTAGTTTGAGGTGTCATTTAACCTACCGGAGCACGGTAGCTTTTAAAACCTGAGCGTGGAATTATAATTCTGAAAAATATTTTTTTTAGTTTTTTAATAGTTTAAAATCTTTATTACACAAACCAACTTTTACAAGTGAACAAACCTTTTTAAAACCCTCTTACCATCCTTTACACATGTAGTCGACACCTTCTGACTGCAGGAAAGCCCGAATGTGGGGGGCAGAGTGCCAAGAAGGCCTTTAAACACATACACAGAACTCGCCCTTTCCCAATCAATCGCTCCTAACAGATTAAAGTGACGACTATGGGTACGCTACTACGAATTGACGCGTAAAAGTCGTCACCTGAAAAAGATTGAGAACTCGGGAATTGGCAAAGCCCAGACTAGACCACTGGTAAAAAGCCAAACTCCTTGTGTAATTTTCTGTAAGCATGGCTAAGTTTTAAAGTGGTTGACTATTTCAAAATATCTTTGCAGAAAGACTACGCAGTTCAAGGTGTCATTTAACCTACTCGGACCCGAAGCACGGTAGCTTTAAAAAACAGAGCACGAAATTAGAATTTTGAAAAGTAACGGGCCAAGATGACCAGTAGACTATTCACCTTATGGAACTCGCTCTTTTCCAATACTCTAGATGACTAACTCCCCGTGCCGATGAAGAATCGCCGTGCACCTAGCGGAAGAACCGGAAGCGGCACCCCAGCTGTCCCCGACGAACGCCGTGATTGGTTGACACAAGATTTGAGTAATCGTTCGGGCAGCGTTTCTCGTTCTTCCCAAGTTTCACTGGCGTTTTTTGAACTTAGTCATATAGAGTACTGATCGCTTTTAACAGATTTAACTTTAACAAATTCGTCACACAAAACAAGATTGAGAACTCGGGAATTGGAAACGTTCAAATTAGATGATTGGTGAAACGCTAGAATAAAAAGACTGTGGTGCGTATAATAGTCAGGAGTAAATAACAATAACCGTGACATCAGAACCAGATACCCGATGACAAATTTGTAGCCTGAGCAGTTGTATGATAGTTGTGCGAAAAAGTTGCATGTAATGTAAATAATACTATCATTTATTGTGCCTCAGATTGGGCCAATCTTCAGCAGTAGTATCCAGTAGCATTGTGTCTTGCTAATAGTAGCATGTAGTAGAATGCAGTAACACGGTAGCCTTGACACAGAAACATGTAGTAGCATCAGTTGGTACTGCATGCTACTTTTTCGTACAACTCCTATTTTGAGATACATTATATTCAAACAAAGTTTAAAACCGATATACGTAAGCTAAGATTCTTCAATCAGCGATCGGCCCTTCTTAGCAAGGGTCCTCGTCAGGCTGTCAATCTTCTGGCTCAACGTCGGGGTCAGAAACGATCGGGGTTAGAAAATTAGTCAATCGACTAATTTTCGGAAAAACTGACTGTTTGACGAAAAATAGACTGATTTTCAGAAGAACCGACTGTTTTCATGAAAAAAAATCAACTGTTTTGACGAATGTTTCCCCGACATTGACCCAGAAGATTGACAGCCTGACGAGGACCCTTGCCAAGAAGGGCCGAAATATCGTTGATTGAAGAATCGTAGCTGACGTATATCCGTTGTAAACATTGTTTGAATATATGTTTCAAAGTCAGCTTGGGCTCAAAGAATATTTATTGAGATACATTTTTCATCAGGTACCCAGTTCTGGTGGAGAGGTCCGCTCGTCAAATCGGAGTAGCGCCTCCAATCGGACTTCAACGCCAAGAGCGCTTAGGAATCGGAAAATGGTGAGTTTGATGGAAAGATACGCTGCAGGGTATCTAGGAAGTGTCTGTGTATGATCGGCCCATGATTGACGGTCCACTTTCAGTACAGAATCAAACTACCCAGATAATTCCTTTAATTTGCATTTCTCGGTTACTAATTCACCTTTCTCTAGTAGGTCTACAACAACAGAAGTTTCGATCATCGACGAAAATAGATAGATAGATAGATTCACTGATCCAACGCGTAGCGCCGAATTAACACTAAATACGTCGACCATTACAGTTAACTGGCAAAAATAAATGGTCACTTGTCACTTGGAATCCACCAGCTTTTTGTTGATTCTGTCTGAAAAATGGCAACCTTGGATCTGTTTCTATATTGTATTCCAGCATTTTCACCGGGTCCAATGTAAAACAATGACCCCGAAAATTAAAAGAGCCTCTGACTATAAGTACTGCTTCTAAATCTTCAACTTAAGAAATACAAAACAAAGAACTCGACTTGCTTGGCGAACGAAACAATGCGTCACAAGTGAACAAACGCGAACACAAAATTTGGCTGGTCGAGCCTTCAGACCCCAATTACTAAATAGGGCTGCAGTACTGTTCACGCTTCGTTACATCCGAGCAAGCCTCTAACAATTACGAAAAAAGTGATGACCTTTCTACTTCAGATAATGAATTTGAAACTGGCGTTTTTGTAGCAAGGTAGGTAACCATCTGGAGACTTTGTTTAACATAAGCTCTCGAACTTCCAACTGCTACCAAGTTGGCCTGAAGAGTATTTCTCCGAAAGAAACTAATTAGAGATTAAGGTAATAAATGTTTTTTTTGCAGCTAAAATGAAACGAGTCGCGTGCAAGTAACAACAGATAAAGAAGCAGACGAGAATTGTAGTGTTTTGAAAAAAAGGGTTAAATTATAATTATATGAAAGAAAGTGTCAAAAAGGTACACAAAAGATGGCCCCTACAAATATGATTTGTGTTTACCACCCTCTGCGAACACAAAACAAAATAGGCCAACCGGTTACACAGTAAAACGTTTCTCCGATTTTTTTTTACAGTGTATGCCAAGAAACAAAAATATTTACAGAGGATTCACAGAAGAGGGGAAAAACATAAGGAAACAACGAAAGGATATCGGATTACTGGAATTGCAGCTGGGACAATAAACCTCGTATTTTCTTCTTACTGGTCAAGGCAACGTAGCAAATAAAGTTAACGTTTTGGCCTCGAAACAAATGTCTACCATAGCCTATTGTCTCTTAACTAGATGTATATTTAGAGAAACCCTTATTAAAATAAACTTGAACAAACACAGGGCTCCCATCGCTGGAAGTTTTGAAATATCTAAAGGAAGAATAAGAAGAAGTGCAGTTAACATCACAGGCGTCCCACGGGGGGGGGGGGGGGGGACATCACTTAAGTTTTGGCTATTTGGTCAAATTTTTGCCAAAGGCAAAAACTGCGGTCGAAATGGGCACCGCAGCGAAGCCGTGATGCCCGGTTTTTTTTTAATCTTTTATCTCCAAATTCCGTAATTGGGTGACTTAAAGTGCTTATTGATTCTCATTCTTTATCGAATTTAGTAATTCATCCAACTTTTGTTCAGTCCACATCGATTTCACCGCATTCGGTCCTCCTTTCGTAAAGTCAGTGATTTAACGTGCTTATTTGGTCTCATTCGTTTCCAAATTCGGTAATTCATTAGAGTTTTCTCAAGTCCGTATCTGTTCCGTCGCATTCGGTCAGTCCATTTCATCCTTCGGTGATTCAATCAGATTCATTTGGTTCTGATTCATTATCGAATTCAGTAATTCATCGGAGTTTAGCTTTGTCTATATCTCTTACCAGACTTGTCACATTTCGTTGTTTTGGGTGGTTTTAACACGAGTTTTATCCCATTACGAAATTCGGGTGTTATACAGCTTCCTTATTTTTTTCAGTTAATCTTCTTGTAGTACGAATTCATTATTTGGTTCACCCCAGTTACTGAGTTCGGTAATTTAAGTGGCATTTATTTTGCTCTTGTTCTTTACCATTTAACGGTAGCTTCAGCTAGTTGTCATTCATTACATAACTATTACTTCTAAAGATATACTATGCAACTGTAGCTTCTTGAAGGCATCTCGCTGCGTTTTTATAAGAAATTCAGTAAAAATCAGGTACCGGTTCGGTAAATTTTACCAGGTTCCCCCCCCCCCCCTCCAACGAAGAAAGGCTCGGAACACCCCTGGTTAACACATTTTTTTTCTTTTTCTTTTGTTCGGGGTGAGGAGCTGTAGCTTTTAATGAGTTTGTTTGCACTAAATTCATAGGCTAGGCGGAAAATTGTAAGTCTTCAAGCTGTGTTTTATTTACTACTTGCATTTAGGATTAGTAAATTGCAGCGCAAGCCATTGGGACTTTCTTTTTGCTGCAAAGTGTAGATGTTTTGCCAAGTTTTGCTTGTTGATTAATATTCAGTCTCAACTAAAAACCTACTTATCATTTGAGAGGGCTTCTACCCATCTTCGTGTTTCGCGCGGGCTTGAGAAATTAATTAGAATTTAAGGCAGTAAATTTGGTTTTGGCGGCTAAATTAAAAGAGTCGCGTGCAGGTAACAATGGCTGAAGAAGCAGACTGTAGGCGTCGTGTTTTGAGAAGAAAACGCCAGAATTTATGCTTATTTGTTGATACTAGTCGCATTAATTTTAATTGGAACATTGTTTCCTGTACGCGATAATCTCTGTTTCAGGATTCTCGCGGCCAACAATAAATTAACTCATTCGCGCGTATCCCAAACCGCCCTCTCGTCACTCTACTTGTATGCAAGACCGTATCCAGGGGGGGGGGGGGGGGGGGTTAGGGGGTTGACCCCCCCCCCCCCCCCCCGAAACATACAAAACTAATGATTCTTATAGGCTTTTCCCTCTGATCTATGTGTTTTTTGTACTTTTTTGGCCGACCAGCAGGCAATAAACCCCCCGAAAGGCAAACCCCCACCGAAATAAATTCCTGGATACGGGCCTGCTTGTATGGTTGTTTTGATATTTTTCCATTCTGCATAATTACTCCGTTTACATTCACTTGTGGGTTTACATTCACTTGTAGGTTAGACAAATATTATTACTGTTAATTAGAGAAGTGAAGAGATTACTGTATTTTTAAAGCCACATTTTTCTGCTCTACTCCTGACAGATACAGCTGAAAACTCAGCAGAACCAACATACCGCACTGACGACTAAAAATAGTTTAGCTCATTCGCTCCAAACCGCCCTATCGGGTTCTAGTGTATTTGTATGATTACTTTGAGAATTTGCTTTCATTGTGTTGCGAGAGCAACACTTTGGTTTTGTCCTCGTTTTTTTTTTTTTTTTTTTTTTTTTTCTATGACTCCGATTTCATTTTATTCCTGGTAACTGAGAAGGGTCTAACCTGTGCGGTTTTTACGGAAAGTGTGGACCTTAGGCCGGATTGATGAATATGACATTACATTTTGGAAAGCTCCGTAGAACTCTTGCCTGGGGCCAATAAGGATGGTTTTTGCTTGTCCTCGAGCCAGAGCCTACGGTCTGCGAAGTGAAGTGGAGTTGTATAGCCTATGTCAGAGAGGACTATCTGAAGTTGTGTAGCGAACCTTTCGTTTCATCAAAAGATGTTTCTGCTTTCGAGTGGAAAGCTCCGTTCTAGCACGCAAGCAGGCAGGCACCAGTTTCAAATTGAAGATGGACTAAAATCTATAAGTGTTAAATATATGCGGCAGTTACCCGGCCCCATAGCCAACATCATCTTCTTTGAGTGATAAATAGAAAAATCTACAGAGACAAAAAAGTGGCTTTTTCCCACGGGTCCGAAAGTGCTGCCATCTATTGTTTCTGTCCATGTCTGCGACGATTTCAGCTGAGTTTATAATTTTTTTTTTTTGCACTTTGGTTTGTGGTAGAGTAACGGTATTCAGATGAGCCTCTTAAACTTTAAAAGTTCTCTCATTGCTAAAGAAACTAGAGCTTATCCTTTGCTCCTTTCTAAGTCGTGACGTTAGAAAGTTGGCCTACGGCAAAAAAGTCAACTTTTGAACTAAGACAGGTAGAATTTTTTTTTCGACGGCAATCGATAGCCATTGATGAGCTGATCAAAGTATATGTCATCCATTTTCTGGTACAAAAATTCCTTCATGAGATACACCAGTTTGAAAATTTCAAAGGGGTTGACAACTTCATAGTAAGGTACATTGAAACCAAAAATAGGCGATACCAGTTATGATACATATAGGGGACTTTTAAGCAACAGTCGACTGTTAGCCCATAATCATCTTCGGTAATGAGGGGTTTGCAGCTTTTGCTAGTTGGTATACCTGTTATTTGTTTCCGGTGTATTCGATGGTAAGAACAATTTGGTTCCCAATGGTAAGATATGCAAGGGACTTGTAAGTAATAATCGGCTGTTATGCTACAATCATCTTCT
The DNA here is from genome assembly GCA_023053575.1 of Branchinecta lynchi. Taxonomy (NCBI): domain Eukaryota; kingdom Metazoa; phylum Arthropoda; class Branchiopoda; order Anostraca; family Branchinectidae; genus Branchinecta; species Branchinecta lynchi. The sequence goes on along the minus strand of JAKZAP010000022.1, from coordinate 16,150,047 downwards.
GCGATGATGGGTTTGCAGCTTTTGCTAGCTGGTGTACCCATTATTTGTTTCCGGTTAACTTAATGTATATCACGGGAGAGGGACTTGTAAGTAGGAATCGGTTCACGAGGGGCTAGGAATTTTTGCAAATGGGTGCACATTGTATTCGATTTATATAAATCTGACGGTAAGAAAGTTTGCGTCGATGGTCTATCAATGTAACCGAGGATTAACTGTTTACAAAACGGATACAAACGAAAATGTAAAGCAATGAGGTAGTTTCATAATAATTAATAGTGTCATCTATGGTATTTTAATCCTGAAAAGTTACGGATAGCTTTCTATTACCAACTAGATTATATAAGATATTGTTCCAAGTTTTCATCCGTCATGATGTCTACGATTGAAAAGGATAAAGTACAACTGACTGCAAAGTTAATTTAGTCCCTTCTTCCTATATTATTTTGTTGTTGTTTTTACAACGCTGAAGAATACCTTTTGATCATGTGATTAATTTTTTTAGAACATCCCGTTTAAAAAGCTTATGCTATAATCATCTTCAGCGATGAGGGGCTTGCAACTTTTGATAGCTGGTATATCCATTATTTGTTTCCGGTGAATTTGATGTCAATCACGGGAGAGGGACTTGTAAGTAAGAATCGGTTCACGAGGGGCTAGAAATTTTTGAAAATTGGTGCACATTGTATTCGATTTCTGTACATATGACAGTAAGAAAGTTTGTATCGATGGTCTATCGCTCTAACCTAGGATTAACTGTTTACGCAACGGGTACAAACGATACGGTAATGTAAAACAATAAGGTAATTTTGTAATAACTAATAGTGTCATCTATGGTATTTTAATCCTGAAAAGTTAAGGATAGCTTTATAATATCAACTAGATTATATAAGATATTGTTCCAAGTTTTCATCCGTCACGATATCTACGATTGAAAAGGATAAAGTTCAACTTCGACGGCAATCGATAGCCGCTAATGAGCTGATCAAAGTATATGACATCCATTTTTTGGTAAAAAAAAATTCCTTTATGAGATACACCAGTTTGAAAGTTTCAAGGGGTTGACAACTTCAGTAGTAAGGTACACACTGAAACCAAAAATAGGCGATACCAGTTGTGAGACATTTAGGGGACTTGTACGCGACAGGCGACTGTTAGCTCATAATCATCTTCGGCAATGAGGGGTTTGCAGCTCTCGCTAGTTGGCGTACCTGTCATTTGATGAACAATTTGGTTCCCAAATGTAAAACATGCAAGGGACTTGTAAGTAATAATCGGCTGTTATGCTACACAAATCTTCAGCGATGAGGGGTTTGCAACTTTTGCTAGTCGGTGTACCCATTATTTTTATCCGGTGAACTTGATGTCTATCACGGGAAAGGAACTTGTCAGTAGAATCGGTGCACGAGGGGCTAGAAATTTGTTCAAATTGTTGCACATTGTATTCGATTAATATAAATCTGACGGTAAGAGTAAGAAAGTTTGTATCGTTGGTCTATCGCTGTAACCTAGGATTTACTGTTAACGCAACGGGTACAAACGATACTGTAATGTAAAACAAGGTAGTTTCGTAATAATTAATAGTGTCATCTATGGTATTTTAATCCTAAAAAGTTACGGATAGCTTTATAATACCAACTAGATTATATAGGATATTATTCCAAGTTTTCATCCGTCACGATGTCTACGATTGAAAAGGATAAAGTTCAACTGACTGCAAAGTCAATTTAGTCCCTTTTTCCGATATGCTTTTGTTGTGGTTAGGGCAATCGATAGCCCTTGAAGAGCTGATCAAAATATATGCCATCCATTTTTTGAACAAAAATCCTTCATGAGATAAACCAGTTTGAAAGTTTCAAGGGGTTGACAACTTCAGGAGTAAGGTACACACTGAAACCAAAAATAGGCGATACCAGTTGTGAGACATGTAAGGGACTTGTAAGCAACAGTCGACTGTAAGCAACAGTCGACTGTTAGCTCATAATCATCTTCGGCAACGAGGAGTTTAAAGCTTTTGCTAGTTGGTATACCTGTTATTTGTCTCAGGTGTATTCGATGGTAAGAACAATTTTGTTCCCAATTGTAAGACATGCATGGGACTTGTAAGTAATAATCGGCTTTTATGCTATAATCATCTTCAGCGATGAGGGGTTTGCAACTTTTGATAGCTGGTGTATCCATTATTTGTTTCCGGTGAATTTGATGTCAATCACGGGAGACGGACTTGTAAGTAAGATCGGTTCACGAGGGGCTAGAAATTTTTGAAAATTGGTGCACATTGTATTCGATTTCTGTAAATATGACAGTAAGAAAGTTTGTATCGATGGTCTATCGCTATAACCTAGGATTAACTGTTTACGCAACGGGTACAAACGATACGGTAATGTAAAACAATAAGGTAGTTGTGTAATAATTAATAGTGTCATCTATGGTATTTTAATTCTGAAACGTTACGGATAGCCTTCTTCCGATATTGTTTTGTTGTTGGTTTTACAACGCTAAAGAACAGCTTTTGATTATGTGATTATTCTTTTTAGAACATACCGTTTTAAAAGCTTCGATAAGTTGACAATTTCAGCATTTAACCGACAGCGAAGAAACAAAACCAAAGTGTTGCTCTCGCAACACTTTAGTCGGCGAAGCCGGACAAAGGTTGCCGCAACACTTCACGTTGTCAGGGCAACGTAGGTCTAGTTATTATGTTATTTTGCTCCACTTATATTCCCTTGTGAAATGTGGGTGCGACATAACAAATTATTATTATTAATTTCTAAGGCGCTGAAATTGCTAATTTACGGCCAAATTTATTTGCGCTTCTGCTGACGCTGTTAAGTAGCTGAAAACCGCAGAACTAACATAGTGCACTTGAAGCAGTCATTTGAAATGGCAGAAAATGTGGAGAAACCACTGTCAGTTGATAGTAACGACTATTTTTAAAAATCGTATGCGTAATTTTAAAACCAGTCAATATTCTTCAGAACTATGAGTAAATGATTTGAACGTTTAGACAACGAGTCAGCCTATCCCATCGGCTCGTAAACTATTCAGTGGGAAACGATCACATAGTTAGATTATTGGGATCCCAAAACGTAAGTGGAGGGATACCTATGACATCGCAAAAGTTGTCCGTCCGTCCGTCTGTCCGTCCGTCCGTCAGTCCGTCTGTAAGCACGATAACTCTCAAAGGGAATGAGATATTTTGATGAAACTTGGTATGAGGATTGTTTGGGTCAAGGGTAAGTCGAGTTCGTAGATGGGCTCTGTAGCCCTATATTTGGGGGTGGGGGAGGGGGTTTAATTTAAGGGACAAACAAAATATTTTTAAACAGCTAATGTGATAGTCGATTATGGGGTAAGAAGACATGCTGACCACGATGGTGACAATCATTTTCTCTTCGGACAAGTAGTTCGTCCGAAATCCGGCAAAAACTGGAAAGTTTGTTAAAAGTAAAAGTTTCATTTGAAGTTGATTAAATGTTTGATTTACGGGTAAGAAGACATGCTGAGCACGATGGTGAAAACCATTTTCTCGCTGGACGAGTAGTTCGTCCGGAATCCGGCAAAAACCGGAAAGTTGGTTAAAAGTAAAAGTTTCATTCGAAGTTGAATAAATGTTTGATTAAGGGGTAAGAAGGCATGCTGAGCATGACGGTGAAAATCATTTTGTCGCCGGACAAGCAGTTCGTCCGGAATCCGGCCAAAACCGGAAAGTTGGTTAAAAGTAACAGTTTCATTTGAAGTTGATTAAATGTTTGATTTATGGGGAGAAGACATGCTGAACCCGATGGTGAAAACCGTTTTCTCGCCGGACAACTAGTTCGCCTGTAATCCGGCCAAAACCCGATATATGTTAAAAGTAAAAGCTTTATCTGAAGTTGATTAGATGATATATTTAGGGGTAAGAAAAGACGCTGAGTATGTATATAATGATCATTTTTTACCCGGACATATAATTAGTCCGGAATCCGGTTGTACCCGCATTTTTTTTAAGTCAAAATTGTATTTAAAGTTGATTAGATTTCTTTATAGGGATCAGGAGATACGCCGGCTTCGTTTCTGAATTTTTCTTTTTTTGCTGGACTAGTAGTTCGCTCGGAATTCGGGCGAAACCGCAAATTTCGCAGTAGTAAAGCAGGAAGTTTCGGTCAATATCGTCAAAATAGATATGGCTTATAGAGATATAGATAGGTAGATCGAATATCTGAACTCGGTTTTCTCTGATGATTAGCCTGGCGAAGACAATACCGAATTGTTTGGATCAAATCTTAGATTTTTGGGATCCCATCGACACCTTTGGTCTTGTTGGATACGCCATTCCTCCAGGAAAAATGTGGCAGATTGATAGGCAGAGGTGGCGAAGGTACCTCAAGAGGTACCTCAGAGCAAAAGTTTTGTTTAATTTTTTACTTTTTATCGACATACCAGCTAAACGCTTTTCTTTCTGCCTTATTTTCTTGTTAAGAACTATTCTGAACCTGTACTTCCCAAACGCGCCAATGGATTCGTCGGAACATTTTTTTTTCACTTTTTGATAGTAACTGATTCTACTTCAGTAGTATTTCCATCCATTCTTGTTCCAGTGATTCTTCACTTCATAAGCGTATCCTATCTCATCTACTAGCAATTCACTAATTATCACGCTTGCTACGTTCGGTCTCTTTAAAGGACCCCTAGCACTTTTTACTCATCAACTTACAGTATTTTAAAATCTTTGAATACTTTAAAACTACGCTGCGCTTTCAACAAATAACCGACGGTTGTGGCTGCTTTAAGCCATTTTCGAGACCCATTGACTTATAGCGAAAACACGGAAACAATTTACATTGGCTTGGTTTACATTGGCTTGGCTTAACAGTTTGTTAAAAATACAACGTCCTTTCGCAATTCTGCAGTATCTGAAGCTTGTAAAAGGGATTAAATCTGTATATTCTAAGATTGTGTCAAACCGGTGTAAGTATAACCGTAAGGCTTTGGTTTCTTTGTTTTCAGTTTTTTAAGATCACTCTATACTCTATCTTCCTGGGACTGTGACATATGTAAACTACGTACATGTTACTACAAATACTGTAAATACCTGCTTTATTTGCCTATATCGTATCGAAATCGTAGAATAATCCGAAAATACAAAGCCCCTGATATAACGGCAAAACTCCAGGAGCTTCATAAAAATTTATCTGGACAAGCGTATGAACGGCTTACTCCATATCACGGGCTCATCCGTTTGTTCTGTTGATTTTTTTGTGTTTATTTTGTTGTATTAGTGTTTCTTCAGTTGTTTATTTGTTTCTTTTCTCTTCTTTACTCCACTATCTTCACATTGTTTTTGTGCGGTGGGTTACAAATAAATTATTATTATTATTAATATAACCGGTTTTTCTGATGGAAACACTTCGCAGACAACCGTCGACGGCGTAATACACATCAAAGGTAGCAAAAGACGGAAAACGACAAAATCAGCGTGGTTCTGTTAGAGGGTTTAGAATGTACCGTACAAAATTGGGATCCCCGGGTTTAGAAATAAGGAGATTATTCATCCTGAGACCGGTTATGCAAGTTTTGCCAAAATTGTCATCCAGAGCAAGGGACATGGAAAGAGGCTAAAAACAGCCAAAGCCGTGTGTAATCGGGCCAACTATTTGTGCAGTGGTCAACTATTAGAACATCTGAGCAGAAAGGCCGTATTGAAGGCCAGGGTTGCCCCCCCCCCCCCCGAAACACACAAAAATAACGATTTGTATAGGCTTTTCCCTCTGATCTATGTGTTTTTTGTACTTTTTTGTCCGACCAGCAGGCAAAAAAAACCCGAAAAGCAACCCCCCCCCCCCAAAATAAATTCCTGGATTCCTGGAGCCTGGTAGTGTGAGGTGTCCTTTAAGATTTAAAAAGAATTTGGGCTAGTAAATGATACGGTGCTTCAAAATCGCACCAATAGATGCTAAGACGCTCGTAACCGAGTCCCCCATCTAAGTCGCGACTTTGATGGAGCTCGACATCGTGATGCTAGAAGCTAGAATGCTTCCGATTTAACTTCTTTGATCTGAAGAACCTTCGTTCACTCGATTCGAGCAGGACCCGCTCATATCGATAATCCTGGCAAGCCGCCAGTAAATGAAATCTTCTCACGTTTATCTTTAAATCAGATTATATTATTTTATTGCTAAATTACATAATAACCCATCATGATCGGTAACAGCCAATAAGAAGACATAAATGCACTGGCACTGGGCGGTTACCACAAACTACTTCAACTTAACTTAAACAATAACCTAATATCTAGTAGCAATTGCTGCTGCTGATGAGTTTTGCGGGTCAAATCCGCATTCAAAAGGTAAAGCTTTTTGAAAGATGAAATTGGCAAATACCTCAACTCTTCTTCAACTATTGTATCTTTCACCCGTCACAACAGGGCATGGCAAACACAGGGAGTAGATAGAAATGAAAGAAGAAACATAAATCAGATATAAGAACTAGAAAATACTGGCTAACACCAGTAAAGCCTGCCACGCAATTGTTCTTAATGTTGTTACATTTACTAGCATTTCAAATACTGATTTCCGTCAGAATTCTAGTTTACGTATGTCACCGGCTAATTAGACTAACTTCTACTGTTCTGATTGATAGTAGATGTATCAAACGTTCTGTAATTTTTTTTTTCTTTGCTTATGATCTTTCTACTCCACTATCTATTGTTGTAAAACATAGCGTGGGTAAATATATTTGAAGTGCCGAATACGCGGACCGGAGGGGGAGGGGGTAGCTTGCACCATCCCTCCCCCCTGGGCCGGCCATTCCAACCGTCTTTACTGCCTCCTTCACCTCATCCATTACGTATAAGTCTAGCAAGCATGCCTACTGTCCAGAACAAAAGAGGCGGCTGGCATGACGTATACACCCCAATTAGCATTACCCCGTGTTTAGCTCGGAGCTTATGGCTTTTACTGTTCTTGCGAGGAATGTGTGGCCACCAGGAAGCGAATGTATCATGTGCAATTACCCAAACTACCCTAGATAACTAAGGTAAATCAGAGGTATTGTTGGACAAGTTGCTGTCGGAGATATTTCATGTGTCAGCTTACTTCTGATTAATTTGATGTCTGTGAGCAATGCCAGCATGTCGTGGCTTTTATAAAAAGACCAAAGGTTTCGATGGGATCCCAAAAATTCAGTATCTGATCCAGACAACTGGGTCTTGTCTTAGCCAGATCCAGTCTTCGCAAGACTCCTTGAACATTTTTACAATTAAAATTCAGAAACAGATTAAGGCCAAATAGCTAATCACCTGAGAGCATGTTCAGCATGTGTGTTTACCCCTATAAGTCATATCTGTTTTGACGAAAACTTCCTGCCGCTTCTGCCAATTTCCCGGTTCCGGCCGAACTCCAGAACTACTTGTCCGGCGAAAAAAGAAAGCTCAAAGACGAAATCAGGGTATCTTCTTTCCCCAGTAATGAACATCTAATCACCTTCAAATAGAAATTTAGCTTATAACAAATTTTCCGATTCCAGCCGGATTCCGGTCGAACTATATGTCCGGGTAAAATATGATTGGCATACAGGGACTCAGCATCTCTTCTTACCCCTAAATCGCTTATCTAATCAACTAGAAATAAAACTTTGACTTCCAACAGATTTCCGGTTTTGGCCGGATTCCGGACGAACTACATGTCCGGGTAGAAAATTGTTTTCACATAAGTGTTCAGCATGTCTTCTTGCCCTAAATCGAACATCTAATCAACTCCAAATAAAACTTTTAATTTTGACAAACTTTCCGGTTTGGGCCGGATTCCGGTCGAAGTACTTGTCCGTCCAGAAAATAGTTTTCACCATCGTCTTCAGCATGTCTTCCTACCTCTAAATCGAACATCTAATCAACTTCAAATAAAACTTTTACTTTCAACAAACTTTCCGGTTTGGGCCGGATTCCGGGCGAAATACTTGTCCGTCGAGAAAATAGTTTTCAACGTCGTCTTCAGCATGTCTTCCTACCCCTAAATCGAACATCTAATCAATTTCAAATAAAACTTTTACTTTCAACAAACTTTCCGGTTTGGGCCGGATTCCGGGCCAAATACTTGTCCGTCGAGAAAATAATTTTCACCATCGTCTTCAGCATGTCTTCCTACCCCTAAATCGAACATCTAATCAACTTCAAATAAAACTTTTACTTTCAACAAACTTTCCGGTTTTGGCCGGATTCCGGGCGAACCACTTGTCCGATGACAAAATAGTTTTCACCATCGTGTTCAGCATGTCTTCTTACCCCATAATCGACTATCACATTAGCTGTTTCAAAATATTTTGTTTGTCCCTTAATTCGAATCCCCTCCCCCACCCCTAAATGTAGAGCTACAAAGCCCATCTACGAACTTGACTGGTCCGACGACCCAACGAACCCTCACACCAAGTTTCATCAAAATATCTCATTCCCTTCGAGAGTTATCGTGCTTACAGACGGACGGACGGACGGACGGACGGACAGACGGACAACTTTTGCGATGTCATAGGTATCCCTCCACTTACGTTTTGGGATCCCAATAATCCTGGTGGCTTGTCCTCGAAGGTTTGTTGTTCATCTGTGCATCGGCATTTCTACCATGACTTAGAGTCCTAATCCAAACATTCAGCTTACCTTTTCTTAGTAATCGCATGCCACAGGTTTATTTTGAACTGAACGCGATTGCCGGGTTACTGTTTCGGCTCGAGAAAAAACCCACACCGAAAGTCTTCTTTTCTAGATGACGAGATTTTCCAGGATTGATTAGCAAAGAATTATAAGACCTAATTGATAATTTGTGTATGTCTTCAGAGGTACCACACTGGTCTTGGTTTGTTAATTTATTTGTATTTGTAATAAACAGTTGGAGCATTAGATGGAAATTATTATTTTGACCTTTGGCTCCGTACGTGCCATAACAGCTGTCCGGGATAATCGGCTGAGATTTAGTCCAGACAGAGTTATTTCAAACCTAGGAAATTTGTTGGGTTTTTTTTTTATTTGCTCATTGTTTTACGGTGTTTTTAGTGGTGTTAAACATTCATAGTGACAGTAAGGATGGTTAGCATTGTGTATGTGGTAGAAATACCATTTTTTGTGGCCCGCTTTAAGGCGTTTTTTTACGACACAATCGTGGGCCACGCAGTCGAGCCACAAATTTAAACTCGCTCTTTAGTCTGTTTTTGTATGGCATTTGAGCTTATCGTCCATTTACAAATACATATACAAATACTTGTGTTAGTGATGATGTTAAAGCGATTTTGCCGTGTTTCGCTGACGATTCGCATTTGACTGTAGCTGCTAGGACCGAAAATGAACTATTAGAAGTTACGGCACAAAATATGCAATACATTGAAAAGTGGATGAGAGTTAACAAGTTGAAATTGAACCATACGAAATCTTGTTTTGTAATATATGGTAGAAGTTCGAATTATTATCCTTGGATAATTGATATAAAAGTTGGTGGTCAAACAATTAAACGTAGTGCAAGTACTCGTTACCTTGGAGTTATTATTGATGAATGTTTAAGTTTCAAAAATCATATTGCATGTATTAGTAGTAAATTAGCCAGGAATGTTGGAATTATTAGAAAACTTAAACATATTTTCCCTCAGAATATATTAAGAATGTTATATTTTTCAATGGTGCATCCGTATCTGTTATATTGTTGTCTGGCATGGACAAAAACTTTTGTAAGCCACCTTACTCCTTTACGTGTGATACAGAATATGGCAATAAGAGTATTGTCCGGTGATGGTCGAAATATTTCCGTAAGACACCGTTATCAGGAGCTTCACATTTTACCTTTTGCGGGAATTTGTAAGTTTTATGACGCTTTATTTATGTACAAACATTACAATGAAGTTTTACCCCAGTGCTTTTCTCAGTATTTTTCCCGTGCGTCATCTTTTCACGAACATGGAACTCGTAGTTCGCAGCTCATCCGTAGGCCGGTTGTAGTAACTAGTAGATCGAGATTTAGCATTAGACATGTTGGGCCTTTAGTATGGGAAGGTTTGTCGACAGAGTTAAGGTCATGTAGTGTTTTACTAGATTTTCGTAGCATGTTAAAGGTTCATTGTTTTGCTGTATATGAATTTGATGCGTTATTCTCAGCCGTTTAAGTTGTGTTTTATCATTAAGTTTTTGTTTTGGATAGTTAGTGGTGATTCTGGTTGAAAATGAGTTTGTTTTTGGTTGATTTTCTGGTTGGGCGTCCCAGACCGCGTAAGTCAAGCTCCTTTATTTCTTTCTTTCCCTTTTTTCCTTTGTTTTTGTCGAAGTTTTGTTTTTATTAATGTTTTGTTTTGAGGGTAATTAGTCCCTTACAGGTTCGCCTCTGGGCATTGAAGATTCCAATTTTTTTTTAATAAACCCTTCGTTCATTCATTCATTCATTCACACTGCGTAAAATCCGAGCGTATTTTATGCACGTTTTGAGCTTGAAAAGATTTCTAGCAATACGGACGTATTTAAATACAAAACTGACCGATTTCTCTAATACGTCCGTATTGCCAGAAATGTTTTGAAGCTCAAAACGTGCGTAAAATACGCTCGGATTTTGCGCAGTGTGTAAACCCACCATTACTCAAGTGCCATATAGCGATGGTAATTTCTGTCTGTCTGTCGGTCTGCCTGCATTTTGCTAGTTTTTGCGGGAATTCAAAATGTCTGGAAACAAAAATAAAGTCCAGATAAAGTCTCAATCTTTACCATTTTGTGGTATCGAAATTTTCGCTTCAAAACTCAGTAATTCGGAATTGGAATATTTATACTTCTAATTTGGACATTTCACAGTCAATTCAAACAATCAAACGTAAACTTAAATTTATGTTGTTATATTGAGGATTTGTTTCGTGATAAGTGAGTTGTTGTTAGTTGATGCGGATTGCTTTTGGGAGGTTAAGTTTGTTCCCATTTTTATCTGGTTTTGAAGATACTGAAACAGGGGAATGTAAATACTCAGTCCAGGATCCTTCCTTGGACTGAGATCACTTTTCCTCGGTTCTTGTTATCTTTTATTTTATTTTTTGTTGTTTGTTTCGCTGGACGCGTCAACGGGTGGTGTTGGGGACCGGGTGCTGACGGGGGAATACGCATATTTCCATTTGTATGAATGGCATGTAGTGAAGTATAAATGTTGTATTTATTTAAAGAAGTCTTTCCGTCCCGTGCATTACGAATTTGTCTTCTCAGCCGGGCTCTGGACATTTTGTTATTTAGTTTGTTATTAATAAGAACCTGAACCTGTGCAAAAAGGATCCAAACGAACGCAAGAAACTCTTTTCGAGCCATAAACACTTTACCCGAAGGCGGAAAAACGCTATTAGTTTTCTTTCCAGTAGTCCCCGCTTTCTCAGTCGAACTGGTTGTTCCTCTATTAGTTGCGAAAAAATTAGTTGCTAAAAGCGAGAATGGACAAGTCGGAGGAGCAAAAACGGTAATTTGTACGAGAATCGGGAATTCGGAAGCGAGAATTCGGAACGGAGAATTCTGATCAAAAACGCAACTATTGTCTCTTTCATTTACAAATGATCGTATAAATTATATTGACTGTGTAATTTGTCTGTCCATAGAATTGACGAAAACTTCTGACGCGAATCTCCGTTTCGGTCATAAAATACAAGGTCAGCAAATGGGGGAGGGGAAAGAACATTCTTCGACGGATTGTACGAATGAACTAAATGGACTCACCATAGACTGGGACTTAGTGAATCCATACACACTCATCTCGCTCGGAGTTGGGCTCGGGGCGAAAGCAGAGCCACAGCCTTTCCTTGGTCTGCTAAGTTTTGAAATCTGAAAATCATGCAATCTTCCTGCCAATTCTGCAAGTTTCCGCCGGTAGTCGCTACCGTCTAGTTTTGACATTTCCTGGAAAAGGCAAAAGGTGAATCCAGATCCTCACATTTGAAAGCATCAGGGATCAAGACAAAATGTTTCGGTGGGATCCCAAGGAGGAATATTTACGGGATTCTCACCCAGACAATCGGGTCTTCTAGGAATGCCGGTCTTCACCTGATTGGGGAGGAAGTTTATTTTAAAGCGGGATTGAAAAGGGAGGAAATAAAGGATTTGATTAGTTGTAGGGCAGACAGTCTGTCTCTTGGAGAGAGAAGGCGGTATAAATACTCTTTGAGCCCATGCTGACTTTGAAAAATTTTTGAAACATCGCTGATGAAGAATCGTAGCTGACGTATATCCGTTGTAAACATTGTTTGAATAAAGAAGGCGGTATACTGGGAGGGCAAAGGGTCGGTCTGGTCCTTACTCATGTCCAATTTGTGAGTAGTGTGGATTAGAATTTGAAACATTTGTTGTGTGGATGCGAAAATTTTAGTGAACTTGGGTTAGAAATCTTTGGAGTAAATGAAAGAGGGTGTAGATCAAGGGATGTGTGGGGTCGTGGGAAATAGTTGTTTTGTCAGTATTAAACAGTTGGTGAGGTTCCTCAGGGTAGGCCTAGCCCATAGGGATGGTGCTTATAGAAGGTATTATTTTTGTTTATTTGTGTTGATTTTTCATGTCTTTGCCATGGCCTTTGGCTCTTAGTGTAAATAAATCTTATCTTATCTGATCTTATATATATATATGATAGTCTACCTTTCGTAGACAGGAGAAGGTATATTGTTATGACGATATAGCAATACTACAATCCGTCTCAAAACAGGAACCAACCGAGCCTTTGAGCTAAATAAATTCGGTGTTTAATTTCAAGTCAATATTCAGGGGCATCGGATGGAACAATGAAAAGTAAGTGTTGTAGATCTTCAAATATTTCGCACCATTTGTCTTCATATTACTGAATCAACTAATATTTTTTATATTCAACAATGAATAAAACGGATACGTCAGCTACGATGCTTTGGCAGCGATATTTCAGCCCTTCTTGGCAAGGGTCCTCGTCAGCCTGCTGAACGTCAGAGACGTCAGAGAACGAACCTGGCAGGCATGTCCCTGACGTTCAACATCCTGACGAGGACCGTTGCCAAGGAGGGCCGAAATATCGCTACCAAATCATTTTAACTGATCTAGATCTAGTTTAGTATTTTTATTATAAAAAAACAAGCGAAAAGCTTCTTGGTACGTAAATATAAATGCATGTAGTAAATGCCGAGTTTCGTATTTACAATTGCAATTACAATTCATTTATTCCCAAAATTCTGATAATACAAAATGCACGGGATTGTCAAATTACAATTTGAATGAATGAAGGGTTTACTAAAAAAAACTAGAATCTTCAATGCCCAGAGGCACCTGTAAGGGACTAATTACCCACGAAACAAAACATCGACAACAAAAAAAACTTCGACAAAAATAAAGAGAAATAGGAAAGAAAGAAAGAAAGGAGCTTGAGTTACTCGGTCTGGGACGCCCAACCAAAAAAATAAATAAAAATAACACATTTTCAACCAGAATCACTACTAACTATCCAAAAAAATACTAACGAAAAAACACAACTTAAACGGCTGAGAATAACGCATCAAATTCATTTCAATTTGGTTAATTCACATTAAAATTGCGGATAAAATAAGACACAAATGAGTTCAAATGTCGTTCACTGCTGTGAGCGGGCGGGTTCATTAGCTCAGCTTTCTTAGCTGCCCTTGAGATACTCCTTGTTGGGCGAGTATCCATTCTTTTTTCATCTTCGGGTGGCAAAATCTCACGGTGCATTTCCGACGCAAGGCACTTTAGTCCGAATTTCATTGTGAGATCGTGCCGACGCGACACAAGGGTTCTTATCCCTAATTCTTCCAGTGCTTGCTGGTACGCCCCTCATAAAATTCGTCTCAGATTAGTTATTTTTTTGCCGCTAGATGCGCTATCGTAAAGAAAACAATGACATGTTACTTCTTTGTCTACCTTTACCCAGGTTTGTTTTGCTCTTTTCAATTTCTCTCAGGCCTAACCATGTTTAAAACTGTTTAAAAGGCCTCTTCCCCTCTTTTTGCTTACCCAACTCTTGTTCTGTCAAGCGTCATCAAGTTTGTCATTACTAGCTTCCGACTTCAGTGCTGAGTGCTGGTTGTCTTTTCCACGGGGTTAATGCGCGACTCAAGCCTAATCGCTCATTCACCCGTCAGATAACTTATCTCCAGATCTCACGTGTGATTGTTATTGTTCCTCAGGCGCGTCTGGCGGCAATTCGTCATCGGATTTTATGAAGGACGTATAGGATTTGTAATAATCCGCCAAAATAGTTTTTAAAGACCTTTTTTGAATGGTTTCCTGCCAATTGGTTTGCTCCTGGTTAAGCCTTGGGTGCCATACAGGGCCGCAGCATTCGAGCAGTGGCCGTATGTAGACCATGAAACACTGGACCATGACTTTGGCACTCAGTCGAAACCTCTTACCCTAGGTTAACACAGACGTTCACACTGAGCCGATATCGGCCATCGCCGAGATTTTCGTCGCCAAAATCTGCGATTTCTGTTGCTTCGTCTGGCGATTTTCAATGTTGGGAAAATTCAACTTATATCGGGTGACAGTACGATTTTATGCACGCAACAGCAACATGGACGACCCTTTTGATGATTCACTTTTCGAAAAGTTAAATATTTTTAATTATTTTAAGGGTTATTTTTAATTATTTCTCGCGTTAAATTCTGTTGCCGACGAAAATTCAGTGTGAAAACACAGGCGATAAAAATCTTCTTTCGCTGCGATTAAAAAATCTCGTTCATCGCCGCAATTTGCTCCGTGTGAACCTAGGGTTAAGGTTTGCAAAACTTTTAAGGGCGGTTGTTGCTTTGCTAATCATAGTGGATACATGGCTATTCCATTTTAGATATAAGTTAACTGTAACCCCCAATTTTCACCGTTGTTGCAGATGGTACATCTTGACAGACGACTGGTGGTCGACTGGTGGTCATTACTGGTGGTTTCCTCTTATAGTTAACTCGCTGATTGATGAAAAAATTACCGATGGATAATCACTGTAACTTAAAAAAAAGAAAGAAAAAGCACTGTAGCTGAAGCTCAAGGAGTGTTTATGATAATTTGTATGTTATCATTTTCATCCTGTTGATAGTTTGTAAGGAAACGTTTAAAACGACAGTTTGTAACAAGCCTATGTATTTGACTTTTTAAAATGCCTCACTGATTATGATAGAGATAAATACCTCAATCGAACTGAATGCCCTATTTGTGCCATTTCATGATAACCTTTGAGAGGGGTGAAACCCACACTGTAAAAAATAATCTTGCAATATTTACTACTGGGATTATTATCGTCTCTACTGAGATAAGAGTATTTATAATTCGGACTAGTCTTATCCCAGTAGAGACTAGATTAATCCCAGTAGGAAATACTACAGTTGACCTTAATCCTTTCTCGGAGAAACATTTTACAGTGGCTACACACTGACATCCGACATTTCCAGACCAGAACTTCAAAAAGAAAACCGCTCATTTCTCTGAGGGTGGTCTTCAAGTGCTGACCAAGGATATGTGTCTCCCGTAATCATCGTCAAAAACCAGCCGCTTCCATTCACTCCGAATCCCTCGACAACCAAGGAAAAAAGGAACGCAGAAAACATAGCATTTGTATGTTTGACCGTACGAGCCCACCGTGATGGCTCAACAACCCGCTATTGTCAGAACTTCCTCAAATTTTTCGGACAAAAGACCAATTTCTCACAACATCAACTTCCTGTGACGCCAATTACGAAGCTCAACGTCCCGGTTTTCCGGTACACCCGTGGCAGTGACGATGTACCGTAGGGGTTGCTGGCTTTGACATCCAAAAGGTTTCCTGTCCTCAGACCCATGAATGCAGTGAAACCTCAGTTCGCCTACCGGTCAGGTTCGTCTAATACACCCGTCTCTTCACCCAGTTTTTCGGCAAACGTCAGTGAAACCACTAAAACACGTCAGTTCACCCACCAGTCAGTTCACCTACCCACGTCCCAGAATACCAGGTCTTCCGCAATGTCAAGCCAACCCTTCGGATAACATGAAAGTTATTATAGTTATATTTTTCTTTATTCATTCTCAGTTTCCCTTTCGCTCATATCTTGCCTTTCAATAACAGCTCTCATCCACTATTTCCCTTTTCCTCATCCATTTCTATATTTATTTTGTCTCTTAAGTTTATCGCCTCTATGACACCCTGTCCAACGCTCCGGATTCAAAATTGCCAAATACTTGTTGTTACACAATAATATCATAATATGATAATAATTATGTGTGACCCAATATACATGTTTAAATAGTGGATTGATGAGAGAAAAAGAAATAAAGAAAGTACAATACTTCAAACACGGAGAAACTCAAAATTCAAGATGCAAGTGTTACCCTTTTAGATGTTTCCTCATCGCTTTCAAAAATCATGGACAACAGGGCGCAACCAGCGCACGACGTTGTCCACTGCTTCCTGACCGAAGATTGAAAATTAAGTGTCTTTTTTTGCGTGTTTTGTATATTCTCTTTATTTTCTTCATTTACTCCGCCTTTTCAAAATGGCGGGTCATAAAGGAATTACTTATTTATTACTTACTTACTTACACACAAAAACAGAAAAAAAAACACTCAATGAAAAAGCAAGATGACACCATGGTGCGCACCAAGTCGGAAGCACGCCTGAGCACCAATATTTGGAAACAGACGCCATCACCAATTTTAGTCTACAGGTTATCCAACGAACAGAGATCTCGGTACCTCCGTGGCAATCTACAACGAGTTCATACAGCAGCTAAATATTTGTCCGACTCTTTGATTATTCTGCTAGTGAGCGACAGAGCCCAACCTCGTAGTTCTGAATCGCGCCACCAGAGGATCCAGTGATGGGACCGATCTGGGGAGAACGCTTCCGAAAACAAGCAACACCCCACTAGGGGAGCCAAAAACTCCTCAAACGTACCATAAGGTAATTTTCCTCACAAAAACTCGGACTTTAAACAGGAAATGACGAAAGTCGACAGAGCATGTATAAATAAATGGATCTCTATTGTTGCCCGGAAGATGGAGGGACTTCGAGAAACAGAACAAAGAAAGAAAGTCAAAGTTCACTTAGCTTCTCATTGCATTTAGTGGCGTCGGACGGAATGCTGATTTTCTGCTTAAGTAATTAAGCAATTGAAAAGAACTATATACTCCCACGAAAGGAAGTCAGCCTGTGGAAAGGAAGTGGTGCAAGTTTTCAATCACTCTCACATCTTCTTTAATTACTATTATTATTTATCATGATTGTTATTTTCATGTGAGTTTGAACTGGTGAGTACTATTATTTTTTCTCTGCCTACTGTTACATTTCTCTCTGTCGGGAGTGTTTAATTATGTATGTGTGTAAGTATTAAAAATAATAAAAGAACTAGAACCAGAACTAAAAATGAACTGCCCGGCTCAAGGTATGGTTCTGTTTTGTTTTTGTTCGAATTTTCTATGCAATTATGAAGTAGTATATCCGTAACAGCATAGGTTTTAAAGCGGACAATATGGTCATTTGTACCGATCGACTCATGGATGGCGCTATTAGCTTCGGTGCAGCCCCGAATACTCGGTGTAAGCGTGTCCGGAACGACTCAAATCCTGCGTCAACCAATCACGGCGACCTTTGGAAGCAGATGTGACACCACTTCTGCCTTTCTTCCGCTAGGTACCCGGAGAGGCCGAAGATTTTGCATCGGCAAGGACAGATAGTCATCAAGAGTATTTAAAATGGATTTTTTTTTTTAATTTGTGTAAATTTTCTTCTGACCTTGGAAGCCTGGTCCCTGCTTTGGAAAGTTAAAAGCTTTGTGATTAACCCTTCCCTGATAGACCAACCAAGTTATACCTTCCCTCCATTGCGTACACAGTCTTGCCGAAGATACGATTACTACAGAATCGGTGATAGTTTTAAGTGTGTAGTACACTGTGAAAAAAAAAAGACTTGCAGTATTTGCTACTGGGCTACTCTAAAAAGATAATTCTACCTCTAATTCGGAATAATCTTATCTCAGTACAGATAAAACTAATCCCAGTAGCAAATACTACAGTTAACTTTAATCCTTACTCGGAGAAACTTTTTACAGTGTAGATACGTTTCTTAGCTTCGCTCAGTGCGAAAGCCTTTTACGATGCGATGTATTATTACTGTTATTATTGTTATAAAGATATATAAAATACCCTAAGTCTGAACTTTCGCAAAGAATGTGACGAATTTATCCAACTCGTAAGAAATGACTAAGACTTCAGCTGCAAGTCACAATTGAAAACACGGATATATTTTTTTTAAATTTATTATTTAATTCCATATTATTTTTTACAAAAATAGTGGTGGATAGTCATATGGTAATATGGTTGCCTACATGTAATGTAATGTTTATTTTTCATCCATTGTACAGGAAAGAGAAAATGATGGAGTATATGAAAAAGAACAAAAAAAAGAAAAAGATCACAGATCAAAGAAAAATAACAGCGGTCTCCCCGGCTATGAAAATTAACCATACACAATGGTTAACCCGTGGAACCCTTAGAAACGTACCCGACCAAAAATATGGCTAATCCCATCAAAATCCCTTGGATCTAACTCAAAACCGGACCCATCAAATAAACCATCAGCTAACGAACGACACCTTCTCTATTTTATAACAAAATTCAAACCGTAACCAATCTCTTATTTGGTCTACCATTGTTCCCAGATCTGTGATCTATGCTCTGCTCAGACCCTCACGTTTTGGGTAAATTTAGGAAAAAAATACTACCATAAACATTCTACCCTTCATACAAAATGGCAGTTAGTGTCAGATTCGTTACGATTTACAACAGAAGCCGAGGGACCGAGTGGCTCTTACCAGTATGAAGAGTACTTACAAGCCAACGCTTATAACTCTCACTCTGCTAGTTTCTGCTCAGACCCTATTCGGAAGACCCAAAACTCTCCGCATGCGACCTCACAAATCCTTTCCAAGAAGATATTAAAAGTTAACTTCCGATATTGTAATATTTAATACCCATATTTATTTATAAGTATTCCTTCTGCAAATCATGTTTGATAGTGCACAACGGATACGTCAGCTGAATTTTATAGGAGCTATATTTCGGCCCTTCCTGGCAAGGGTCCTCTTCAGGCTCAAAACCGCTTAAGTTAGAAAAACGAACTTGTGGTGGGAAAACAAATGAATGATTCCGGCACCCAACGAGATGGAATAAGTGGCTGGCTTATTTCCGAGAAAGCTTCTGCGCTTTTTTCGGGTTAAGAACTACAAAATTCAGTAAAGTGTACATATACACCAACTAACTGTAAACAAATTACATAACATATTTTTCCACAAGTTCATTTTTCCAACTTGAGGGGTTTTGAGCTTGAAGAGGACCCTTGCCCAAAAAGGGCCAAAATACAGATCCAATAAAATTCAGCTAACGTATCCGTTTTGCACTGTCAAACATATTTATTTAATAGCCCAATTTAAATAGCCATATTTAAAATAACTTATAAGAGCTGAAGGCAAGGCAAGTTATGAAAAATATTGACCGAGCGCAGCGAGGATGATATTTCTGAATGATTCCAACACCCAACGAGATGCCAATAATTAGCTGGCTTATCTCCGAGAAAGCTTCTGCGCTTTCTGGGGACTGGGGTTAAGCACTACAGAATTCACCAAAGTGGATATACACAATCTAACTGTAAACAAATCACACAACTGTACATATGCACATAAGTTTGTAACCACGCATATCTTAATATCCAGTGTTTCATTTTTATGGCACTTGAGCTTACTCAAGTGCCATATAGCGATTGTTATTTCTGTCCGTCAGTCGGTCTGTCGGTCCCGGTTTTGCTAGTTCGGGCACTTCCAGATAAGCTAGGACGATGAAACTTGGCAGGCATATCAGGAACTGGACCAGATTAAATTAGAAATACTCGCTTCCCCGATCCGACCATCTGGAGGGGAGTGGAGGGAGGGGGAATCCGAAAAATGAGGAAAAATGAGATATTTTTAGCTTACGAACGGGTTATTGGATCTTAATGAAACTTGATATATGGAAGGAACTCGTGTCTCAGACCCTCCATTTTAAATCCAAACCGGATCCGATGACATTGGGGGGAGTTGGAGGGGGAAACCGGAAATCTTGAAAAACACTTAGAGTGGAGGGATCCGGATGAAACTTGGTGGAAAGTACAAGCACAAGTCCTAGATACATGGCTGATATAACCGGAACGGATCCGCTCACTTTGGGGGAGTTTGGGGGGGGGAGAAGTCCGAATTTGTAGTGATCCCGCGAGTTCCGTGCTTCCTGATGTGCTGGGACGATGGAAATTGACAGGCATCTCTGGGACCCGACCAGATTAAATAGGAAATCGTCAATTCCCCGATTCGACCATCTGGGGGGGGGGAGTGGAGGGAGGGGGAAGCCAAAATTTGAGGTATTTTTATCTTGCGAACAAGTCATCGGATCTTGATGAAATTTTATATTTAGGATGACCTCGTGTCTCAGACGTCCCACTATAAATCCGGACCGGATCCGATGACACTGGGGGGAGTTGGAGGAGGGAACCGGAAATCTTGAGAAACGCTTAGAGTGGAGGGATCGGGATGAAACTTGGTGGGAAGAACAAGCACAAGTCCTAGATACGTCATTGATATAAGCGGACCAGATCCAGGCACTCTGGGGGAGTTGGGGGGGGGGGGTCCGGATTTCTAGCGATCCCGCGAATTCGGCATACTTCCTGATGTGCTAGGGCGATGAAACTTGGCAGGTATGTCAGGGACCCGAACAGGTTCACTTGAGAACAGCCGTTTCCCCAATCCGACCATACTGGGGGGAGTGGATGGATCGGGAGTCCGGAATCTAGTGGCGTGTATAACTTTTGAACGGGTGATCGGATCTTAATGAAATTTTATATTTAGGATGACCTCGTGTCTCAGACATCTCACTTTAAATCCGGGCCGGATCCGATGACACTGGGGGGAGTTGGAGGAGGGAACCGGAAATTTTGAGAAACGCTTAGAGTGGAGGGATCGGGATGAAACTTGGTGGGAAAAACAAGCACAAGTCCTAGACACGTCATTGACATAACCGGACCGGATCAGGGCACTGTGGAGGAGTTGGGGTCGGGGTCCGGATTTCTAGCGATCCCGCGAGTTCGGCATACTTCCTGATGTCCTAGGGCGATAAAACTTGGCAGGTATGTCAGGGATCCGAACATATTGACTTGAGAACAGCCGTTTCCCCGACCTGACCATCGTGGGGGGAGTGGGTGGATGGGGAGTCCGGAATCTAGTGGCGTGCATAACTTTTGAACGGGTGATCGGATTTGAATGAAATTTGTCTGGTGAGCTATCGCCTCGAATGTTCAGTGTCACGTCCGGGTCGGGTCCGATACCTGTGGGGATAGAGGGGGGGGGAACTCCAGAAACTCTAAAAGCAGAGGGATTGGGACGAAACTTAATGGATGGAACAAGCATTAGGCCTAGATGAAATTGAAGGAGCCAGATGGTTTCGGGGCTCTGTGGGTGGAGTTGAAGGGGTTTCCTGGAATTCCGGTAGTCTTGAGTTAGAATAGTTCCAGATGTAAAACGAAAACGAAACTTTGCAGGCATATTAGCGACCCGAATTATCTTGACTTAAGAACCTGACACAACATACCCCCGGAAACTTCCGTTCCTAGATCCGAGCATCTTTTGGGGAGCACGAGAAGAGAAATATGGAAATTGACTTCTATAAATTGCAAACGAGTGGTCTGATTCGAGTGAAACTTTATGGGTGATACGAATCGATGGCCTCGACATGTAAAACATGCGTTCGAACCATAAGCGACCACGATTAGGGGAATTGGGGGTGGGGGGACTTTTGACATGCATAAAAACCAAACGGATGGACCGAATGAGATGCAAATTCGACAGTGCCGAGTTTATGCGGCCTAGATTTGTTATTTGGCGTCCGGGCCGAATTCCGCCAAGGTAGGGGGAGGGGGGTACTGGAAACTTGCAGATAGGCTAAGCTCCAATTTCAATCAGTACCGATTCAGTTCTCAGTACCGATTCAGTTCTCAACCGAATCAGATCAGACGAGTTCGGAGAAGCGTGACTTGGATATTTTGCTGTACCGCGTTGGACGTGAGAAAGTGTAGCGAGGTTTTTGAAATGACGAAATTCGCTCTAAATGAACTAGTCTTCTGCAAGTTTAGCGGATATCCGCTATGGCCTGGAAGAGTGATAGGCCTCATCACGGGTTCCAAGAGAGGACCACCATCATACCGTGTATTCTGCTACGGTTCACATGAGGAATTTGTGGTAAAGGAATCCCAGCTGGAGTCGTTTGAGCCAAACTTGGCTGAAGCGAAAAAGAAAAAGGAGAAAGGAGTGGATGGAGCATTCCTCGAACTAGCTACTTTTCCGGATGTTTACAAAGACACTACAACACCAGACACCAATGCTTCTGGATCTGATGCTGAACCACAACCATCGTCTCTTACGTCCCTATTAGGGTCGCTGATATCGACTCAGGCTGAAGTTGAAATACTAAAGACTACCCTCAAAGCCGATATACAGAGAAAAGTGACAGAACAATGTGGTAAAATAGGTGATCAGTCGGGTCTTCAACTGACTAAATGTATCGAGACAATAGTAAGTGACATTCATGATGCTATCACCCTGGAATATACTAGCAAATTTCAAACCATTGAGAAGCTTATTACTGGCCTGCGGGCACAGATCCTGGGCTTAGAGAATCGTATAACGACACTGGAGAGAAGAAATGAGGACTTAGAGCAGGAGAGACGTTTGGATACCCTTGTATTCCACGGTATTTCGGAATCCCCGCAAGGCCTGCAAAATACTGTCACAGGAATCATCCAGAAAAATCTTGGACTGCCTAGCATTAACCCTGTGTCATGTGACCGATTGAAGAACCGGGACGTCTCCAAAACTACAGCTCCGGTTCTAGTGAAGTTCGCTACGAAAGAAAGTGCTTCGGAAGTGTATCTAAGCAAGAAAAAACTTGCCAACACTGGAGTTTTTGTATCTGAATATCTAACGGCAAAAAGGAAAAACCTGTTCGACTTAGCTAGAGACAAAGTAGGTCCCCGGAACGCGTGGACAATCTCGGGAAAAATCATGGTGAAGACCGCGAGTGGCAAACTGCACGTCAAAACACCAGACGATCTAACTCGGTTACAACAGTAGCTAGGCCATGTCATGCATTTTGTCAGTGTATGTAATTATTTTTTGCTGTTATGTATCTCTAGTTCACTTTCCCCTTTTCCGTTCTGTTTTTCCCTTTCCCTATAATTTGCATAATCTAGAGTCAGTTATTCACCACAATCGGTATGTCAGACGACTTGCGATTGAATGAACTTAATCCTTTTTCACCGGATGAAGCGCTTGGAATATCTATTGCGTGCGACGATGACTGTATTTGCGACCTGGTAACTGGTCACACTCGTCCGAGCAAATACATCACTATTGGACATGAGAATTCACATGAATGGTCGAATACTTTTTCTAATGAAATGATTTTTGGGCTGTGGAATTGTCAAGGATTGCGAACTGCATATTCGTCATTGTGTGATATTCTATCATCAGGTATTCGCGTACCATCGATAATCGGTTTGTGCGAGACATTTGTATCTTTTAAATCGCTGCCTTGGGATTTTTCTTTTCCAGGATATAAATTGGAACGTCGCGAAAGATCTTCCATGGAAAGAGGTGGCCTAGCTTTGCTGATTAAAGATGATATTTCTTATTGGGTTAGAGAGGATCTTTCTTTGTGGCTTGAGGGTAGGCTCGAAACAATTTTTATTGAGATCAAGAATACTCGTGGAAAAAACCTGATTCTTGGTTTAGTTTATAAAGTCCCTTCTTATGAAGATAAAGATTTTCTTGAGGAATTTGGGAATTTAATGGAGCGAGTTAACTCTGAAAATAAAAATAAAATCATAATGGGAGATTTCAACATAAACCTTTTCAACAAAAATGATAGTTATGATTTTGTAAATTTAATGATTTCTTCGGATAATTACCCGTTAGTTACTGTTCCAACTCGAATAACAAATAAATCAGCGACACTAATTGACAATATATTTTGTGATGGCGAATTTTTTGAAAAGTCTTTCGCTGATGTGATTGTTACGGATGGATCTGATCATTTTTTCTTGTTAGCTAAAATAAGACTGAGTAATAAGGAACGGTTCATGATAAATACGAACCAATCTTATCGACTAATCAATGATGTAAATCTGAAAAAGTTTAGTAAGATTATGGATGAGCAAGATTTTTCTGCAGTAATAAATGAAGAATGCCCAAATGAAGCATATAATATTTTTTCTGAAATTGTCACGAATGCAATGGATTTAGCTTGCCCTCTTCAGACTGGTAAAAAAAGAAACAGAAAATATCCAAGGAAACCTTGGATGACCCCTGGACTTGTATTGTCAGTAACAAATAAAAATAAACTGTTTCGTTTGTATATAAATGAACCTTCTGCTGAAAACCATACACGTTATAAAAGGTATCGAAATCAGTTAAATTCAATACGAAGAAGAGCTCGTATTAAATATTATGAAGATCAATTTGTTTCTTGTAATGGGAACATGAAGAAAGTTTGGAAGAGTATACATGGTCTTCTTGGTAAACGTCCAGCTTCTGAGGAAATTAAAACGCTAAATACTGATGCCGGCAGACTTGATGATCCCAAGAAAATCGCCGATTATCTTTGTAATTATTTTTCTTCAGAAGGGAAACGGCTGTGTGATGAAGCGCGTCTGAAAGCAAACCCAGTCCCACTGCCGACAGATAGAACACCTATGTCTGAATTTAATTTTTCGGCATGTTCTACTGATCAAATCAATACAATCATCAACAAAATGAAATCGAATTCTTGTGGTCTTGATGGAATAAGTTTAAAAATTGTAAAATCAGCGAAACAGTCCCTAATTCCTATACTTGTCCATTTAGTAAATGCATCTCTTGATAAAGGTATTTTCCCGGAGAATCTAAAGCTGGCGCGGGTAATTCCTTTGCATAAATCTGGTAAAAAAGATGAAGCGAGTAACAAACGCCCCATTTCTATTCTTCCTTTTTTTTCTAAAGTTTATGAAAAAATAGTACATGCTCAACTTTCGAAACACATTGAAGATAATAAAATACTGCTGGACACTCAATTTGGGTTCCGTAAGGGTCTGTCGACGGACCTAGCTATGATTAAACTTGTAGACTGGATTAACGAAGCTTTTGAAAATGGATTGATTCCAGCTGCTATATTTTTGGACCTAAAAAAAGCATTCGATACTGTTGACCACAATGAACTTTTAAATTCTCTCCAGTCGATTGGAATAAGGGGCAAAACACTAGAGTGGTTTCGGTCGTACCTATCCGGTAGAAAACAAGTCGTAGTAAATGGTAATAGCACATCGGAGCTGTGCGCAATTCATTGCGGAGTGCCACAGGGATCGATTCTGGGGCCACTACTTTTTATTATTTTTATTGATGCGGTTAAATACTTCTTGTCTGAAGCTGGGATTATTTTATTTGCTGATGACAGTCTTCTTTTTTTGTCTGCTCCTTCTATACCTGATCTATACGAAAAACTAAAAATAGCACTAGTCGAATTTACTAATTTTACTAATTGTCATCTGTTAACCCTGAATTTTCTAAAAACAAACTACATGATATTCTCAAGAACTTCTTCCCAACCAAGCCCCGGCCAGATCTCGACGGGCATTTCAGCGATTAAGAGAGTGCAATCGACTAAATACCTTGGATTTCTACTAGATGAGAATTTGTCGTGGAAAGGGCATGCTGATGTCTTATCGTCTAAACTTTCCCGGTCACTTGGAGTAATAAGGAGAGTAAAAAACACTGCATCATCTAAAATTCTAAGAATGGTATATTTTGCTATTTTTCATTCTTATTTGATTTATGGTTGCTCAGTATGGGCCAGCAATTTTGTTACTTGCTACAAGAAAGTTCAAAAACTGCAAAACCGTGCTATCCGTACAATCATGTCGCATGACCTCCCGAAGGATCTTAGCCATATTGAACTTTTAAAATCTAATAAAATAATGGATGTCTCTACAATAAGAGACTACCAAGTTGCAGTATTCACTTACAAGTATTTTAATAATCAGTTAAATTCATCTTTTCAGAATTTATTTTCGCAGAATCAGGAGTTCCACGAGTACCTTACTCGAAATGCCCGACAGTTAGCGAGTGCCCACCGAAAAACAACGAGAGCTTCTTTTATTATTAAACACTTTGCACCGGGGGTGTGGAATTCACTACCTGAAGAGATAAGGGTTGCACCGAGCTTATCTGCTTTCAAGTCACGGGCGAAGTCCTTTTTCTTGGCAAAGACATAAAAATTTTTTTTTTTTTTTTTTTTTCTGATCCCTTTTTCGATGGAAGATCATTCGCACACCTGTGGATTTTTTCTTGTTAGTTTTTCCTTCTTCTTTTTCTCCTTTAGTTTGTTTTCTTTTCCTTTTTGCTTTCCTTCTGCTTTGTCTGATTTGATTCTATGAATAAGCTATGAATTAAAAGTGAGCCCCACCCACTGCCAGGCGGGAGCCTTATGGTGAGGCTGGAAGTATAATGATGTTTTTTTTTTTTTTTATTATTAAACGAATTGAAAAATTGAATCAATCAATCAATCAATCAAGTTTAATCCGAATAGCTAAAAGCTAGAAAAGGAATAATTTCAGTAAAACTTGATGGACAGGAACAGGGAATTAAGAGATTGGGCCCGAACCGGCTCCGACAACGTTGGTGGGAGGGGGGGGGGTTACCGGAACTTTCCAAAAATGCTCAGATTCGAGTGAAACTTGATAGATGGTATAAAAGAAGATGCTTTAGGTGGTCGATTTTTTATATTCCGAACCAGATTCGGCCACGGTAGGTTGAGATAGAGTGGGTACCGGAAATCGTGTAGCACGTCTAGGGATCAAACAAATGGATTTATTGGGATGAAAGTTTGAACAGTCATGTGCATTTGCTACAGACAATCGAGACGATGCCGGAACTGCTCAGAAATGAGTGAAATTAAATATCCTATTTCTATTTCCGAACCGCATTTTTGGATGGCGGGTGTATTTTGTGACGTTCTCATCTACTTTCTTGTACAGCCTACTCGTACAAGTGCCATATGAGCTCGTAGCTCTTGTTATTTGCTGGTCATCGTAAGGTCTGTTCACTCCACATCGTTCTTCTGGTTTTAGTTGCATGTCACTGGATTGTTCTTCGAGTCGCATCGCTCTCACGGTGATGATGGTGACAAAATTTTGGTGATGATGGTGAAAAAAGGGACTAATCGGGTCTAAAAAAATCTTGAAGCTGGGCAATGGCAGATAGCTTTGAAAGGGTCAGAGGGCAAAAATTGCAGTCTATGTTGTTTTAGTTTTGGTAAGTTAGTTTGCTAGTCGCTGAGGTGCTGCTTTGTTAGTCTGCCGGAAGTGCAACCGAAATATCCTAAATTATCTTTATACTTTGCTTAACATCTTCGACGGATAATTAGCTGACCAATAGAAAAAACCCAAAAATATCGTTTATATTTATTCCAATATCCAACTCCAACTGCCCCCCCCCCCCTCTTCATAACTGATCAGCAAGTGCGGACCAGGAATCATTCTCGAGTCTACACCAGAAGTTTCGCCCAACTTGGGCTTAGACGGAAGTTATCTTCCAACATAGTTCTATCTATTGTGAAACACTTTGTCAGAAAACACTCCCACAGTCGTACACCAAGTCTGCATTGCTTTGACCCCTTCACAAATGCTGCACTGGGCAGGTGAATGGAGAGTGGATGGGTGGGAACTCGACAGCTTTGCAAAAATGAGCAATAAACTGCAATAAAACGTCGGAAATTGCTGTATTTAATGTTCTGACTTTATGGTCTTGTTCCGGTGGTGTCAGCCTTTACCTTTTGCTATCGGATCGCCAGTTGCAAAGTGAGGAAATATAAGGAACTCAAATCAGGATGAAATGGTGATGCCAGTTCTAATTATCAAAGATCAGCAAAACAAATTCCAGATTCACATGATGGCGCTTCCGTGTTTCTAAGAATTTACAAGCTCAGTAATTCTAATCTCAGTAATTCATCGCTCAGAAATTCTGCTAAGAAGTGTATTTATACCCAAGGCCGTATCCGGGGGGGGGGGGGGGGGGGGGGGGGGGGGGTAGGGGCTTGACCCCCCCCCCCCTCCGAAACATGAAAAAATAATCATTTTTATGGCTTTTCCATGGGATCTATTTCTTTTTATACTTTTTTGTCCGACCCGCAGGCAAACCCCCCCCTCCCCGAAATAAATTCCTGGATACGGACCTGCTTATACCGTACCAAGCAGGAACCGAGTTCGTTGGAGGACTTTGGAACTGCCAGTCAACGAGCCCGGATCCTCCTCTGGATTTGGTAAAATTTTGAAACTAAAAATACTAAGTAACTCTTCACCAATCTCACCACTGCCCACTGAAAAGCCGCGTATGTGTTGAGATTAAAATTTCCCGCGTCATAGTAGAATTTACGCTCTGGGGACGGTCGCAGATATTCTGAACGTCATAACCAGAGCAAATAGTGTAAAATAAAAAAAATCCCTTTGAAGGATCCAGATAACTCAGTGCATTCGATAATATGACACAAGAATGGGTTGGCTTTTCAGTTGAACTTTAAAGTGCACGTCTGAAAGGATACCTGAACAATGAAACCATACTTGAACACACAATGGAAAATGCATTTACAGACATGGCCACAGAGAGCTCTGTTCTCCTGAACGTGACGTTTTCAAAATAGGGATGTTCGTTTCTGGAGGTTTGCACATGCAGACTCAAAGACAAAAAGCGCAATTCATTCAAATCTTATACAGCGCTGACCGGATCGTATTGGAATTTCATCTAGATACACGTTTGGGCGTAACTGGTTAATAAATATTCCAGAAGAAGGGTTGATTGGAGACATTTGTTTATTTCTAAAATTGTTCGGTACTGAAATAAGGACAGATGCAAAATGGAGCAAAAGTCATAGCTTGGAAATACTATTTCGTATTTGGATAGGGTTTACTGCAGGCAATGTTAACGGAAGTCGTACAGATAGGGGCGATACTTAGTACTTCTCATTCAGGTGTCCTTTAATGAAAAAGTGAAAAAAATACCTTTGACAAATCGATACATATTCATGATGCCCAAGGGCTCATGATAATGTTTGCCATACAGGTAATGCTTACAAATGAATTCTTAAGGTAAAAAAAAACAGTTCAAGCAAAATATACAACTTCATGATCCCCGTGAGCCCATCATCATTTTTGCCTCAAGGATTTTGTTTTCAGATGAATTTGTAGTGCTCTTAAAGTGAAAAATAAAATACTTTTTACCAGAAAAAAGCCGCTTTATTTCCCACGACATCCGTCATGGGATGTCGTCTGAGCGTGTTCCATCCTACTTACCGTAGTTACTACGCATGACGTCACGAATTCTGGATTTTCGCCGTCAAGGCTGGAACGATGTTTCTATTTCCCAGCAGGATCTCACGCCAGGGGCGAATCCGACCAATCCCGTTACAGAGATGCGTAGTTACTACGCTTACCACGGTCCCGAGCATGGTAAGCAAATAGTAACTATTAGTTACTATTCCCACAAGGTTGGAACGTCAGCGTAGTAACTTTTCATGAGGATGGAACGGAAATAGTAACTATTGTTAGAAGGGTGGAACACGCTCCCTATGTCGTGCTGTGCCGTTCCTCTTTTTAGTCGATCCCCATCCGCCATTGTGAAACACAATATTTTGCGTCTTTTCTCGTAAAATTTTGTATTACTTATTTATGACTGGCTTTATATTCTATTATTTCAACTCGTATTATTTTCTATGCATGCTCTGCAGAAGAAATAGTTGCGGTTTTGCAAATACCATGGTAGCCGTTGGCCAGTGGGTAAAAATACCGAGTCGGCGCGAAGCGCCGCGATTTTTCGTCAAAACAGTTGATTTTTTTTTTCATGAAAACAGTCGGTTTTTCTGAAAATGGGTCGATTTTTCGTCAAAATAATCGGTTTTTCTTAAAATCAGTGGATTTTTCGGAAAATCAACCGATTTAAAAAAAAAAATGTCATTTTTATTGTTGAAAACATTCATTTTTCTGCAGAAAAAGTCGGTAAAAATACCAGCCAGTCATTAAATGCCTCGTCCCCCCCCCACACATTTTGGCTAGTAACGCCTCTGTCTGTTACCACTGGATCTGGACTTAGTCTGGAGTTAGTGGATCTGCAATTAGTCGTTCTTGCAGCAGTCTTTCAGTAACCGTGGTATCTGATTTACGGTTGCTCTGCAAAAACAACAATTGCCGAAATTGCGCTTTTCGAAGTCGTCCAAAAAGAATCACTGATGTTCAGTCACATCGCTAAGTGCCAAGCTTCTTTCCCACCAATTTGACAAAAACTGATGAAAGTGAAATGACTTTTTCAGATACCACGATCAGTTACCACGGTCGTACTATGGTATCTGAATATCAGATACCACGATAACTGGCCAGATACCACGATAACTGCAAAAACGACTTTAGACCATGGTATCTGCAAAAACGCAAGTAATGTAATCAAACAAAGTTGTGTCATGGTCGCACAAAGCAGAATTTTGTGGAAAATCACCGAGGCGTGAATCAGGGGTTATTCTTAACCCTCGATGGCTTACCACACAAAGACCGCAAACATGAGAAGAGGGATGTTCGCGGTAAATACCAAACGTGAGGTCACTTCGGAGCATGGGTAAGGGTAGACGTACGGAAAGGTAATTAACAAACTACCGTGAGAATAAGGTACGTTTTCGCACGGAAGAGATCTTCGAAAGTACAACTCACGATCAGAATGATCTGTACCAGCCGGGTGGTCCCAAAACGCAAGATTAGATTACAGAGCATCATGTCTTTACTGTGCGTGGAACTAGGGGTTTTACTTTGCGGTTTGAACACATCATGGTTCTGTCATAACAGAACGATATGACCAATAGAAAGTCCTAGCGGTTTGAAATTTAAAATTTTAGAGCTTGGTCCTCGGCTTGGTCACACTTGGCTCATTTCCTGGCTTTTTGGGCTGCAAAGGTAGAACAAGACCAAAGGTTTCAATGGGATCCCAAAAGTTCAAATTTTGATCCAGACAATTGGGTCTTGTCCGCGCCAGATCCAGTCTTAGCCAGACTCCTTGAATACTTTTACTATTAAAATTTAGAAACAGATTAAGGCCAAATAGCTAATCGTGTGAGAAAACGAAGCTCAGATATGGATTCAGCGCGTGTGTTTACCCCTGTAAGTTATATCTATTTGGACGAAGCAGATCGAAACTTTCTGCCTTACTTCTGTCAATTTTCCGGTTTCGGCGGAATTCCGGAACTACTTGTCCGGCGAAAAAATAAAGCACAAAAACGAATGCGGCATGTCTCCTTACCCCTGCATCCAACCTCTAATCAACCTCAGATTAAACGTTTACTTTTAACAAATTTTCCGAATGGAATGAGCTAGAATTTGTGAGTACATGTCTCGGTGCTGTCCCGCACCCCTCCAAGCAGGAATAAAACTTAGAGAAAGAGAATTATTTAGCTGGTATAGTAAAATTAAATAAATAAAAAAGCGAAATACTGGGCAATGCGTCGTTTTCTTTCAACTAATTGTCTCGACATTATTACACAAATAACCACAAGCAAAGTTGATGACGAAGCACATACTAAGTGTCGCCAGACATACCATATTCGGAATGCAATAAATTCTGAAGACCCCCCTGCAATTAGCTATGGCATAATTTAAGACAACAGTCGTTAAGATTCCATGTAGGACAGTTGCAGGTTTAAGTTCGGTACATGTTTGGCAAGCAAAAACATGACATTCTTGCCAAATTCAAAACCGGTGACTCACACTGATGCGCTGACACTGAAATCCTATCCGTCTAGACAATTTCAGAATTGCCAGTTATTTTCGACTGCCTCAATTACTCCAGAAATGTATTGGCGACATACTGAGTGGGCGCCATTTCAGTAAGCTTTGGGGGGGGGGGGCAAAGAACAATATCAGGCAAAAATACACAAAATGTAATTCCTCCTTTGGGATAAATTTAAAGTAGTATGTTTCGGGGAGGGGGGACACCCTACCCCCCCCCCCTTGGTACGGCCCTGCCAGTGCCATTAACTTTGTTAACGTGTGTCAGAAGGTAGCTTTATGGAAGACTTGGTTTTTTGTTTTGTTTTTATAAACAATAGCTGAAAAGTTTTTATATTTTTTATTTTATAAACAATAGTTGAAACATTTTTAAACCTGGGCGTTTGAAGTTTAAGAAATTTTATCTTTGTTAGTCAGTTGTTATCAGTCTTTACTGCGCTAGGCTTGCCAGTAGCCTATATTAGTTAAGGTAAATAAACAAAAAATATAAAACTTTCGGAGACCACGGTTACTTGATGATCCACACAAAAAAAGGACCACTGCCAAAAGAAACCGGTGAAAAAAAACAGAGTAGAGCTGAATCATCCAAACGAAATCAGTAGAACGAGTACAAGAATAACCAAACCACAATCCGATGAATCACCATGTAATAGCGCGTTAATTATTCTTTATTTCCAACTGTTGTGCCGGTTCCAAGAACGTTTCAGAGCAAAAATGCTCTGAAGAAATTAATCAGCAAAAAGAGCTAGAACGCTTTCAGCAAAGTGATAATTGGAAAACCTCCAAGATAAGAGGAGACTGGGACACAAGAATCATTCTCAGAAAAAAAATGTCAAAAAGAGCATTTGACAAAAGGTGGAAGTGTTCCAATACCTCAGAGCTCGTGCACTCTAAAAAAATTTCTGATGAATAGGTACTATGTTTCCGATCCCAATGATAAGTGTTAAAAAATAAGCAAATAAAGGCAAGAAATTTTAGTTTATTTTTTTTAGTTTAACCTCATTATTAGACAAACCAACTTTTACATGCTGAACTACATGAATACGCCTGTTGTAACCCTCTTAACATCCTTTATACACCTAGCTGATAATTTTGACTGCAGGAAAGCCCGAATGGGTCTGTAGGGCCAGTTCGGGCACACAGAAAACCGCTTTAAATGCCCTTAGACCTGTGTGATTAATCTTCTTGTGTGTTCATGCTATGACACTTGTCCTTCTCTGGTGGACAAGCAAAATGAAAATTTAATATTAAGTGATTTACAATCCTCTTTTCTCAAGTTCAGAGCCTACAATCTTGGTCGCTGGCAACGAGGCTAGGAGCCAGGCCCGTATCCAAGAATTTATTTCGGGGGGGAGGTTGCCTTTCGGGAGGGGGGTTATTGCCTGCTGGTCGGACAAAAAAGTACAAAAAACACATAGATCAGAGGGAAAAGCCAATAAAAATGATTACTTTTGTCTGTTTGGGGGGGGGGGGGTCAACCCACTAACCCCCCCCCCACTGGATACGGCCTTGCTAGGAGCTGTCGCATCTACTCGAGCGTTCAAAGGATTCTCCCCTTTGTCTCATTGGAGGAAGTATAAAGTTGGTCTTTGAGGATTTGTATCGCTATTGCTACGGACCGGGGTAGACAGCGACCAAAGAGATTGCGGCGCTGTAGGCTTCTAAGCTTCGAGATTCTGTGCCCTGCGACCACTTTCCTGATGGGGTTCATGACAATAATGAACTATATTTGATAGTGAAAAACGGATACGTCAGCTGAATTTTATTTCAGCTATATTTCGGCCCTTCTTGGCATGGGTCCTCTTCAAGCTCAAGTTGGAAGAAAGAACTTGTGGGAAACACCGTGAACCAAAACTTGTGGTGTTTCCCACTAGTCCATTCTTCCAACTTGAGCGGCTTTGAGCTTAAAGACCAAGATAGGCCGAAACATAGCTCAAATAAAATTCAGCTGGAGTATACTTTTTGCACTATCAAATAAGATTCGCAGTCAGCTCGGGCTGAAGGAATATTTAGTAACGAACTACCTAGTTATACGCTGAGTTCCGAAAGGGCGGGTTTTAAATCAGTTGAAACAAAAATGTACTTCATAGTTGCTTTAATGTTTCCTTTTGTAGCTTTTTATCTACTATTTTACTACTTTTCGAAAGCGAGTTATCCAAAAACTATTATTATATTCAAGTTTGTCAGGAAGTTCTATTTACGTCCGACATTAAATGTCATTTAAAATATTCATATTACCTCTTTTTCACAGAAAAGCATCCATGCTGCCAAAAGTCCAGATAGTCCTCTGATTAGACGTGACGCTATTTATTACTATTACTACTTGTTAGTTAGGAAATTCAATTTCCACCTGACATTAAATTTTACAACAAAATCATATTACTTCTGTTTCACAGAAAAGCATCCACGCTGGCAAAAATCCAGACAATCCTCTAATTAGACGTGACGCTTCATTCACACGTGATTCCCTTTGGTCATAAATAACTCAAGAAAAATCAAAGCTGCAAGCGAATTCATAAGATAGCAATGCATGCTTGAATAGTTCCCTAGAGTCTGAAAATTCTCTAAGCAATCCCATGGAATGCCACTAGATGAAGTGAGCCGACAAGGGGATGAAATAAAGGAGGGGCTGGCACTCAGAACCAAAAAGGTAAAAAATCTATGAAAAATCTTTACGATTTCTTCACAGCTACCTGCTTAGGTGACGCTAAATATATAGGTCGGTCATTTAAAACAAAAATATTAAAATATTGGATGATAGGAACGTTGGCGTCATCGAGCGAAAGTGGAAGCGTAGTCACCTGGCTAAATCATATTGGACAGGAAGAATGGAAAAGATACTACTCAGAAAAAATAAAAAAATAGCTTTCCAGATTTTAATTTTTTTTAATTTTTGGAAGTTTTTGTTGCCAATACTAACAAGACCTATAGCCCTAGAAAGTGAGT
Organism: Branchinecta lynchi; assembly: GCA_023053575.1. Taxonomy (NCBI): domain Eukaryota; kingdom Metazoa; phylum Arthropoda; class Branchiopoda; order Anostraca; family Branchinectidae; genus Branchinecta; species Branchinecta lynchi. The sequence continues at coordinate 16,115,278 of JAKZAP010000022.1, read as the reverse complement.
AGTATATATCCCTTCCTAGGACAGATTGGGATAATGGGCTTTTCTGGTATTTTATGTATAATAATTTTAAACTACTAAATCACTGATGGATAATGCGATGGAGAATGTTATGCCACATTTACTCTGTGATTATTTGTATTGTCTGCTCGAAACCATTTGTATGGCTCGTTCGTTGCTAAATATATTTATTTTCACATACGTGGGTATTCAAGACTGGTTCACTTTGGCAGAGGACCAGTAAACAAAATAAAAGACTATCCAACAGGCTCACATCGCAGTGTCTATTTCTAAACAAATCATCATTATTTCGTTTGTACTGACTTGTCTAACGTTATCACATTACATAAATAGTCTGGACCAAATAAAAGGATTGTAATTGTATCAGCCATGTTGAAAATGACAAAGCGCAAATTCTTTAGTAGAAACAGTACGAACGGCAGAACCAAAACACAGTTAGAATCTTTCTGAAATAATTAAATTTATCATTAATGAACTTTGTCAGGATGTAAGTATTTAAGGTGAATTGTTTGTAAAATTATCTTGATAACTATTTGTCAGTGCGTACGTTTTGTCAGTCTTTTCTGTAGTTTCTAGTTGACAAAATAACACAGTTCTAATATGATTCGCAGTCAGCTTGAATGAAGGAGGAGGATGACGAATGAAAGAGTATGGAGGAGAATGTATCATGAAGAAGTATTTATGTATAGAAGTCGTTCTAGCACGCCAAACCTCCTTTCCAAGTACAGGTGCCTAGGTATGTGCCTGACATCGCAGTTCACACAAATGCCTAGGCACATAATATGGGACAGGCACAGAGTTCTAGGCTCTAGAACTCGCTGCCTGGTTATCTGAGCACGTGCCTAGGCATCTGTGCTTTTGCTAGGCATGCTTGTGAATACGGTTCAACTGACCAATCCCAGAGACCCGTTCAATTTCGGGACACGGCCAGACAGCTGCAGACTGCGATGTGAAGTTACGTTCCCACCGAGTGCTATTGAATGAATGAATGGTTTTATTTACCCATTTCAAACATAGAAGTGTGGCAAATGGAGTATAAAGAAAAATCACACTAGCCTAACAAACAAAGAACAAGAACACATAACCTACTTTAGAAATGCTTGGTACCGGCAATGCCGTCTTTTACCTTTGGTGGACCCTAGGCCATTCATGGGTTTTGGCCCCATGAGACAAAAACATAAAAACGCCATCACATTAGCACGCACGATTCTTGGTCGCCACACTGGTCACATCTGAGCATAATTTTGGTAACGTAAATGACGGTGGAACGTAACTGGTCACACCTCGGTCGTAATGAACAAGGCTAGCACCCTTATCCTGATTTCTCAACAATTTACACCGGCACTTGGCCCCTCTTTTCCCCTGGCCCCCCAGCACAGGCCTAACCGGCCTAAGGGTAAAGACGGCACTGGGTACAGGCTGTGCTGAGCATCCAGCGACTGCATAAACTTTTCCCTAGGATGTTAATGACATCCTTGGGATCAAGAAGACTGCATTTAACACAAACTGAAGTATTTCTCGTCAAAAAAGGTACTCGAAGCAGAAAACTTGAAATTACGCTATGATATTGGATATTGCAAAACGGATACGTCAGACTCTTATCGCTTTATTTTCTTTCAGTGTGAAACGTACCCAAAACAGAGACACAGCAAGAAGATGCGGAATAACTAGAGCGCGTGTCCTCCGACAAAACCTAGTATCTACAAAAAAAAACTATCGAATTTTAGTTAGGAGCGGATCCCACCAAATCAGACCACGAGGAATTCAATGGTTAAATCAGAATTTTTCTACGAGATTTAGTTTCTTAGATCTCACCTAGTATGTACAGAAGGTATCAGCTTTATTTTCGGGCTTTACCTAAAATACAAATACTATAAATTTGCTTTTTTCTCAAAAACCTAGTATCTGATAAACCTACGCTCGACCAGCAACAAAATCGCCAGCATCATTACTTTCTTGTTTGCAAAACTACTTTAATTTGCTGAATGTATAGGAAAAAAGAAGCAGCTTTAAAAAACAAAGTTTTCGCATTTTTCTCTTTAGCTACTCAGGTGCAGATACTAGGTTTTGTCGGAGGACAGCCGAGCGTTACAAAGGCTAAACGATTGATAATGCAAAACGGATACGTCAGACTTTGATAATGCAAAACGGATACGTCAGACTCTTATGGCTTTCTTTTCTTTCAGTGTGAAACGTACCCAAAACAGAGACACAGCAAGAACATGTGGAATAACTAGAGCGTTACAAAGGCGATCTGGAATCAACTGGTTAAAGTTCAACTTCATCCTCCGTAGCATACGGATTTTCAATTTTCTCCAGAGAGATCAGAAATCAAACCCGCGCGAGATCATTAGGATATAAACCCACGCGAAATCATTACAAACCAGGCCCGTATCCCGGAATTTATTTCGGAGGAGGGGTGCGCCCTTCGGGGGGGGGGGGGGTTGCCTGCGAGTCGGACAAAAAGTATAAAAAAGACATAGGTCAGAGGGAAAAGCCTATAAAAATGGTTGTTTTTGTATGTTTCGGGTGGGTGGGGGGGGCTATCCGAGGGGGTGGTGGGGAGCCATCCGAGAGAGTTTTTCATCCTTCTGGGGTGTTTTTTTCAGCAGGGGCGTCACGACTGGGGGGAGGGGGGACGCCCCCCCCCAATGCTGTCGGCCAGTCGGTAAAAAATAACCGCGATTTTTCGTCAAAACAGTTGATTTTATTCATGAAAACAGTCGTTTTTTTCTAAAAATTGGTCGAATTTTCGTCAAAATAGTCGGGTTTTCCGAAAATCAGTGGATTTTTCTAAAAATCAGTCGACTTTTTCCGAAAATGTCATTTTTGTTGATGAAAACAGTCTTTTCTGCAAAAAAAAGTCGGTAAAAATGACCAGCCAGTCGGTAAATGCCTCGTCTCCCCCAAACATTTTGGCTAGTAACGCCTCTGGTTTATAGCGACGTTTGAGCCCCAATTTTCCCCACAAAGTTGCATATACTTGTGAAGAATTGAATTTGTTCATTCAACAAGAATTCACTCAGATCGTCAACATTTCTTTGGGTTAGGGTTTCCAGTATTTAGCGTAGGGTAGCCGGTGTTTGACATAGGCTATTACACACTGTACTATACCCAGCGTTTGGCGTAGCCTACCCAAACATCCCGAATGTGTGGTAGAGTGACACTTACCCTTTCGTACGTGTTTTAGCTCGACTATCTATCCTTCTACCATCGCCGGTAATTCCTCTAGCTCTTCACGGTCCAACTCAACAACGTTGACTCACTCAGACACTCACACTTGGTCCGCGTTCGCGGCGGCGCTTCAGTGAACTCTCGCGGAGACAAACAGGATGGAGGAGAGCGCGGAATCGCGGATATCCGTGGTCCGCAAGCCAGAGCAAGCTGCAACTGTCAAGTTACTACTTAGTCACACTTCTTGTTTATGCTGGAGGGAGGGAACAAAAGGGTGCGAATAGTCATAAAGCAAGGCTTCACCTTCCAGATTACCAGACGTCCGGGGCTTCCGCATAGTCAAGCCAATCTTTCCAGATTTGCATGATAATGATGACAGCTAATTTTGCTATTCTTCAACATTTCCTAGATGTCCCCTTCGCATTTCAAATATCCTTGCATCCCAATCACAACTGTCAATCACTTTCCCTTTTCTTCCTACATTTGCATATTTCCTCTGTCTCTCGAATGGATTGCCTCCATGGTACCTTCCAGTCATCCGGAATCTGGAGAGTCCAACTTCCCGGACTTCTAGACGGTTTTGGGCTGGCCTCACCTTCGAGATCCGTCTCGACGAAAACGGCTGTCTGGAATCCGGAAGAAAAATATGGAAAGTGAAGCCTCGCTTACAGCAAGAACAAATGAGCCAATAGAACCTTTGTCTTGGCCATGCAGCGACTATGGATTTCCCGTTAAGTGACAAGAGCTGGAGGTACTTACAAGGCTGAGCTTTAAGCTGTTGCCCATCTACTTCCCTCTTCGACGCTGCGCATATCAGGGGAAAAGGGCAGCAGCCGTGATGACCCGCTCTGCAGCACGTCACCACAGTAGACAACCAATATTTCGAAATATCTTCTCCAGGCTTTATTGCGATATAGCCGTTTGTAGAGGTTACGAACTGTGATGTTTTGCGTGGCTCCTAACCTGCGCTCGTTTGCATCGGGCAAGGCGTTGGTACGGAGCAAAATAATTAAATAAGAGAACAAACTTGAAAATCCCAAAATAAAAGTAGGAAGCTAGGTTTTTATGTTTACCCAAAACAATTGAACATCAAATAAAACTTAATATAACTAATATTCTATTGCAGCAACTGACACTCGCAAGGACTTGAGATGCAGTTACTGCTAGCCTACTAAGTATATCTAATAAATAAACTTAATAACTCACAATTATCTACTTAGCCTATGACCTATTAAAAAAAAAAAAAAAACAGGTAAGACACTACACAAGAGAAAACAAAGTAAATTAATTAACCAACATCAATGTGGGGAAAATGCCGCAGAGGGTCACAGTCAGCATTAGTTAACACTTATCAGTTTATGGCGCCGGTTGAAATAAAAGTTAATAATTATAATTAAAAAAAAAAAGTCAGAAAGTGCACATATCTGACAGCTTTCGCAACAGGCCGTAATTTTAGCCATATCTCAGCACTTACTCAGATTTACCACGATCCTGTTCACTACCCCTATGATCGATTATCACCCTGGTAAAAGGACAAAGCTTTTAAACTATGTACGGTATGTAATGAGTTTACAACGTGTCTTCCCATGGCATACGATTACAATCTTAAATAGATACCGTCGGGGGGTAGGGATTATAAAGGATTGTGGTTTGGAATAAAGGGTACACACATCAGGATCTTCTTTTGAATTAAAGCTTAAATGTGGTGAAAAGTGACCTCAATTTACATTTCCCGCGAAAATCTATTTCGCTTGACAAGGCAAGTTAAGAGAATTTGCCAAAACCAAACTGAGGGTCAATTCTGATGAAATTTACTATTTATCATTCCTTAAAGTTGAACCGAAAAGGGCCGAGGTGTGATAGTCTAGTTACCCCTCACTTATTCACTTAAAGAGGCTTGAGGACCCGATGAAAATACATGAATAAACAATTTTCAAATAGTACGATTTCCCTGTCGGATTTGTGGTACCTCTGTGCGCTTGTACCTGTGTTGTACGCTTGACAAAAACGATTTACGAAAAATAATTGCCCACGCAGTGAGCTACCGTCCGCAAGCTGGTCACTGGCTACTGAAAAGCCGCATTTGCACTGAGATTCATATTTTGCGGGTCATAGTAGAATTTTGCGTTGTGAGGACGGCCGTAGATACTCTGACCGTCATAGTAGAGCAAATAGTGGAACAAAAAAAATCCCTTAGCAAAATCCAACTAGTGCAGCGTATCCAGTTAAATTATACACAAATAAGTTGGCTTTTCAGTTAAACTTTAACTTTCCAATGACAAACGAAAATTCGTGAAAAAACACTCAGTCGTCTTCTACATGTGAGACAAACACCCGAACAAGGCCAAGGGGAAAATATTAGAAAACAAATTGTAACTAACAAATTGTCTCTTACACTACTAAAACTTTGTGTTTTTTTTAATATAAGTTACTTATTGATTTATCACCCGTCATTTCAACAAAAAAAAGGACGGAGTACGAAGGAAAAAAAAAAAAAATTACACTTTCGCACACAGTAACAATCAGGTAACAATTATAAACAAAAAACTCTCTGATCAACAACTAACAAGACCAAAGGTCAACTGGGTCTTGTCTTAGCCAGATCCAGTCTTCGCCAGACTCCTTGAACATTTTTACAATTAAAATTCAGAAACAGATTAAGGCCAAATAGCTAATCACCTGAGAAAACCAAGTTCAGATTTGGATTCAGCATGTGTGTTTACCCCTATAAGTGTTTTGACGAAAACTTCCTGCCACTTCTGCCAATTTCCCGGTTCCGGCCGAACTCCAGAACTACTTGTCCGGCGAAAAAAGAAAGCTCAAAGACGAAATCAGGTTATCTTCTTTCCCCAGTAATGAACATCTAATCAACTTCAAATAGAAATTTAGCTTATAACAAATTTTCCTATTCCAGCCGGATTCCGGTCGAACTATATGTCCGGGGTAAAATATGATTGTCATACAGGGACTCAGCATCTCTTCTTACCCCTGAATCGCTTATCTAATCAACTAGAAATAAAACTTTGACTTCCAACAGATTTCCGGTTTTGGCCGGATTCTGGACGAACTACGTGTCCGGGTAGAAAATCGTTTTCACATACGTGTTCAGCATGTCTTCTTGCCCTAAATCGAACATCTAATCAACTCCAAATAAAACTTTTAATTTTGACAAACTTTCCGGTTTGGGCCAGATTCCGGTCGAAATACTTGTCCGTCGAGAAAATAGTTTTCACCATCGTCTTCAGCATGTCTTCCTACCTCTAAATCGAACATCTAATCAACTTCAAATAAAACTTTTACTTTCAACAAACTTTCCGGTTTGGGCCGGATTCCGGGCGAAATACTTGTCCATCGAGAAACTAGTTTTCACCATCGTCTTCAGCATGTCTTCCTACCCCTAAATCGAACATCTAATCAATTTCAAATAAAACTTTTACTTTCAACAAACTTTCCGGTTTGGGCCGGATTCCGGGCGAAATACTTGTCCGTCGAGAAAATAATTTTCACCATCGTCTTCAGCATGTCTTCCTACCCCTAAATCGAACATCTAATCAACTACAAATACAACTTTTACTTTCAACAAACTTTCCGGTTTTGGCCGGATTCCGGGCGAACTACTTGTCCGATGACAAAATAGTTCAGCATGTCTTCTTATCCCATAATCGACTATCACATTAGCTGTTTCAAAATATTTTGTTTGTCCCTTAATTTGAATCCCCCCCCACCCCTAAATGTAGAGCTACAAAGCCCATCTACGAAGTTGACTGGTCCGACGACCCAACGAACCCTCACACCAAGTTTCATCAAAATATCTCATTCCCTTAGAGAGTTATCGTGCTTACAGACGGACGGACAGAAGGACAACTTTTGCAATGTCATAGGTATCCCTCCACTTACGTTTTGGGATCCCAAAAATATTTAGGTATATCGTTTTACAGGTTTAGACTTGTCGGGTATAAAGTTTTAGTTATTATTTATCTTAATTATTATATTTCGAATGTCTTTTTTGGGATCCCAAAGCGTAAGCGAAGGGATACCCTTGACATCGCAAAAGTTATTCGTCTGTCTGTCTGTCCGTCCGTCCGCACGATAACTTTGGAAAGAAATGAGATATTTTGATGAAATTTGGTGCAAGGATTCTTTCGGTCACGGGAACGGTCGAATTCATAGATGGGCCGTGTAAGCCCTATATTTAGAGGCGGGGGAGGGGTTCAATTTAAGGGGCAAAACAATACTTTGAAACAGCTGATGAGATAGTCAATTGGTAAGAAGATATGCTGAACATGATTGTGTAAACATTTTTCTCGCTGAACAAGTAGCTCGCCTGGAATCCGTCCAAAACCGGAAAAGTTAGTTAAAAGTAAAAGTTTTATTTGAAGTGATCATATGTTCGATTAAGGGATAAGAAGACCTGCTGAACACTAATTTGGAAATCATTTTCTACACGGACAGGAAGTTCGCCCGGAATCCGGCCAAAACCATATAATTTGTTAAAAGCAAAAGTTTCATTTGAAGTTGATTAGATGTCCAATTAAGGGGTAAGAAGATATGCTAAATCGCTTCGCCCGTAATCCGGCGGAAACCGGAAAATTTGTGAAAAATGAAAGTTTTATTTGAAGTTGATTAGATGTTCCATATACGGGTGAGGAGCAGGCCCGTACCCAGGAATCTATTTCGGGGGGGGGGGGGGGTGCCTGCGGGTCGGACAAAAAAGTACAAAAAAGACACAGAAATGACAAATGATACAAATGATTATTTTTTTATGTTTCGGGGGGGGAGGGGGGTCAAACCCCTACCCCGCCCCCCTGGGTACGGCCTTGGTGAGAAGATACAGTGAATTCGTTTTTGGGCTTTGGTTTTTGGGCGGACAAGCAGTTCGCCAGGAATTCAGCCGAAACCGGAAATTTGGCATAAGTGAGGCAGGAAGTTTCGATCAGTTTCGTCAAAATAGATACGACTTGTAGGGGTAAACACTCATGCTGAATACATATCTGAACTCGGTTTTCTCAGAAGATTACCTGTTTGGCCTTAATCTTTTTCTAAATTGTAATAATAAAAATGTTCAAGGAGTCTGGCGAAGACAAGACCCGAATGTCTGTATCAAATATTGAACGTGTCCGAAAGCTTTTTGGTGCTTTAGATGCTGCATTTTCTTTCTTTGTTTTGTCCGAAAGCTGTTACCTTTTTTTTCTTCTCTGATACTTCCAGAATACCAAAATTTAAGTCAGGAAGAAGAAGAAGAAAAAAGAATTAGCTGTATAAAGCTGACAAAATGGATCAGCTACTGATATCCAACCTTCTTTTCTTCTTATCTTTCCTTTCTTCGTTGGCCATGATCGCCAGTTGTCTTAGAATTTCGAATGTTTGCCGACTTGTCAGTTGTCTTTTTGAATTTGTTATGTTTGCCACCGAAAATACTGAGGAATCGCCGTACTCCCCAGTTTCTTCTTGAAAATTCAGCATAAAATTTAGCATTCTTGCTGAATTTCTCGATGAATTTTATGCTGAATTAATGCTGCATTGATTGAGCGAAAATTTAAGTCCGAAAGCGAAATGCTGCATAAAATGCTGAATTAATTCAGCATTTTCGTTCGTTTCGGAGCTTTCGGACACGTTCATTAAATTTTTGGAATCCGATCGAAACCTTTTGTCTTTTTCGGTATAGGTTGACCAAAGCGGTTTTCCAGACGTTGGAAAATACTCTTTCTACGGACTACGAGGCACTGGTTCTAGTGTTGGGCGATATTCGATATCGATAACGATATATCGATATATCGGACCAAATATCGATATCGAATATCGAAACGTAAATATCGATATCAAAACGATATTTTTTCACTCATGATTATTGTAAATAATCCAACATAACCAACATTTACATATCCGAAATTGGAGCAATATGTTTTCCGTAATTCAGTTCTTATTTATCCGGAGTTTGAAACGATGCAACATGCTATTTAACGACAATTTCTTTAGTAAATTTGGGCGAAACAAGACTACACTATAGCGAAACATCTAAAGAAATATCGATATCGATATATCGATTATCGAATATCGAAAGTGAAAATATCGATATATCGCAAAATCCAAATATCGCCCAACACTAACTGGTTCAGGATAGCGGTGAGGCGAAGAGCAAGTTACCTGGCGCAGATAGCTGTCAGACTAGTCGGTATTTCATTCGGACAAGAGGCTCCATATAGAATAAGCTTGCGCCTTCGACGTCGTGCGGTAAGATGACTAGGATGCTTCCGGGGCTGTCGTTGTCCGGTACGGTACACAGTAAAAAGTTTCTCCGAATAAGGATGCAGTATTTGCTACTGGGATTAATCTAATCTTTATTGGGATAAAATTAATCCGAATTTGGGGTAATCTTATCTCAATAAAGATAAGATTAATCCCAGTAGCAAATACTGCAAGATTTTTTTTACAGTGTAGCGCCGGGTGTTTATTGCAGATTTGTGCAAAGTGTTTATTTATATCATTTGCCGAGATCACATCTCCATCTTCGTTCAGGAGATTGAGACGAGCCCTGTTTCTTCCCAGCATTCCTTACGCATGCTGTTGGAATCGTTTTGGATCGAGTTTAAGAAGCTCTGTGATTTACAGCTCCGTAGGCTTTCCGAGCTTTCTTACACTTACGGACCATCGTGTTTCTTAGCTGCTTCGCTTTTTCCGAGTCACCATTTCTGAAGCAGTCGTCTCGCAGCTTGTTAATTTCTTATACATGAGCATATTCATGATCGTAAAAGTCCAAGGATCATTTTTGCCACAAGGGTTTTGACTACAGGTGAATTTCTTGCGCCCTTAAAGTGCGCATCATCACAGCCAAGTGCAAAAAAACTTTGTTTTACCAAACGATACATTCTCGTAATTTCCAAGGGTCCATTGCAATTCTTATCAGAAGGGTTTTGCATAAAAATGTTCACAATAAACCTACAAATTGGCAAATTCCTAATTTCGTCCTTTTACCAAGCCTTGCAAGTGCCATATGAGCTTACAGCTCTTGTTCAAAATGGCGGGCTATAAATAAATTACTTTCTTACTTACTATAATGGATTTTTTGTTACTACCGTTCATGTCTAATTTTGACGGTGTGTCACAAGCCCGTACCCAGGAATTTATTTCGGGGGGGGGGGAGGGTTCCCTGCTGGTCGGATACAAAAAGTACAAAAAAACACATAGATCAGAGGGAAAAGCATATAAAAATGATTATTTGTGCATGTTTTTTTTTAGGAGGGGGGGGTCAACCCCCTCCCCCCCACCTTAGATACGTCCTTGATGTATCAACATTCACATACAAATACCTGATTATTTCCTCACTTTCAATCACAACGATCTCAGAGGACACAACTTGAAGCTGAGTGGTAAGAAATTCCGAAAAGACATTAGAAAACGGAGCTTTAGAAACCGAATAGTAGAATATTGGAATATCTCCCAGAAAGTGTTGTAAATGCCGAAAATATCAACCAATTCAAAGCAGGTGTCAACTACCACTTGGCTGAAATTCAATTTAGTATGTAAAGTGTCCCCAGAAATTTATGGAGGCGAAAGCCTTATTATTGCAATTATATTATTATTAAATACGCAACTTCGGGGTACAGTTTTTAAATTTTGGGTGGTCGATGCCCTACGGAGGAGACTAACAGTGTTAGAAGTTTAGATAGACAAGAAGTCTTGTCTACGTCTGTTGCCGCATCACCGACTGATTAGACTTTTTGGCTGATAGCTGATGTGTATTGTCTGTTTGTATGTTATTTTCTTGTTGTCTTTTCTTCTTTTCTTTTTATTTCTATTTATCTCTTCTACTCCACACTCTTATGTTGTAAAACATTTTGTGGATTATAAATACACTTACTTAGATTCACATATTTTTTTACTTCACCAAAAAAACACAACTACATTGTACAAAAAAACTCAACAACCACATAAAAGACAAAAGTCCTGTGGGTGGCTGTATCTTCTAACCACCTTTTAACTTGAAATTATTCAATAAGTAATGACATAAAAACTAATCTAGTATATTTTAAAAAAGAAAGAAAAAGAGGTAAAGAAAGAGAGAGAGAAAAAAAGAATATAGGAAAGAAAAATGATTTACTCGTCACAACCTACCCACCGCCCCCCCTCTTCACTCCCCGCCTCCCTACACCCCCTTCCAACAACCCCCAAAATTCAACCACCTTTTTCAATTAAAAATTTCTTCAACTTTCTTTTAAACAAAATTAAGTTACCGGCCGCTCTAATACTATCCGGGAGACCATTCCACGCTGAAACAGCGATGTTTCTAATAGCGAAACCTGACCTCGTTGAGTGTCAGATTTCATGAAGCAGATGGTCACCATTTCTGGTATTATATTCATGGTAAAAAGAATTCTGGGAAAATGTATTCCAGAAGTACTCAGGGGACAACTTATTTAAAGACTGAAATACAAAAACTGATAGCTGGTAGTCACGCTGTTGTCCAACATTCAGAACACCAAGCTTTTTATAACATGCAACAGTATTTTCACACTGGTGCAGTTCACCGAGCACTCTTATTGCTTTGTTTTGTACTATTTGGATCCTTTTGTAATTACTTTGGATCCTTACTTACTTACTATACCAGATAACACATGGCTGCGCATCCTTTTCTTAAACTCTTTGCTGGAGACCGAGGCCATTTCTGTGGTGACAAAAAAAAAAAATAAGTATTGAATAATATGTATTATTCAATACTCAAACAATAAGTATTGTTTGGAGACAAAGTGTGTGTATATACGTGTTTTGTTTATTTTCTTTATTTTCGTCATTTACTCCGCCTTTTCAAAATGGCGGGTCACAAATAAATTACTTACTTACTTAAAGTTAATTCTAAATGTTACGCTTCGTGAAAAGATAGCACATAAAAGGGCCCTAGCAGATAGGCTATATTCTCACAACGGCTGAAGTTTAGCCGAAAAGGTCTGAGAGAGGATAATCTAGTTACACAGGGCTGAATACCCGATGAAAATATGTTACTTCGTTTTTCCGCTATTGACGAATAACCTATGTTCTTACAGTGTAGTTTCCTTGTCGGATTTGTGGTAAGTCTCTGCGTTTGTATCTGTGTTGCATGCTTGACGATAACGAGTTGCGAAAAGTAAGTGTTCATGTGATTCCGCGAGCTGATCACTGGCCACTGAAAAGCCACGTTTGTACTGAGATTCAAATTTTCTGTGTCATAGTAGAATTTCGATTTGTGACGACGGCCGTAAATATTCTGAACGTCATAATACAGCAAATAGTGAAACAAAGAGCATGTTCCACCCTTCTACAAATAGTAACTATTAGTTACTATTTCCGTTCCAACCTCACCAAAAGTTACTACGCTGACCGTTCCAACCTTCTCGAAATAGTAACTAAAAGTAACTATTTGCTTACCACGCTCGGGAGCGTAGTAAGCGTAGTAACTACGAATCTCTGTGACGTGATTGGTCGGATTCACCCGAGGCATGACATTCTGCTGGAAAATAGAAAAGTCGTTCCAGCCTTGACGTCAAAATGCCAGAATGCGTGACGTCATGCGTCGTAAGTATGGTAAGTAGGATGGAACACGCTCAAAAATCCTTTAACACAATCCAAATAATGCAGTGGATACAGTTAAATGATACACACATAAGTAGGCTTTTCAGTTAAACTATAACATAAGGATCCGTGTTAAATGTTCAAACAGTCAGGACGGTGTTGTGCCTGACTGTAACTACTGGCACCTGGCACCTGGCAGGCTTATCCTGGCACAGTGCCTAGCTAGTGCCCAGCTGCCTGCCATCTGCAATCAGTCATCACATTAAAGAACTTCCGTTTTGTAATCTAGGGGTTTCTAATGGGGTGGCTCCCAAAATCACCACGATCTTTTTGCCCACTCTCAGGATGCCCACGATGGTCACAGGGGAGGCTAATATCGCCCTAGTTTACAATGCCGACGGCTGAAACTGTACAGGGGGGAGGCAAAATCATCCTGGGACAGCTGACTACGAGATTATAAGGGATAAGGGTCTCGTTTTAACTCATTTTATCACGGACATGCTACGAGGCATGCTGGAGACCTGGTAAGTGAGCCAAGAAGTATGGTTCGTTCTAGCCATGTGGCAAGGCATTCAGGTACAGTGGTCTGGAATACTTTTCCAGACTCAATTCGAGAAGCGGAAAGTGTACCGCAATTTAAAAATCGGTTAAAGAAACATCTTCTTGAGGGTAGTTGGTGAGTGGAGGGTTTGGAAGACGAGAGAGGACAAATTGACAAATTAATTAATTAATTTTTAGTTTATTTTAGTGAAGGTTTGATTAGAATATGATAGTAAATGTGTACTGGTTGCGTTTTTCACGCACGTATGTGCGTTGTGTGTAACCGGTCGTCAAGACGGAATGAATTTTTTTTTAATTAAGTTGTTGAATCCTGAATCCTGATAGGATTAACCACAGTAAAGGCTTCAAGATGAATTATTTTGAATTGTCTTCTAATGTTCGTTTCTAGTTCCATAAAACCTTCGCACGAAAGTATAATAGGGTGCAAAACCGACAGTTTCATGTTTATTCTGCTTTTCTCTTTTCGTCTTTCGATTTCAACCTTTTTCAGGCCTTTTTTAAATTTTTGCGTTTTTTGTAAGTAGTCGTTTTTACTAAGGACTTTTTGCTTTTCTTGGATAAAACGGATAAATACTCTTTGAGCCCAAGCTGACTTTGAAACATTTATTCAAACAATGTTTACAACGGATATATGTCAGCTACGATTCTTCAGCAGCGATATTTTGGCCCTTCTTGGCAAGGGTCCTCGTCAGGCTGTCAATGCTCTGGGTGAAGGTCGCGGAAGGAAACAAACCTGTAATCTCTTGACAAATGCCATTTTATTTGTGTTTTACTTATACACTGTTTATCCAGGGGTATTCCCAAGGAGTGGTTCACAAATCACCACGATCTTTTTCAGCCTAAGCTGACTGCAAATCACATTTGACGGAGCAAAACGGATAAGTCAGCTACATTCTATTAGAGCTACATTTCGGCCCTTCTTGGCAAGGGTCCTCTTCAGGCTCAAGCCGGAAAATTAACCTCCAGCTTGTTAATTTTCCATCTTGAGCGGCTTGAGCCTGACGAGGACCCTTGCCAAGAAAGGCTGAAATATAGCTCTAATAAAATGTAGCTGACTCATCCGTTTTGCACCGTCAAATATACTCTCACAATGCCAAAATACCCACGGTTCACCAGTATCCACGATTCAGAATGCCCACGACCAGGCCCGTATCCAGGAGTTTATTTCGAGGGGGGGGGGGGTGCCTACGGTTCGCACAAAAAAGTGCAAAAAAGATACAGATCAGAGGGAAAAGCCTATAAAAATGAGTATTTTTGTATGTTTCGGGGGGGGGGGGGGGGGGGGGTCAACACCCTACCACCCCCCCTGGATACGGCCTTGCCCACGACCATAATGACCACGGCTCAAAATGCCCACAAAGTGACACACAAAGTGACGTCGAAGACCCCGAACTGAAATTGTCCAAAATGTCGACGGCTGAAAATGCTAAAACCTCAAAATGCCCACAGGGAAGGCTAAAATAGTCCTGGTTCAAAATGCCGACCCCTCGAACGCTCCAAAAACTTCAATAAAAAATTAACTTATAACAAATTTTCCGGTTTCAGCCGGATTCCTGACGAACTATATGTCCGGCTAAGAAATGATTATCATATACAGATTCAGCATGTCTTCTTACCCCTAAATCGAACATCTAATAAACTTAAAATAAAACTTTTGCATAAAGTGAAGGCCAGAATGTCCTGGGACGACGGACAACGAGACAAGATAACCATGGAAACGGTACTGAAAATATATTGTATAGTTCGTTAATCAGTTTAGAACTGCTTGCGTTAAAGTACAAATGAAATGTCACATAGAACTTTAAGTCTGCAGTTTATTATTAAAGCGATGCAAGGCGACCCAAATCCTCCAGCCAACTTTGGACCACGGAGGTAAGGATTTTCTTAATTAAAAATAATAGGTAAAACAGGATCGCTCTTGGGATTCAGTTTTTTTTTTCTTCAGAATATTATAACTGAGAACATACCAGTTCAACATACGTCACTCTGATACTCGCTCTACTCCTTCCGTTTCTCCTTCAACGCTAATTCCAGTTTACTACGGACTGAACACCTCAAATAACTCAATCGCGGTCATTGTGAACCGTGGGCATTTTGAACCGAAGGCATTTTGAGTTGTGGGCACTTATAGTTTCAGTTCAGTTTCGTTTCAGTTTCATTGGACTATATTTAAAGACAAAAAAAAAACACAATTAACATTCCTGCCAGGAAAGCACAAATGTAGTGCTTGGCTATGAGGGAAATAACCGATATTAATTTAAACACCAAACAGAATCAACTAACTGAATATTCTATTTAAAGAAAAAGGGATGAGAGGAAAAAATAACCTATGGTTTCAACTTTAAATAAAAGGAGAGAAAAAAGTAAGGGAAAGAAGGAACGAGAAACAAAGAAAACAAAAGAAAAGAAAAATGGGGGGCGGGGGTCTAAAGGAGGATAACACTAAACAATTTTTTTTAAGTGGAAGGTTTTTGTTTTTTGAGTCGTGGGCATTATGAGTGTTAGCACGTAAAAGTGGTGAGACAAATGCCAAAGAGAATGTTTTATTTTGGTAAGCTACCAAGTTTGCCTTTTTGCAAAAAGGCGAGGGAAAACGCGAAAACGGGAAATTGTCAAACAGCACTAGGGACAACTTATGAAAACGCAAAATAGTAAAAAGCCGTCAAGACGGTGAATGAAAAGACGAACAAAAACGCAACTAACTACAGTGCTCTTGTATACTCTTGGAGCATTCCTTGTACTTTTGACCTTAATAAATACTAAACGGCTTGGCCAGTATGCTCACAACCCGATGAAAAATTTATCTCAAAATAGTACTATTAAGTAGTACGAAAAAGTAGCAAGCAGTACTAACGATGCTACTACATCCTTCTACTTTAAGGCTACCGTGTTACTACATACTACTATATGCTACTATTAGCAAGACCGGATGCTAGTATGGCAACACAGGATGCTACTGGATACTACTATATAAGAATGGACCAGTCTGAGGCACATTAAATGATAGTATTATTTGCTATTGCATAGTATTACATGCAACGTTTTCGTACTACTACAATACTACTACGCAGGCTACAAATTTTTCATCGGGTGGTGTACCCGGTGGTGTATCGGGTGGTATGAAGTAGTACGAAAAAATAGCAAGCAGTACTAACGATGCTACTACATGCTTCTACTTCAAGGCTACCGTGTTACTACATACTACTATGCTACTATTAGCAAGACTGGATGCTAGTATGGCAAGACAGGATGCTACTGGATACTACTACATTTGACTGGACCAGTCTGAGGCACATTAAATGATAGTATTATTTGCTATTACATGCAACGTTTTCGTACTACTACCATACTACTACGCGGGAACTTAATGATCACAGGTAAGAATGAATCAAACTCTACGGTTATATTTCGAAAGACGGCAACGTCATTAACTTTTTAAAACTTGCAAACCTTTCACCACTTCTCTTATTTTATCAGCGAGCCGTGAAATTTTCTGCCAAACGCTTCATAAACACTATTATCCGTTTCATCAACTAATCAATATTCAACGATAATATGTTTACTTGTCAAGATTGCATGAATCCGCGCTCGGGGCGGATGAAATGTGACTTCTCATTTAAAACCACCTCTCCCACAGGGTGACTGCAACCCTTCAAAAGTTGGAATTTAAATTCACAAGGGTCTCGTAATAATCAGGTCTGTGGTTTGGATCTCGAAATTTGACAGGGATACCTCTAGTATATAATTACGTGAGAGGGATTGGAAGCTTCGCGGACTGGCGTAACTGAAATTTTCAACATAGGTGCCTTAGAGCTAGATCTCATCTCCCAAAAAAATCGGAAAAATCTCACACGGCATTCCACAAAAAAGGGATTTTCTTAGCCAAACTGAAGCAAATTCCTGAAAACCAACTGTACAAAAATAAAAATAAAAGTCCCGGTTTTGTCGGATTCAGGCCTAAGACCGGTTCGGCAGGAAAAGCAAGTAAATTATCCTGATTCAGCGTGTTGCGAATTTTCTTACCCGTATTTTCATGCTCTAAAAAATATTTTTCTTTGTATGAGTTTTAATTTTTGGTTTTGTCAAGATGTATATGCCCTTTTTGTTCGGTTGTTCACGATTCCATTCGTGTCGAATATGGAGAAATAGTTCCAAATAGAGGAAGGTATAACAGAAAAGCCCTTGGTAGTTTATATAATACTTACTGTTCTCCCTCTGTCTGCAACCTTTCCGGAATTTTTGGTATTCTAAGACAAAAAGATTTAAAATTTACCAGGACTTTTTTCAAATATTGTAAATTTCTCTTGTACCTTCCTCGACATTACAGGAATTCCCGTAACTGCAACTATTTTGCCCTCTGACCCTTGTGCAAAGTTATCTTTAATTGCCCCGGACCTTCCCGTTTCTGCCCTTGGCCATTTCTCCGCATTCCATCTAGGAAGAAGATTTTTTAGACCCAATTAGTCCCCTCTTTTTATTAATGTTTATTTTGTATCTTATGCATTTACTACACTATTGAAAGCTCAGTGTATGTTTTCCTTTTATTTGTCTGTACTGCACTATTTTCCTCTTCTTTAAGTGCGTAAATAAAATTTCATCATCCTTTTTTTTTTTTTTTCATTTCAATTGGTGCCGACGTGAAAACGTGGTCTTTTTATATTCAAATCGTGATAGTATCATGAAGATAAAAAAAAATCCAGCTGGCCAAATTTAATTTTCAGTTTTGTCAATATATACGCTGCCCTTTCACTCATAAAAGTACGGATTCCGCGCCCCTGGATTCGTGAAAGGAGATCTTTCCATAACCAAATTAAAATAAAATCATGAACGTCCGCTCGGGAAATCGAAAGAAATCGGCCATGGCTTTGTCAAAACATACAGTTCTTGTTCTACCACCCAGAGTTAAAGCCGTTTTCATAGACCTTTCAACCCACCAGTGGGTGGCTGTTACCAAGATCACAGCACGAATAAATAAGGGAAGAATTGAGAAGACTTGAATCATGCGACGTCTCTTTTTCCCCGATGCTCAAGTATCGGGCGTGGAGCCTACTCGGCGCCTGTCCCGACCACAGAGTAATTATTGGCGCGTGTTCTTCTGATCGCCGTTCTTCGCGACAAGAAAGTGCGCCGAATTCAAATTAAACAGAAAGAGGACGACAGTTTGCCGTTCTCCACTGCAGCTAGCACTAGTTTAAAAGACGAGATAAGGGGCTAAAGTGCAATGATATGATAGAAGTCATGCAATCCTACATTCAAAGACGACAAAAATAAAGGCAGAAATGGACCGATTTGGACTGAACACTATAAGTTTAAAGGACACCTGAACAATGAAACCATACTTGAACACACCATTGTAACGCATTTACAGACATGGCCTCAGAGAGCACTCTTCTCCTGAGCGTGCCGTTTTCAAAATAGGGATGTTCGTTTCTGGAGGTTTGCACATGCAGACTCCAAGACAAAAAGCGCAATTCATTCAAATCTTGTACAGCGCTGGCCGGATCGTATTGGAATTTCTTCTAGATATACGTTTGGGCTTAACTGGTTAAAAATATTCCAGAAGACGGGTTGATTGGAGACATGTCTTCATTTCTGAAGTTCTTCGGTACTGAAATAAGGACAGATGCAAAATGGAGCAAAAATCATAGCTTGGAAACACTATTTCGTATCTGGATTGGGTTTTCTGCAGGCAATGTTAACGGAAGTCATACAGATAGAGATGATACTTGGTACTCTTCATTCAGGTGTCCTTTAAAGAAGGAAGGGACATGCTTCCAAATGTTTCTTGATCACAGCCTTGAAAAGGTGGGGTGTAAACTCACTTCCACTACGGTGAGTTCGACTCCGCAGTGTTGCAAAATCTTTGTTCACAAAATCGACTCTGCAGTTGTAACGAACTAAGAGGAATATTCCGGGTTTTGTTTAATTGTGGCTTTTGTGAGTAATTGCGTAGTTTTTTAGTTTATATTTCGCGCGACGGTGGAGAGTTCAGTTCACCGTCTTTGAATCGCAGTAGGAGAAAGCCAGGGTTGGTCACCAAGAACCAGGGTGTACGAGTTACTTCATGATACTTTGGGTTACGTTTGGTTACATTGCATTGGATTACATTGGGTTACTTTGAGATACTTTTGGGTTACCTTCCAGGGTGTACGAAGTTACTTTTGGTGACCAACCCTGTGGAGAAAGTTAATCAGGCTACCAGGGGAAGGACCGTGGAGGCATCATGTACTGACGAGTACATGTCAAAGGGTCAATGTTCATGCTCTGGCACGGTTTTTTGCCCGAAATTTCTCTACGTCTCCAAGAGAGTGTGCAGTTGGTTACAATGCTTTTCAGTAAGGGGGGGGGGGGGACTAAAAATACGCCCTTTCTGCTTCAAATAAAATAGAAAAAACGAGATTTTCGGGGTTTTTTCTTGATCAGCTAGTTACCCCTCCAGGATGATGTGCGAGGGATAAATAAAATTTCGAATATTTCGGTTGCAATTCCGGCAAACCGTCCTCAGCGAAAAAAACAAAACTAAATCATAAAATCCACCACAATCACAACAGGAAAACGATGCGGAACCAACAACAAGACGACATGTAACTAGAAACCAGAAGAACGATGCGGACTGAACGACATGCAGATACAAATAAAATAACGAAAGATAAAATGTGCGTGCTCAAAGTGTATCTGTACAAATCTGTGATTATTTACAATTCTGAATTCTGCGTATATTTACAATTTACCATCCGTCTGGGAAAGCGCATAAGCTTTCACCCAGAAAAGGGCCCACTCCAAAAATCAATAATATGCTGGACCACTTAACCTTCCACTTAAACAAATGCCCCTATATACCAACAGTAAACACTGAAAACGCAAATATATTCAGGTTGCCACTCTCTAATATACTTGACTGCAACCTGTATGTTGTTCCGAGACGCCGGGATTCTTAATTTCCTTCCATCGGGCATCAGAATAATGAATTGTAAGAATAATCAACTCTGCAACATCTACAATTTAAGTATCTGTGTGCAATAAAATTTGCATTTTTGATCCGAATTCTCCTATTTCGCGTTTTTGGACTACTCAGATAAGGCGAGTTCCCCTTTTCTTGCGTTTTAGCAAGAACGTATTAGCGTTCAAGCTCCTTCTGTTGCGCCTCGCGATTCTGTAGAATCGAGAAGTTGCTCCAATAGTGAATTCTCGATTCTTCTCTCTCCGTGCTTCTCCCTGATTGGTCAACAGAGTGCGGGTGTTCAATATGCGTAAACAGGTATACCGGGTTGCAGACGAGCTGCGAAATTAGTGTTTTTGTCAAAAGCGAGAATGGAGACGCGAGAGGAGCAAAAACGGTTCTTTGTACGAGAATCCAGAACTCAGAAGTGAAAACGGAAAACTGGGAATTCCGATCAAAACGAAGTATATCCTTGCCAATATTCTAAATGTCTCCTTTCATTTTTATTTGTTCTTGATCAAAAGATTCTGCTATGTAGGGTAGGACGATAATGTTTCGTGCCGAAAATCTTAGCTGTTATTGATGCTAACCAACTAGAGAGGATGGGTTAAAGTAATTTGATACTGAATTACGACGACCAGTACGTCTAGGTTTTCATCTGGTACACCACACCGGTGTCGAAAGGATATCCCCTTATCTTGATTTTAGATGGGATAATAACAACTGAGTTCGGTGACCACGAATGGTCAAAGCTAAAAAGGTGTGCGCCAGTGCTTCATTCCGTATCATCCTGCACCGTATTAGGCACTACCGGGTCGATTCCAAGAAAACAAAACCAGCGATAGTCAATGCCGAAAATTGTAGCCGTACAGACGAATACCGCGACAGGGCGATAGAACCTCGGCTGTCCTCCGACAAAACCTAGTATCTGCACCTGAGTAGCTAACGAGAAAAACGCGAAAACTTTGTTTTTTAAAGCTGCTTCTTTTTTCCTATACATTCAGCAAATTAAAGTAGTTTTGTAAACAAGAAAGTGATGATGCTGGTGATTTTGTTGCTGGTGCAGCGTAGGTTTGTCAGATACTAGGTTTTGGAGAAAAAGCAAATTTATAGTATTTATATTCTAGGTAAAGCCCGAAAATAAAGTTGATACCTTCTGTGCATACTAGGTGAGATCTAAGAAACTAAACCTCGTAGAAAAATTCTGATTTAACCATTGAATTCCTCGTGGTCTGATTTGGTGGGATCCGCTCCTAAATAAAATTCGATTTTTTTTGTAGATGCTAGGTTTTGTCGGAGGACAGCCGACCTGAACTTGGAGGTTTTTTTTTAGGGAACAGGGGGAAGGTATTTACTCAGTTGCTGGTAAATTTTACCGACTGTTAATCTAAGAAAACTCGAAATCAACTGTTTGTAAGGTGAACCGTCTGTTTCTTAAAGGACCCCTCTTGCTTATTATGCCTTTCATAATATACCCATCTCCCTTATAGAATTATAAGCTGCTAGAATCCCCACTTTTCTCCGTTGTTTCGTTTGTGGCTACTAATTTTAGCGATTTTTCGGTCGTGCCGAGTTTTGCTCGTCGCACGGTGCAAAGTTTGCCGGAATCTTTAGCGTCCGCTGACAACTCTTTCACACATACGGGTATGAGAACATTCTATTTTTTACTTCTTTTATTGCTTAGTATTCCCAAATTTTTTACTACGGAGCGTTCAGTTTCAAATGTTTTGCGCCCAGCTGCCGAGTCGGAGAGCAGGAGGGCTGGATATAATCGACAGGCGTTAACAAGAGAATCGCTAATTCCAGGTGTAAAGTAATGGTATTTTCGGAAAATGTTTTTTTTACGCATTACATGGGGAAAAGATCATTTCTAGTAAAAGTTCTGGTTTAAGAAAAATCACCGGTGTCTCCAAGGTTCGGATAATGCTCAGAAACTACAACCTTTGGATGGCGTCGTTGACTGGGATTTTTCGCTTACAGCCCATCAATAGACCCACCGCGCCCTTGATTACCACGCATATTTAAGTCTCTGCCGTTACTCTGTCGCGGTAATATATTTCGCGGTTTTCGCTGTCAACGTATATCCTGTCGCGGTAATAACCGTTACGATATCTCAAGTATGCTAATACTTTTTGTTTTCGGGGTATTGACGTTAATTCCGTTTTTGCAGATACCATGGTATCTGATACCACGGTCTAAAGTCGTTTTTGCAGTTATCGCGGTATCTGGCCAGTTACGGCCGAACCTTGGTAATTGATCGTGATATTTATTCAATCAATGTTTACAACGGATACGTCAGCTATGATTCTTCATCAGCGATATTTCGGCCCTTCTTGGCAAGGGTCCTCGTCAGGCTGTCAATCTTCTGGTTCAACTTCGGGGAAGGAAACAAACCTGTAACCTGTTCATTACAGGTTGAATAAATGTTTCAAAGTCAGCTTGGGCTCAAGGAATATTTATGATCTTGATATCTGAAAGAATCATCTCACTTTCATCATTTTCTGTCAAATTGGTGGGAAAGAAGTTTGGCACTTGGTGATGTTACTGAATATCAGTTTTTCTTTCGGGATGATTTCGAAAAGCGCAACTTTGGCAATTGTCGTTTTTGCAGGGCAACCGTATATAAGATACCACGGTAGCTGCAAAAACGACTAATTGTAGAACCAGTTACCGTGGTAGCAGATACCATGGTATCTGCAAAAACGCAACTATTCTATAGCCGACCTGCCACAGTACGCTTTAAATTCACCACCTGAACAGGTGGCTACCGAAAGGGCTCCGAAGTACATCGACCAACCGATTTGAAGCTATTTTAGCAATCTTTTCAGAAAAATCACAGAAACATTCTTTATTCTTATCGTTCTGATAACGGTATAAAAAGTAAAACAAAAACCTAACCAGTGTCGAGGACACGTAACAAATTGTTAGGAATGACACCAATACCGCCCAACTTCAAGGAATGAACATAACACTAGCTGCGTTCTTTGTCACGGGAGTCCTCACCGGTGGTCTCTAATTACTCTTATAAGGCGTTTTTGCATCCACCGGTGACTACTCACTAGACTTATAACCGGTGTCCGGTTTTACCTCACCGGTCCGGACTAGCCAGAGCCTGCCCGGGAGCCCGGCTTCATCGACGAGTTAGCAAGTTTTCATCAACTCATCGGTGAACCAAAAAACGCGTTTTAAGAGAAGAACCAGACACTGGTGAACAAAAAAGAAAAAAAGACAGCCTGGACTGCAACGAACGCAGCCACTCAAAGGCACTTCAAACCGTCACCACAACCAACAACAGACTCACAATTCGCAACAAATTGGTTTTCGCTTGTAGAATATACCATTAAACTACCAACAAATGGCTGGAGCTCTCAGCTCCTAGGAAGATCACTAAGATCCAAACACTCCTGGCATCTCACCGTAAAGCGGCTACGACGCTGAAACTGTGACTATTCTGCTAGATGTCACTGACGTAAAACCGGGACTTAAGGTACACCCATTGTAATATACGCTAGTAAGAACAAAGTACAAACTAAACTTTAAAACTGAGGATCACAGACCGAGAGGACGTGCTCTATCATACCAGGGACCAATGAATTTCTGTAAAGACTCGCCATCCAGGGGGCTTGTCAATATGAGATTTCTGATGCGCTCTTGACCGAGCGTCAGATAGTTAGAGAAATACCCACGGGATAAAATACCCGACTATCCAGATAGACAAAATTTTTCGCAGCTGTTGTGCTGAACTAGGAATATTTCTCTGGAAGGGAAGACTATCCTGGATCTTTTGTCCTAGCTTAGGTACCTGGTGTCATGCTGAATAGTCCCGACTTGTGCCAACAAACTTTGTCTATCTGAGCAAGAACGCATGTTGGACCCAAGCGGAATTTTTGGAAACTAGGTGAAGCTCGGGCAACATAGCAACATAGAAGCATAGGAAATGACAAGCCCCCTGAATGGCGAGTCATTACAGGAAATTCATGGGTCCCTGATCATACTCAGATGGTTGCACGACTACCAGCACTAAGTGATATAACGATGGAATTTAAGCGTACAAGCTGAAGGTTGTTAAGAATATACCTCGAGTTCGGTCGTAGTTTCTCAATTCGACAAGTTGTCTCAAGGAGCTCTTACATTTCAGTGGAAAGTTACGACTCACGACGAAACCCGAAATTCTCACTCATTTCCGGGAAGCAAACGCTGAGACCAAGAGATCTTTACATACTGGAGGTTGCTTAGGCAGCGTTCCAACCAGTAGTTATTAGTTACGGCCGTTACTATTTTTAACAATATTTTCGTTCCAGACGCCACCGTAGCTAATCTCTCTTATTAATTTCGTTCGACGACTGTTCCGATCGTTACAATTCACTTATGATTGTCGGGAACATCATAAGTGATAGAAACTACCGGTTCAGCAGGAACTCCCATAATAGTGCGAACACACGATCTGGATCGGGAGCTACCGGTCTGGAATTCCTGCCCGGATTTTCGGCCCCATCATCACTTCCATATGGAAAAGTTGAAAAAATTTCAACTTTTCCATATGGAAGTGATGATGGTGATTTCAACGCTTCTTGGCGTCAAGGCTGGAACGCATTTCTAATTTTTGATAAAACATCAGTCCACGGGATAATCCAGCCAATCACGGTACAGAGACCCGTAGTTACCACGCTTACTGCGCTCCCGAGTATGGTAAGCAAATAGTTACTATTAGTTACCATTTCGAGAAGGTTGGAAAAGTCAGCGTAGTAACTTTTCGTCAGGCTGGAACGGAAGTAGTAACTAATAGTTACTATTGTTAGAAAGGCGGAACACGCTCTACATGACTAAGTCCAAAACACGCCACTGATCCTCAGGAAGAACGAGAAAACGTCTCACTAACGACTAAAACTCAACAACTCAAATCCTGTGTCAAAAAATCACGGCTATCTTCGGGAGCAGCTGTGATACCCGAGTTGATACCGCTTTTGGATCTTTCCAATAGGTGTCCAGCGATTTTGCATTGGCAAGGAGAGTAGTCATCAAGAGTATTCTGCTTCATTTTGTCTTCCTCGGCAAAAAGACGGTCTGGTGGGCACCGGTTGAGTTTCGAGCTAATCAATTTGCACTACTTGCGTTTTTGCTGATACCATGGTATCTGATTTACGGTTGCTCTGCAAAAACGACAATTGTCGAAACTGCACTTCTCGAAGTCATCCCGAAAGAACAAGAGCTACGAGCCCATATGGCACTTGTACGAGTAGGCTGTACAAGAAAGTAGATGAGAACGTTACAAAATACACCCGCCATCCAAAAATGCGGTTCGGAAATAGAAATAGGATATTTAGTTTCACTCATTTCTGAGCAGTTCCGGCATCTCTCGATTGTCTGTAGCAAATGCACATGACTGTTCAAACTTTCATCCCAATAAATCCATTTGTTTGATCCCTAGACGTGCTACACGATTTCCGGTACTCACTCTATCTCCACCTACCGTGGCCGAATCTGGTTCGGAATAAAAAAAAAATCGACCACCTAAGGCATCATCCTTATACCATCTATCAAGTTTCACTCGAATCTGAGCATTTTTGAAAAGTTCCGGTACCCCCCCCCCCCCTCCCACCAACGTTGTCGGAGCCGGTTCGGGCCCAATCTCTTAATTCCCTGTTCCTGTCCATCAAGTTTTACTGAAATTGGAGCATAGCCTATCTGCAAGTTTCCAGTATCCCCCCCCCTACCTTGGCCGAATCCGGCCCTGACGCCAAATAACAAATATAGGCCGCATAAACTCGGCACTGTCGAATTTGCATCTCATTCGGTCCATCCGTTTGGTTTTTGTGCATGTCAAAAGTCCCCCCACCCCCAATTCCCCTAATCGTGGTCGTATATGGTTCGAACGCATGTTTTACATGTCGAGGCCATCGATTCGTATCACCCATGAAGTTTCACTCGAACCAGAACACTCGTTCGCAATTTATAGAAGTCAATTTCCATATTTCTCTTCTCTTGCTCCCCAAAAAATGCTCAGATCTAGGAACGGAAGTTTTCGGGGGCATGTTGTGTCAGGTTCTCAAGTCAAGATAATTCGGGTCGCCAATATGCCTGCAAAGTTTCGTTGTCGTTTTACATCTGGAACTATTCTAACTCACGACTACCGGAATTTCAGGAAACCCCTCCAACTCCCACCACAGTGCTCCGAAACCATCTGGCTCCGTCAATTTCATCTAGGCCTAATGCTTGTGCCATCCATTAAGTTTCGTCCCAATCCCTCTGCTTTTAAAGTTTCTTGAGTTTTCCACCCCCCCATCCCCACAGGTATTGGACCCGACCCGGACGTGACACTGAACGTCCGAGGCGATAGCTCACCAGACAAGTTTCATTCAAATCCGATCACCCGTTCAAAAGTTATGCACGCCACTAGAATCCGGAATCCCCATCCACCCACTCCCCTCACGATGGTCGGGTCGGGGAAACGGCTGTTCTCATGTCAATCTGTTCGGATCCCTGACATACCTGCCAAGTTTCATCGCCCTAGGACATCAGGAAGTATGCCGAACTCGGGGGATCGCTAGAAATCCGGACCCCCACCCCAACTCCCCCACAGTGCCCTGATCCGGTCCAGTTATGTCAATGACGTGTCTAGGACTTGTGCTTGTTTTTCCCACCAAGTTTCATCCCGATCCCTCCACTCTAAGCGTTTCTCAAAATTTCCGGATCCGGCCCGGATTTAAAGTGAGATGTCTGAGACACGAGGTCATCCTAAAAATCAACTTTCATCAAGATCCGATCACCCGTTCGCAAGCTAAAAATACCTCAAATTCTGGCTTCACCCTCCCTCCCCCCCAGATGGTCGAATCGGGGAATTGACGATTTCCTATTTAATCTGGTCGGGTCCCAGACATGCCTGTCAATTTCCATCGTCCCAGCACATCAGGAAGCACGGAACTCGCGGGATCACTACAAATTCGGACTTCTCCCCCCCCCCAACTCCCCCAAAGTGAGCAGATCCGTTCCGGTTATATCAGTCACGTATCTAGGACTTTTGCTTGTACTTTTCACCAAGTTTCATCCGGATCCCTCCATTCTAAGTGTTTTCCAAGATTTCCGGTTTCCCCCTCCAACTCCCCCCCAATGTCACCGGATCCGGTCTGGATTTAAAATGGAGGTCTGAGACACGAAGTCCTTCCATATATCAAGTTTCATTAAGATCCGATCACCCGTTCCTAAGCTAAAAATATCTAATTTTTCCTATTTTTTCCTGATTCCCCCTCCCTCGACTCCCCTCCAGATGGTCAGATCGGGGAAGCGACCATTTCTAATTTAATCTGGTCCAGTTCCTGATATGCCTGCCAAGTTTCATCGTCCTAGCTTATCTGGAAGTGCCCGAACTAGCAAAACCGGGACTGACAGACCGACTGACGGACAGAAATTACAATCGCTATATGGCACTTGAGTAAGCTCAAGTGCCATAAAAACAGATAGTCAGTCGCATCACCAAGTACCAGACTTCTTTCCCACCAATTTGACAAAAATTGATGAAAGTGAGATGCCTTTTTCAGATACCACGACCAGTTACCACGGGTGGACCGTGGTATCTAGATATCTGTTACCACGATAACTGCCCAGATACTACGATAACTGCAAAGACGCCTTTTGACCGTGGTATCAGATACCATGGTTTCTTCAAAAACGCAACTATTGCTTTCCTCATCTTTTCTATGAGCTAGCTATTCTTCCTTGTGTGATGAAATGCTCTTCGAGGAGTCTGAGACGGCGGAGCTGGAGGAAAGTCTGAAGGCTTTTCTCAGGCAACCGGAGTCAGCCGGCTCAACCATGCATATTTTACATCGTAAACTGCACGTTATACGTCACGCACAACGACATGCAAGGCCGCACTCGAAAACATGAGCTTAAGAAACATGCAGGTTGACTTAAGCCTTAAAGAAAATTGAGCGTAGGGAATGTAAGCCCCTCGAACTTAAGGCACAGAGTACATTTCTTCCAACATCAAGCCTAATGTGAGGATGAAGTCCGGGCCCAACCCAACATCGTATCATTCCTCCTAAAAAGGAAGAGGTCAGAACGACACTGGGTTTTTTCTTCCTTTCCAATTGATCACGTTTTAGACGTATGGTAGTCACCAGAGTTTCTGATGGTCCACTGGTACTTCACTTCACATCACTCGGTAACCTTCTCCGGGAAGGACTGTTCGGGCACCTTTCACACACGCAACACACATCAGGAAAAGCACTGTTGTAAGCAGGAAGCATGTTGTAACCAGTAAATGCATGGATATGCGATAACGTTCTTCCTGAAAAAAAAAGTGGAGTCTGTTTATAAAGGATATCGATAAAAAGGACCTCCTAACTGTACCCACCGATTCATACTCCCAGGTCATACGCATACGCTCTCTCCTTGTTCCGCAACATTAGAAAATTCAAATTCACGCATCCACTAAAGTTTAGCAAGCACATATCATTTGCAGCCAAGGAAAAGGCTTCAAGTGACATATCACCCCAGATACGGAGGTTCTGAGTTCATGTACAGATTAGGGATTTCTAGCTGATCAACTTAAAGTGCACTCGGCCAAAGCTATTCTGTCGTTATCGAAGATACTGCAGGATTAACTAGACCTACGTTGCCCGGGCAACGTGAAGTGTTGCGGCAACCTTTGTCCGGCTTCGCCGGCTAAAGTGTTGCGAGAGCAACACTTTGGTTTTGTTTCTTCGCTGTCGGTTAAATGCTGAAATTGTCAACTTACCGAAGCTTTTAAAACGGTATGTTCTAAAAAAAATAATCACATAATCAAAAGCTGTTCTTTAGCGTTGTAAAACCAACAACAAAACAATATCGGAAGAAGGCTATCCGTAACGTTTCAGGATTAGAATACCATAGATGACACTATTAATTATTACAAAACTACCTTATTGTTTTACATTATCGTATCGTTTGTACCCGTTGCGTAAACAGTTAATCCTAGGTTATACCGATAGACCATCGATACAAACTTTCTTACTGTCATATTTACAGAAATCGAATACAATGTGCACCAATTTTCAAAAATTTCTAGCCCCTCGTGAACCGATCTTACTTACAAGTCCGTCTCCCGTGATTGACATCAAATTCACCGGAAACAAATAATGGATACACCAGCTATCAAAAGTTGCAAGCCCCTCATCGCTGAAGATGATTATAGCATAAAAGCCGATTATTACTTACAAGTCCCATGCATGTCTTACAATTGGGAACAAAATTGTTCTTACCATCGAATACACCTGAGACAAATAACAGGTATACCAACTAGCAAAAGCTGCAAACTCCTCGTTGCCGAAGATGATTATGAGATAACAGTCGACTGTTGCTTACAAGTCCCTTACATGTCTCACAACTGGTATCGCCTATTTTTGGTTTCAGTGTGTACCTTACTCCTGAAGGTGTCAACCCCTTGAAACTTTCAAACTGGTTTATCTCATGAAGGATTTTTGTTCAAAAAAATGGATGGCATATATTTTGATCAGCTCTTCAAGGGCTATCGATTGCCCTAACCACAACAAAAGCATATCGGAAAAAGGGACTAAATTGACTTTGCAGTCAGTTGAACTTTATCCTTTTCAATCGTAGACATCGTGACGGATGAAAACTTGGAATAATATCCTATATAATCTAGTTGGTATTACAAAGCTATCCGTAACTTTTTAGGATTAAAATACCATAGATGACACTATTAATTATTACGAAACTACCTTGTTTTACATTACAGTATCGTTTGTACCGGTTGCGTTAACAGTAAATTCTAGGTTACAGCGACAGACCAACGATACAAACTTTCTTACCGTCAGACTTATATAAATCGAATACAATGTGCAACAATTTGCACAAATTTCTAGCCCCTCGTGCACCGATTCTACTGACAAGTCCCTTTCCCGTGATAGACATCAAGTTCACCGGATAAAAATAATGGGTACACCGACTAGCAAAAGTTGCAAACCCCTCATCGCTGAAGATTTGTGTAGCATAACAGCCGATTATTACTTACAAGTCCCTTGCATGTTTTACATTTGGGAACCAAATTGTTCATCAAATGACAGGTACGCCAACTAGCGAGAGCTGCAAACCCCTCATTGCCGAAGATATTATGAGCTAACAGTCGCCTGTCGCGTACAGGTCCCCTAAATGTCTCACAACTGGTATCGCCTATTTTTGGTTTCAGTGTGTACCTTACTACTGAAGTTGTCAACCCCTTGAAACTTTCAAACTGTTGTATCTCATGAAGGAATTTTTGTACCAAAAAATGGATGTCATATACTTTGATCAGCTCATCAGCGGCTATCGATTGCCGTCGAAGTTGAACTTTATCCTTTTCAATCGTAGATATCGTGACGGATGAAAACTTGGAACAATATCTTATATAATCTAGTTGATATTATAAAGCTATCCGTAAATTTTCAGGATTAAAATACCATAGATGACACTATTAATTATTACAAAATTACCTTATTGTTTTACATTACCGTATCGTTTGTACCCGTTGCGTAAACAGTTAATCCTAGGTTATAGCGATAGACCATCGATACAAACTTTCTTACTGTCATATTTACAGAAATCGAATACAATGTGCACCAATTTTCAAAAATTTCTAGCCCCTCGTGAACCGATTCTTACTTACAAGTCCGTCTCCCGTGATTGACATCAAATTCACCGGAAACAAATAATGGATATACCAGCTATCAAAAGTTGCAAGCCCCTCATCGCTGAAGATCATTATAGCATAAGCTTTTTAAACGGGATGTTCTAAAAAAATTAATCATATGATCAAAAGGTATTCTTCAGCGTTGTAAAAACAACAACAAAATATGTAGGAAGAAGGGACTAAATTAACTTTGCAGTCAGTTGTACTTTATCCTTTTCAATCGTAGACATCGTGACGGATGAAAACTTGGAACAATATCTTATATAATCTAGTTGGTAATAGAAAGCTATCCGTAACTTTTCAGGATTAAAATACCATAGATGACACTATTAATTATTATGAAACTACGTCATTGCTTTACATTTTCGTTTGTATCCGTTGTGTAAACAGTTAATCCTCGGTTACATTGATAGACCATCGACACAAACTTTCTTACCCTAGTTGGTAATATAAAGCTATCCGTAACTTTTCAGGATTAAAATACCATAGATGACACTATTAATTATTATGAAACTACCTCATTGCTTTACATTTTCGTTTGTATCCGTTTGTATCCAGATTTATAGAAATCGAATACAATGTGCACCCATTTGCAAAAATTCCTAGCCCCTCGTGAACCGATTCCTACTTACAAGTCCCTCTCCCGTGATATACATTAAGTTAACCGGAAACAAATAATGGGTACACCAGCTAGCAAAAGCTGCAAACCCATCATCGCAGAAGATGATTGTAGCATAACAGCCGATTATTACTTACAAGTCCCTTGCATATCTTACCATTGGGAACCAAATTGTTCTTACCATCGAATACACCGGAAACAGATAACAGGTATACCAACTAGCAAAAGCTGCAAACCCCTCATTACCGAAGATGATTATGGGCTAACAGTCGACTGTTGCTTAAAAGTCCCATATATGTATCATAACTGGTATCGCCTATTTATGGTTTCAATGTACCTTACTATGAAGTTGTCAACCCCTTTGAAATTTTCAAACTGGTGTATCTCATGAAGGAATTTTTGTACCAAAAAATGGATGACATATACTTTGATCAGCTCATCAATCGCTATCGATTGCCGTCGAAAAAAAAATTCTACCTGTCTTAGTTCAAAAGTTTACTTTTTTGCCGTAGGCCAACTTTCTAACGTCACGACTTAGAAAGGAGCAAAGGATAAGCTTTAGTTTCTTTAGCAATGAGAGAACTTTTAAAGTTTAAGAGGCACATCTGATACCGTTACTCTACCACAAACCAAAGTGCAAAAAAAAAATATTATAAACTCAGCTGAAATCGTCGCAGACATGGACAGAAACAATAGATGGCAGCACTTTCGGACCCGTGGGAAAAAGCCACTTTTTTGTCTCTGTAGATTTTTCTATTTATCACTCAAAGAAGATATGTTGGCTGTGGGGCCGGCTAACTGCCGCATATATTTAACACTTATAGATTTTAGTCCATCTTCAATTTGAAACTGGTGCCTGCCTGCTTGCGTGCTAGAACGGAGCTTTCCACTCGAAAGCAGAAACATCTTTTGATGAAACGAAAGGTTCGCTACACAACTTCAGATAGTCCTCTCTGACATAGGCTATACAACTCCACTTCACTTCGCAAACCGTAGGCTCTGGCTCGCGGACAAGCAAAAACCATCCTTATTGGCCCCAGGCAAGAGTTCTACGGAGCTTTCCAAAATGTAATGTCATATTCATCAATCCGGCCTAAGGTCCACACTTTCCGTAAAAACCGCACAGGGTAGACCCTTCTCAGTTACCAGGAATAAAATGAAATCGGAGTCATAGGAAAAAAAAAAAAAAAAAAAAAAAAAAAACGAGGACAAAACCAAAGTGTTGCTCTCGCAACACAATAATAGGAAAGATGGACCCGTCTTCACGTTTTACTATCCAATCCCGTGACATGGAGATTTGAGGGCGATTTCTTCGATTCGCTTTCCGAAAAGCAAAGCGAGAATCCGTCGAGCGCAAGAACAAGCAAAAAGTCGCTGAGCCTAAGTTGCACATTTTCAACTTCTCGCTAACTTGCTGAAATCACTTTCTACTCGCGAAGTGGATTCCCTTTCCCAGTCGAAAACTAGCGAAGCGCGAGAACAGCTCTGGAAAACGAAGCGACTTTTAGTCGAAGTCGCAAGAACAGCTGGCGCATAAGCTCGCGGAGCTTTCCAGACCGCCAGAATCGCCTTTTGAACTGCTTCGACGAATTTGCCTGGCAGGACCAATGTTCCTATAGCCCTCTATATCTTACTATACTGTAAGGTTTGCAACCTATGTTCACAAGCCCAATGTAGCTTAGTTTTGGAGCAGTGACCTTGTAAGCCAAAGGTCATCAGTTCACACCCCGCCTGAGAAGCATTTCTGTCTTTCAGTTCACTACCTATACTGCAGGATTACTGAACAGCAACGTTACAAAGGGTGTGTTCCATCCTACTTACCGTAGTTACTACGCGTGACGTCACGAATTCTGGCCTTTTGCCGTCAAGGCTGGAACGATTTTTCTATTTTCCAGCAGAATATCATGCCGCGGGCGAATCCGTCCAATCACGTTACAGAGATCCGTAGTTACTACGCTTACTACGCTCCCGAGTGTGGTAAGCAAATAGTTACTACTTCGAGAAGGTTGGAACGGTCAGCGTAGTAACTTTTGGCGAGGTTGGAACGGACATAGTAACTAATAGTTACTATTTGTAGAAGGGTGGAACACACTCAAAGAGTCGTGGAAGCGTTATTGGATCTATTATTCCGTTTATTTTTTCTGCAAAGATAATCAAAAGATTACCGTCGTCTTAGTTATACTATGACTAGGCTAGATCTGACACGCAAGATGCAATTGCAGAATGGGCCTAGCATAAATATTCGATCCAAGATCACGTGGAGTCAGAAACGTAAGGATACAAAGTTACACTTGAGTCTTGACCCACACCGCTGAAAGAGCAGAGCGTTCGCGCAGTTAGGAGTCATGCTGACTATCGATTGCCATGAGCCGTAGCTGAATAGCCTATCCTAGCTACAAAAAGACCGAAAACAATTGCACACGAAAAGGGCGAACTTAAAACCCCAAAATGGTTACCAAATGGTTGCAGAAAATGACAGGTTACTTACTTGTTATGCAAAAAACATCCAGCCAAGCAGTGTTTTGCCACACATAGCACACCAAACTACACCAAAACGACAGCTAGCACACAACCACCACCAGTCAGCACATCACTCGATTATCCCTTAAATTAACTAAAAGACGGCTTATTTGTACCTCTAATATTTGAAAACACTGGAACATTTTAACCCATCCAAGGCATTTTATATTTTTTCATCCGAGGCGCTGCTTGCATGAAAACCCAAATTCATCAAGACATGGAGACTTTGAATTTGAAAACAAGCCTACATTTGCCGATCAGCGGCGATTAAAGCCGGCTTTGAATTCGAAAACAAGCCTACATTTGCCGATCAGCGGCGATTAAAGCCGGCTTTGAATTTGAAAACAAGCCTACATTTGCCGATCAGCGGCGATTAAAGCCGGCTTTGAATTTGAAAACAAGCCTACATTTGCCTATCAGCGGCGATTAAAGCCGGCTTTGAATTTGAAAACAAGCCTACATTTGCCGATCAGCGGCGATTAAAGCCGGTTAGCACCGGCTTATTTTTTGTCAATGGCTGGCGGCAGCTGGTAAATGGTTCAAGTATATAGGACAGGCGAATAGAGTCACTAATCCGAAAGATTAAGACGTGGACAGCGGACAAACGGAGTAACGCATTTTTATCGGGTTTTTAGGCCTACTTAAGTGAATAAGTGATGTGTAGCTAGACTGTCGGGTCTTCGTCGTTTTCAGTTAAATTTTAAAGGCTACACAACCAAGCACATATTCCTTCAATAGCAAATATTTTGAAGCTGCGTTTTATATGATACCAGCATGCCCAGTACATGTCCTCTTTTATCTTAATAGCGTTATTTCAGCCCTGTTTGAATGGAAAGGTTATCAAAACAGAGCCGAAAGGCCCAGTTTTGTTCGACAAGAGTAGGAGTCCAACCCGAAAACCGAATACATAAAACGCACCTACGCGAACACACTAATGAACGATATATGTTAGGAACCGTTTGGTTCTTGTTGATTTTGCTCTCCTCGCGTCAGAAATAGTGTCATGACATGCCATCTAGTGTTTTTTTTTTGGTAAACTGAATTATCACCGAATACCAATTGAAACACTGTCAGTTTCGTTGCCCGAAGGCAATCAACAAGTTCCGTCACATTTTAACTTTAAGTGATTCAGTAATGGAAACGGATGGTAAATTACATAATACCGTAGGACGTTACAGTATTGTATTGGACTGTATACCGGAACCGCAATGATTCAATGTCTATGATTGTATTTTTCCCATGGTTATTTCTTGTCTTTTCTTTCATACTCCATTGTGACTTGTGTCTTAAAAATGGGAAATAAATTTCATTCATTCATTCATTGGTTCCTCCTTAGAGTTTATCTCTATATTTATATGATAACCGTTTCCGAACGCTGGACTGAGGACAGGTGAAGCAGGACTAAGAGTAACAAAAAAAATTCAGTAAACAACGCTGCTTTAAGTCCAAGGCGAAGCATAAGTGACGCGAGCTTACCTCTGATAAGTACACCATCCAGTCTGGCACTTCTTCAAACTCTAGTTCATATGATATACCATCCACACACTGGAATTCACCTTCCTTTTTCTTCCCCTCAATCGTAGCCCGACCCTCCGTTGTTTCCGTACAGTGAGCATGGCTTGGAAGAGTACTCAGAAGGTTCCGAGGGCCAGTTAAAGTAATGCAGGAGTACTTATCTTTGGGGTCAGCGGATTCAGTTGGTTTTGAGTCGAAACTGAAGCTGACCTTGATGTCCGCATGGCTTATTTGTTCCACTAAAATCAAGAAACCGTGTAGAAAGCACAGAAAATCTTCCCAATAGCTCTTCAAACCATGGTTCATTTTGAATAGACTAAAGATTTATAATTGTTATTATTATTTATTTGAATCCTTCAAAACTGAAGAGTAATGTATAAAAAAGGAACAACAATATGTCAGTCAGACTCACACACACTTACATACTAATAAATAGCTGACCGTCAAAGACAAATTAGCCAACTAAATATACAATGAAGTACATGAAAAAAAAAACGAAGCTAAAGATAAACAAACTAAGCAGTGGACTTTTTTGTGAAAAAAGGAAAAAGGTTGTGATGAAGAAGAATGTTGTCAGCCTTTTTATGAAAGTTCTGAATTTTACCATTTACAGTTTCCAAAGGATTTTTCACTTTAAAATTCGAAGTTAGGAAAGAGTTACTCGCAGAAATCGGGAAGCCAAGAAGGAATTTAGAGAATTTATAATAAGTAACTTTTACTGTTTGTTCAGACAAGGGAATAGCTTGAACTTGATCTGGTCTAGAATTTGTGCAGTATGCTTCCAGTACGGTATTCGACCTTACTATCATCACCCCTGAGCAGAGGCGTTACTAGCCAAAATGTTTGGGGGGGGGGGGGGGGGGGGGGGACGAGGCATTTACCGACTGGCTGGTAATTTTTAATGACTTTTTCTGCAGAAAATCGACTGTTTTCAACAATAACAATGACATTTTTGAAAAAAATCGAGGGATTTTCCGAAAAATAACTGATTTTCAGAAAAACCGACTATTTTGACGAAAAATCAAGAAATTTTCAGAAAAGCCGACTGTTTTCGTGAAAAAAAATCAACTGTTTTGACGAAAACTTGGTGCTTGTTACTTTTTACCGACTGGCCGACAGCTTTGGGGGGGCGTCCCCCCCCTCCCCCCCCCCCCCCCCAGTCGTGACGCCTCTGCCCCTGAGCCACTTGGCAATCTAGGCTCAGATGCTCTGGACTCGGCACCTAGGTTCACACAGAGCAAATCGCGGCGATGAACGATATTTTTCAATCGCAGCAACAGAAGATTTTTATCGCCTGGATGTTCACACTGAATTTTCAATAGAATTTTAACACAAAAAATAATTAAAAATAACTCTTACAATAATTAAAATAATAAAAAACGACCCTTAAAATAATTAAAATAACAAACAATAAATTAATTTTTCTAAAAGTTAATCATCAAAAGGGTCGTCCATGTTGCTGTTGCGTGCATAAAATCGTACTGTCGCCTGATTAAAGTTGAATTTTCCCAACATCGAAAATCGCCTGATGAAGCAACAGAAACCGCCGATTTTTTGCGACGAAAATCTCGGCAGGGGCTTCTCAACGGATGGCAGGGGCTTCCGGAACTAAAGAGCGATTTTCCTTTCTTATTTTCATTGTACAAACAGACTATTTTCTGTCAGCATAGGATCAAGATCCATTGGCACAGCCTCCCACTTCTTGAACAACAGTTAGGTCCCTGGACATACCTGTTAATCCAAGCAGTTCTGAGCTGATTACACCTTCCAAAGCTGAATAATTCTTGGCCAACTCAACAAATCCTTTTGTTACAGGAACTACAACCGAAATTTTCTTAAAGTCAATTGCAGGGTAGGGTAAAATCTCTTGTTTCTTATCCTCTCTAGAAACACAGAGTTCTAGGGTTGTAAACTTCTTCATGACGCTGTTCCAGCTCTGAAAAAAAAGTCTCTAGTGAAACCTCAGCACAAGAAGAGGTATGAGTTCATATATTTATTAGAGATATGAGCCTTCTTTTGGGGAACTCAGGCGTCGGTCTATCTTATCTCTTCAGACTCGGATCCTTCGGTCTAGCAATCCACTCCTTGTGATTCTCTCGGGCCCAAACATGCGGCTATCGTTACCTATGTGGATGGCATGAAACCGTGAGCTGTACAGATCTGATGTTGGGTAGATTAATGTTTTTATATTTTTGCCCACCCCCATTGTTAGTTGTTAAAATTTATTGTTAGTTTTGTAGTATGGCCCAAGCTGGCCATTTTAATATATTAAATGAATAAATATAGCACTGGCTATGAGAATGTAGTGCAAGACAAAAAACGAAAACGTTACTATACACACCCCTTCCAACAGTTCCCACCACCCCCATGAAAAGATGCACCCTCAATGGCTGAATCTCTGGCTGAATCTCTCCCTGCAGTGGCCGAACTTGATTCTGATACATGAATAAATCATCTAGGGCATCTTCTTTAAAAATCATGAAAGGTGTGTTCCACCCTACTTACCCAAGTTACTATGCATGATGTCACAAATTCTGTTTTTTGTCTGTTAACTGAGTGATTGGGCGAATCCAATCATGAAAGGTTTTCTATTTTCCAGCAGAATATACATACCACAGGCCAATCTGGCAAATCATATTACAGAGATGCATAGTTACCACGCTTATTACGCCCCTGAGTATGGTAAGCAATTAGTTACTATTTCAAGAAGGTTGCAACGGTCAGCATAGTAACTTTTTAGAAACTGGAACAAAAATAGTAACTAATAGTTACTTTTGTTAGAAGGGTGGAACGCCCGCGAAGTGTCTCTCCAACCGGATCACCATTTGTAGCTTACAAATGGCACAAGGATCCGGATTCCTGGAACCGTTGTCCCCGAACAAGGTATTTATAGTCAGTAGAAGATTCAGATATTTATTGCAGGTTCGTTCCTTCTCCAATGTTGTCCCTGAAGTTTGACAGCCTGACAAGGACCCTTGCCAAGAAGGGATAAAATATCGCTGCCAAAGCATCATAGCTGACACATCCATTTTAAGTATTAGCTGCATTTTTGAAGATACCATGGTCTCTGTTACCATGGTAACTGAATCTGCAATTAGTCATTTTTGCAGTTACAGTGCTGTCTTGATACACGGTTGCTCTGGAAAAATGACTATTGCCAAAATTGCACTTTTTGAAGTCATCCCAAAAGAAAAACTGATATCCAATTACATCACTAAGTGCTAAACTTCTTTCTCACCAATTTGACAAAATTTGATGAAAGTGAGATGACTTTTCAGATACCACGCACAGTTGGACCGTAGTATCTGAATATCAGATACCACGATAACTGGCCAGATACCACGATAACTGCAAAAACACCCTTTGACTGTGGTGTCAGATACCACAACAACTGCAAAAAGGACTTTAAACAGTGGTATCAGATACCATAGTATGGTATCTGCAAAATGCAACTAGTGTTTGAATTAGGATTTAATAGAAAATGATATCATTTTCAAAATGATTTGAAAATGATATTCTTTTCAACACGAAAAAGACGGTTTGTATGGCGTTTATCCCGAAAAGTCTTCAACTACGTTACATCCCCGATGTTATTTTGTCTGGTGAGGTACTAGTTTTTGTGCAAACTTTCAAGTATTTGGGCTTTACTTTTATTCCTTCTATGTCTGATGAGCCTCACATTGCTGCGCTCTCCAGATCACTGCCTGTGAGGGCCAATATATTAATTCGGAGGTTTGGTAGATGCGAGGCTTCTGTTAAGACCTTTCTTTTCAGAGCTTACTGTACTCCGCTGTACTGTTTGTCACTGGTGTGTAACACGAGAGTTAAGTGTCTAGATACATTTCGGGTTTTATATAACAACTCTTTCCGGTGGCTACACGGACTTGCATGGAACTGTAGTGCGTCTGGCATGTTTGTGGGTGAGGGCCTTCCTTCTTTCGGGGAACTTCGGCGTCGGGCTATCTTTTCTCTCCAGACCCGAATTCTTCGCTCTCGAAACCCCATGCTTGTGGTTCTTTCGAGTCCCCATATGAGACTGACGTTGCCTGTGTGGTTAGTCTGGAACCGTGAACTTTACATGTGTTGCGTAGAAGGTCCGCAATCTTAAATAAAAGGTAAATGTATTTTGTTGTTGTTTTTATGTGTTGTATGTGTAATGGCTCTAGAAGCCGTAGTCGAAGTTAAATAAATAAATAAATAGGCTGTTTTAATTATTTTACCTCTTTTTTTCCAGGCTTCAAGGGTTGGAGGCAGGTTTGGGATGGGTTGGGGGATTGCAGAGGGATGGTGTGATTCTAGGCTCTAGACAGTTTTCAGAACATACTGCACTGAAATATGCCAAGATTTGTTTCTAGATAAGCACAAACAACAAAGCCTTTGTTGTTTGTGCTTAGGGTAGAAGTGCAAGGGTAAAGGTAAAAGATTAAAAGAGCAAAAAACAAGACTATCTACAACTATCTATGGTCATCCATACTGCATCCATGGCAGTTGGGCACCAGACTTTTTGGAGAATTCCCCTCCACAGGGGAGTCCCCTGTACAGGTGAAAAAGAATCCCCTGTGGAGGAGATGGTGTTGGGGGAAAAGTGCAGTTTTCCCAACTGCTCACACTTTTCCCCCAACACTATTCACAAACGGGGTGGCATGCCCCCAGGTATGAGTAGGGTACTCATACGTATGTGTACCCCTTCTTCCCCAGAGGTCTACCAGTCTACTACACTTTCTAAATCAGAATTAATTACTGCTTACCGACTGCTTCGTCAGGTCTAAGGATTACAGCAATAAATAGCCCTGCTTCAGAGGAATATTTTGGTATACTTCTACTATTTTTTTGAATCTTGTATCCAGCTAAAAGGAGCCACTGGAACGAAGCTAACACCAACTGCTGAAAACATGGCGGATCGCCGTGGTACAAAAAGGACTGTGCACGCTACCTCGCGTCAACAAACAGTGTTGCCAGATGTCAAACGATAGTGTGAATTGCCACAGTAGATTATAGAACTCTCCGCAGCATCTAGTGATTGACAGACGAAGCAAAAGTTGCGATTTTGATCGAATTTTTGTTCGCCAGTTGTTTAATTTCCGATTTCCGAAAGCCGCCAAGTTTTACCGTTTGCTTAGTTAGTGTTTTTACGACTTCGGCAACCCTTGCCCGGTCGAAGTTTCTTCAGTTGCGTTTTTTATAGAAGTTTTGTTCGCTGTTGGCTTAGCCGGTTGCTTAATTTCCGTTTTCGAACGCCGTCGAAGTTCACCGTTTTCTTAATTAGTATTTTTACGATTTCGGCGATCCTTGCCCCGGTCGACGTTTCTTCGGAAATCGGAAATTAAACAACTGGCGAACAAAAATTCGATCAAAATCGCAACTTTTGCTTCGTCTGTCAATCACTAGATGCTGCGGAGAGTTCTATAATCTACTGTGGCAATTCACACTATCGTTTGACATCTGGCAACACTGTTTGTTGACGCGAGGTAGCGTGCACTGTCCTTTTTGTACCACGGCGATCCGCCATGTTTTCAGCAGTTGGTGTTAGCTTCGTTCCAGTGGCTCCTTTTAGCTGGATACAAGATTCAAAAAAATAGTAGAAGTATACCAAAAAATTCCTCTGAAGCAGGGCTATTTATTGCTGTAATCCTTAGACCTGACGAAGCAGTCGGTAAGCAGTAATTAATTCTGATTTAGAAAGTGTAGTAGACTGGTAGACCTCTGGGGAAGAAGGGGTACACATACGTATGAGTACCCTACTCATACCTGGGGGCATGCCACCCCGTTTGTGAATGGGTGTCAAAAAAGGGCCTAGTGTACTAGACTGGCCCTTACTATGGCTCCGCCCACCCCCCAATTTGGCATGGTACATGATCCTGCCACCTTGGATCATGAAGCTGCCACCCCCAGAAAAATCATGCAAATTCCAAGAAAACAGCAAATTTTGTTATTTGCAAAAGGTTAAGGAACCTCTCTGACCAAACAGCTGGCTTCTAACTTCACCATGTAGCAAAATGCCATTTTTAGCAAAGTGGGCGACTTCATGATCACTTGGGTGCCTATATTCCTTTGTGTTCTCCAGCTTAGTCTTGAACAATTACAAGTAAACTATGGTACCAGCAGAAAGCGAAGGTTCTAAGCTTCCTTTCAGGATACTCCACTGAATTTTATTTCAACCTTTACTCTTTTTCCCTAAGTCATTTCCCCAAAATAGGAGTTTAGGGTGGCAGCTTCATGCAACACTCCTGTATACAACTTACCACAGCCTCAGGATCCTTTACTGGATTTTGGCGTACAAAAACAGACATTGAAAATGTAACAAGTGTAAACAGAAATACTGAAACGGAAAACAGAGTCATTGGCGGATTACTCTTGTAATAACCAAGAAAGCGTTCATGGTATTTCATCTTTTTACACCACTAACAGAAGTACAGAACATAAAAA
This sequence comes from Branchinecta lynchi, assembly GCA_023053575.1. Lineage (NCBI taxonomy): Eukaryota > Metazoa > Arthropoda > Branchiopoda > Anostraca > Branchinectidae > Branchinecta > Branchinecta lynchi. Next base: position 16,073,296 of record JAKZAP010000022.1, on the reverse strand, counting down.
GCCAAAGTGAAGTGTTGACACCAGTCAAAGTGCAACATGTAGAAGCGGTCCAAGGACGCGGTACAGCGTTTGCCGACAGTCTTCCATGAGCCTGCTCCACCCTATTTACCGTAGTTACCACGCATGCCGTAGCCCGTAATGGAGCGGATCCACCCTCGAACAATAGTGGCTATTAGTTACAATTTTCGTTTCAACCTCGTAAAAAGTTGCTATGCTGCTTGTTCCAACCTTCTCGAAATAGTAATTATGTGCTTCCCATGCTCGGGAGCGTAGTAAGCGCGTAACGACGCATTTCTGTAACAGGATTGGTCGGATTAGCCCGTGGCATGATCTTCTGCTGGAAAACAGAAAAATCGTTCCATCCTTGACGGCAAAAAGCCAAAATTCTATTTTGAAAATGATGGAACGGTCAGCGTAGTAACTTTTCACGAGGCTAGAACGAAAATAGTAACTGATAGTTACTATTGTTGGGAGGGTGGAACACGATGATCTTACAGCTACTTCAAAGAGCGTGTTAACCCTCTAACAATAGTAAAACAAAGCCAATAGAACTTTTGTCTTTGGTCCCATGCAGCAAGTGCAGCGACTATAGGCGGATTCTCGCCGTTCCCCAAGGACTCCACTTGAAGAGTCCCCGCGTTTTTGCTTGTCCCAGCGACTCACTCGCCGTATTCTCGCGAGTCCTCACGGACGGGAAATGCTCCGATTATCATAACCATCATCAAAAACGACTCCCTTCCGGATTCAGAAGGGAATCACATTTTGCTGGTGTTGTTAAAATGTAACATTGATGAAAAACGATCAGAATAAACAAAACTAAAAATAAATCCAGAAGGACTTCTTCAACTGCTTATTATATTTTCGGACAAAATCTATTTTCGAAGCATTCCCGTGTTCTCGTTGTTTTTGGGATCCCAAAACTCAAGTGGAGGGATACCTGTGACATCGCAAAAGTTGTCCGTCTGTCCGTCTGTTAGCACGAAAACTCTCGAACGGAATGATATATTTTGATGAAACTTGGTGTGAGGATTCTTCGAGTCGATGGTAAGGTCAAGTTCGTAGATGGGCTCTGTACCTCTACATTTAGAGGTGGGGGAGGGGGTTCAAACTCAGGGACAAACAAAATACTTTTAAACAACTAATGTGATAGTTGATTATGGGGTAAGAAGACATGCTGAACACGATGGTGAAAAATATTTTCTCGCCGGACAAATGGTTCGCCGGGAATCCCGTCAAAACCAGAAAATTTTTTAAAAGCAAAAGTTTTATCTGAAGTTGATTAGATGACAGATTTAGGGGTAAGATGAGACACTGAGTCTGTGTATGACAATAATTTTTTCAACATTTAATTAGTCCGCAATCCGGTTGTAATCGGAATTTTTTGAAGTCAAAGTTTTATTGAAAGTTGATCAGATGTTCTTTGTACGCGGAGGCCGCGTGGAGTGACTCCCCCTATTCTCGCCGTTCCCTGCGATTCCCCGTGAAGTCCTCGGGGAACGGTGATAATACGCCTTATTATCACTTACTGAGCTGAGCACTTACTGAGCTTCTGGTTGATGCCCGTCTACTTCCCTCCGCTTCCCTCTTCGCCACTGCGCATATCAGAGGAAAAAGGGGAGCATCTCTGCGGAGCGTCACATCTTGATGTCACAATGGTAGACAACCAATCGGCTTTTACTTTGGAGATTTCTTCTCAGGGGCCTTACTGCGATTTGCTGTTTGTACAGGTAACGAATTGCGATGTTCCGCGTAGATCCTACCCCGCTCGTTTGCATTGGGCAGGGCATCGGGAATCTATTTGACTTCGCGTGGTGGTATTACAGAAATAGATAGACGGAGGTTTGGTGCTTGCTGTTCTTGTTATTCATTACTATTTTCGTTTCAGTCTTGTGAAAAGTTACTACGCTACTAGTATCTATTTCCTGCCCACGCTTGGCCGAACCCATCACCCGTGTCACGAGACCTCTAAAAAATTACGTAATTATTTTTCCCTTCTTTTTCTTCCTTTTTCCATTACATTTTTCGTTTTTTTGCTTTTTTGCTCTTCCTGACGTTTTGCATCTTTCGCGATTCTGGACCATTGAAAGCATTGTTCAAGTAGGTGTAACATGCTGAATAGCTTATTCCTTGTTCAAATAGGAAGTTAAAACGTTCTTATCAATGCAGTGTTAGGTATTGCCACGCGGACACAATTTTTCCAGCTTCTAGAGATCAGAGAAAGTGTTCATAATACTACATGAAGTTAGCCTACACGCGTACAATTTGACGCCCATTATATTCGAAAAAGCTACTAAATTAACAGTTGGACAGCGTTCGTCCTCGAAAAACAATAAGAGGTCATGACAAAATAGTAGCCTACGTGGTCTTTTGAAGAAAAGTTGTTTCTTCAACTTCCAACAAAGTAGAACTTTAGTGCTTCTCGTGGCAACCCTGGCGACGCTGCTCCTTTCCTCGGCCCGCTGGCTGAACCAACCAAGCCATCTGATTGGCTCTACATAAGCGAAGATAGAACTCACCTTATTCGCCTTATTACAGCGCGCCCCAAAGAAAAGAAGAATCTGTACACCTTAGACACCGTAATACACCTTATTCTACCTATTTGAAAAATGCTTAAAGAAAATTTTCGTCAAATTCGTTCCATCTCTTTCGTTTTTCCAAGTATTGACCAGGCCTCCCCCGCCTGCGGTAGGAAAAAGCCACTTCATTCAAAAGTTTCGTATAGCTGATTCCTCTGAGGCTGTACTGAAATCTGGGGCCTTCTGTTTGGAATAACCTGCTGGCTAGCATCAGGGCGTCTGCCACTTTGTACGGGTTCAAAAAGAAACTGAAAACTTTCCACTTAATTAAGGGGACCCGTCTATTCACCCACCCGTCGATTCGCCCAACCGTCATTATGCCCAAAATATACGTCACATCCCCCACTTTTTCCGACAGTTCGCCTAACCGTCACAAGACCCAAAATATCCGTGGATTCGCCTACCCGCTGATTCGCCCAACCGCTGATTCGCCCAACCGTTGATTCCCCCAACCGTCGATTCACCCACCCGTCAATTCGCCTACCGTCGATTCGCCCAACCTCGGTTTCGTGAAGCGTCGATTCACCCACTTCTAAAATCCGTCGATTCGCCCACCCGTCATAAGACCCAAAGAATCCGTCACAACCCCCACTTTTTCCGAGAGTTCGCCTACCCGCCACAAGACCCAAAAAATCCGTCGATTCGCCCAAAAAATCCGTCACAACCCCCACTTTTTCCAAAAGTTCGCCTACCCGTCACAAGACCCAAAATATCCGTCGATTCGCCCAACTTTCAAAATCAACCTCTGATCTAGCGCGGCCTTTATCACTGAACGCGGTATCAAAAAGCGACGGAGTCGCAGGGGAGTAATTAAGAAGGTTACGATACCGTCCCATGTAAATACGGGTGAAAACTAGTCAATAAACCGTGAGCCAGATTGATCAGAAGCATGATGTCAGACCTCGGTGCTGACAATGAAGGAGGAAAAAAGAGGATGAATGCAAGAGTAAAACAAGTTTAAAGAACGAGGTGGGCTACATATTGCGATTATGTGGTTTGTCAACGAAAAGTATGATGCCGCAAGATCAATCAAGTCTCAGTAGAGTGTAAGCACTTCTTACGGATGTCTTTCCCAAACTTCCCGTAAACGAGCTTATTAGTTTCTTCTCAATCTATTTATCTATTTATTAATCTATTTATATTCTATTTGTCAATCACTTTTTCGAGTTAGGGAAGTTCCAGAGGTGCTAGGACGATGAAACTTGGCAGGCGTATCAGAGAACCGATTACCAAACAAACCTGGAAATATCCGTTTCTCGGTCCGATCATCTGCGCGGAGGAATCTTGAAAATGTAGGGCAGTTTGTCACACTTTTTCGAGTTAGGGTACTTCCAGATGTGCTAGGGCGATGAAAATTGGCAGGCATATCAGGGACCCGACCAAACTAACTTGCAAATAATCAGTTCCTGATCCGACCATCTGGGGGGAGTTGAGGGCGGGGCAATCTGGAAAATTGAGTAGTGCGTAACTTTTGAACGGGTGATCGGATTAAAATGAAACTTGAAAACTGGACAAAGGACATATCTCTGATGCCCCATCTGAAGTCCGGACTGGATTCGGTAGCTATAGGGAAGTTGGGGGGGGGGGGGGGGTGGAAATCTCGAGAAACGGTTGGAATGGAGGGATCGGAGTGAAACTTGCTGGGAAGACGAACACAATTGGACTGGATCCGGACCCTTTGGGGGGGGGGGGTTGGAGGGGGACTCCCTGAATTCCGGTGATGTCAGTTTTGGGGATTTTCTCGACGTAACTTGGGAGGCATTTCAGGGACCCGACCAAACTAACTGGGAAACAATGTCTCGATCCGACCATCTGGGGGGTGGTGGAGGGAGGGGGAATCCGGAATATTGAGTTATGCGTAACTTTGGAACTGATGGTCGGATTTGACTGGACGGATTTGACTGAACGGAACGTCGGATTTTACATGTCTCTGGTGATCTTTTTTATGTTCGGACCGGCCTCGACAGTTGGGGGGGGGGGGAGAGACCGGAAAATACGTGACTGGCTGATACTGGAAAGATGGGATGGAACTTCGTGGGAACAACAAACAGATGCTCTCGATAAATCTTTTCAGAACTGGATTGGCTCCGGCGACTGTGGGGGGAGTTTGAAGGGGGGGGGGGGGGGGGGGGGGCAGATATCAGGTGATCACGAGTTAAGGTACTTCCAGCTGTGCTAGGAATATACAACTTGGCTGGAATATTAGATATTTGAAAAGATCCGAGATTTCCAAATCCGACTATTCCTTAAAGTATCGATCTCGACCGCACAGTAAGAAAAATACTTTTAAGCAAAATATACATTTTCATGGTCACCATGAGCCCATTTAATTTTTGCCTCAAGGGTTTTGCTTACAAATGAAGTTCCGGCTCCCTTAAAGTGCGCATGTTAACTGCGAAGTCGAAAAGTAATTTTTATCAAATGATTCATCTCAACTTATGACAGCGGGCTCAACAGCTATGGGGAGTTGGGAGGGGGTGATCCGAAATCTCAAGAAACGGTTAGAATGGAGGGATAAGGACTGAGAATGGAGGGATGGGAAGAACAAGCATTTATTCTAGATAAATCGTTTGCACAATTAAACTGGATCCGGAAACTTGGAGGGTGGGGTGGGTGGAGTGGGGCCTTCCGGAATTCCTGTGATTGCGTTTTTCAAGACGAAACTTCGCAGGCATATAAGGGATCCGATCAATCTGACAGAGCCCTTACCTACTACATACAGGTGCAAGTGCCATATGAGCTTCCAGTTCTTATTCTCTTACTTTATCCGGTTTGCACCGTCAAATCAATCAATCAATCAATCAATCTGTTTATTACCCGTCAAAAACAATGGAGGGTGTGTGGCCCTAGTGACGGAGTACAAAAAAAAAAGAAGAAGAAAAAAAACAACAACAGCACGTAGGAAAACTTTACACTAAACACAGCACAAACATAACTACAGATTACACGAAAAGCGAAGACCACTGGTGGTTCAGTTTACTAGCGGAAGATTTGAAATCTTCCACTCTCTTATCAATAATTTTAGCAGGCAGAACCAGATGGAATTTCTGCGCCAAAAAAGAATTGCTGGTCCAAGGGGGCAAATGCAGCAGATACTTGGCAAACTTAAAATACATCCGGTGAACATTTTTCTTATTAGAAGCAGACAAAAATTTGATTAAAGCTTTGTTTTAAGGCCAAGTATCAGGCTCAATAATTAACACACTTATATCGTGCCTTTGAAAAACGGAAAGGTAATGTCTTGTAAAAGTTTTTTATTCAAGGTTATCTTTATTTGCAAAAAAAATCTATCGTTATCACTTTCCGCTGCTGACAGCACAGCTCAAGCGCACACGAAAAAAATAAATAAATCGGAATAGATTGCCGAGATACGGGCACGAAAATCCCAAACAAACAAAAACGGGGATATATACACATTTTTTGGGTGGTTCCCAAAATCACCACGATTATTTTGCCAACGACTCAAAATGCCATAATTCAGGGTGTAGACCCTGAAATCAAAATAGTTAAAAATGTTAACGGTCCAAAATTTCAACATTTTAAAATGCTCTCAGGGAAGGCTAATCGTCCTGGTTGGAAGTCCGACGAGGAGGAGAACTGTCCGTAGAGGAGGTTAGAATGGCCCGGGACAACGGACAGCGAGATTACAAGGGACAGGATTACTACGGAAAATTGTGAAAGGATTATTTTATAGTTCATTAAACTAGAATGATTCGCACGAAAGTACGAAGAAATGCCTTTTAAAATTGTTTTCAGCACATACAGAGCAACTAGGCAATCTAAACCTTGCACCCTGAAGGTAAGAATTGTTAAAAATAACAGTTTTGAGATCGCTGATGGTGTTTCGTTTTTGGAATCCCAAAACGTAAGTGACCTTTGACATCGCAAAAGTTGTCCGTCTGTCTGTCTGTCTGCGAGTACGATAACTCTCGAAGGGAATTATTTTTATGAAAGTTGGTGTAAGGATTCTTTGGGTCAAGGGTAAGGTCAAGTTCGTAAATGGGCTTTGTCGTCCTATATTTGGGAGTGGGGGAGGGGGTTCAAATTAAGGGGCAAACAAAATATTTTTAAACAGCTAATGTGATAGTCAGTTATGGGGTAAAAAGACATGTTGAACAGGAGGGTGAAAACCATTTTCTCGCCGGACAAGTATTTCGCCCGGAATCCGGCAAAAACCGGAAACTTGGGCAAACGTAAAAGTTTTCTCTGAAGAAAAATATTCTTTGAGCCCAAGCTGACTTTGAAACATGGATTCAAACAATGTTTTCAGCGGATATACGTCAGCTACGGTTCTTCATCAGCGATATTTCGGCGATATAGCTCGAATAAAATGTAGGTGACTTATCCGTTTGGCACCGTCAAAAAAGATATTTCGGCCGTTCTTGGCAAGGGTCCTCGTCAGGCTGTCAACCTTGTCGGTCAACTTTTTGGTTTCCTTCCCCGACGTTTACCCAGAAGATTGACAGCCTGACGAGGACCCTTGCCAAGAAAGGCCGAAATAACGTTCATTCGAAGTTGATTAATGTTCGATTTAGGGGTAAGAAGACATGCTGAACACTTAAGTTGATTAGATGACAGATTTAGGGCCAAGAAGAGACGCTGATTCTGTATATGACAATAATTTTTTACTAAGTTAAAGTTTTATTTGAAGCTGATTAGATGTCCTTTATAGAGATAAGGATATACGCTGAATTCGTTTCTGAATTTTCTCTTTTTGCTGGACAATTGCCGAAACCGTAAATTTGGCAGAAGTAAAGCACGAAGTTTCGGTCAGCGTCGTCAAAATAGATATGGCTTATAGAGGTATATCTGAACTTGGTTTTCTCTGATGATTAGCCTGGCGAAGACTAGATCAGGCGAAGACAAGACCCAATTGTCTGTATTAAATATTAGATTTTTGGGATCCCATCGAAACCTTGGGTCTTGTTATTTTCAAATTACACTGTAATTGAACAGTTGAACAGTTTCAGTGGACGATTATTCCCATCCTGATACTCGTTCCGCTCCTTTCGTTTCACATTCATCACTAGCTCCAATTTACTACTGCCTGAACATCTCAAACTGTACAATCGTGGGCATTCTGAATCGTGGGCATTATCGGTCGTAGGCATTTTGAATCGTGGACATTGTGATCGTGGTCATTATGAGTGTCAGTCCCATTTTTCCTGCTGGACCGATTCAGCTAAAATCAGGCACAGCCCGGAACAACTGGAGTAACAAAAGAAATCCGGTAAAAACTTGAGTGAAAAGGTTGACTTATAATTGTCGTCCGCCATCTGTTCTGTGGAAGCTTGTAAAGTTACCGACTAATTAGTACAATTGTTTTACGATTCGTCCGACAAGGGTCATGTATAAGGAAGCAGAACATGGATCAGTATATCCCTTGAGCTTCCGTATTCCAGCGGTAATAATTTCGTAATATTCTCCTCTGGGTTCCCGTCGGAACCTTTAGTATTGCTGCCGACCAAAGGTTAAGCCAACATTGGATCATGTCTGCCGACCAAAGGTGTCGGGGAGCACCAATCAAATTTCACTCGATTGAGAATTGAATGATCGTGTGTCATTGTAATTTCCTTTAACCGACCAAATAATCGCAATATGTGGCCTACCGCTTTCGGTACAGTTGTACCTAAAAATATGGTAGCTCATTCATCCTCCATTTCCTCTTTCATATCCGCACCGAGGTCTTATGCTTCTCATCATTCTTGCTCAAGCTGAATTGACTAGTTTTCACCCTTATTTACATCGGACGGTATCGTATCCTTCTTAATTACTCCCCTGTGACTTCTACCGTCTTCAATGAAAAGAGCCGCGCTGGATCAAATGTCGGTTTTGAAAATTGGGCGGATCGACGGATATTTTGGGTCTTGTGACGGTTAGGCGAACTTTCGGAAAAAAGTGGGGGTTGTGACGGATTTGTTGGGCGAATCGACGGATTTTTTGGGACTTGTGACGGGTAGGCGAACTTTCGGAAAAAGTGGGAGTTGTGACGGATTTTTTGGGTCTTATGACGGGTGGGCGAATCGACGGATCATAGGATTGGGTGAATCGACGCTCAAGCAATAGGACGTTGGGTGAATCGACGTTGGGCGAATCGACGGGTGGGCGAACTGAAGGGTGGGTGAATCAGCGGGTGGGCGAATCAGCGGTTGGGCGAATCGACGGTGGGCGAATCGACGGTTGGGTGAATCGACGAATTTTTAGATTGGGCGTATTGACGGGTGGGCGAATCGACGGGTGGGGGTAGTGACGGCGACCCTTAATTAATACGTGTTGAAGGGTGTGTGGTCTTTTTCTTCTTCTTTTTACTTTTTTTTTTTTTCACAGTGTTCGGGTGGGGCTGAAACTGGTAACGAATTCACTGACATTACTCCTTGTTTTTATGGCATTTGTCCGCTCAAGTACCATATCTTGATCACTCTTCGGTCGGTCGGTCTGCCAGGCCACTCATCTCGAGTTCGAGTACTTCCAGAAGTGCTAGGACGATGAAACTTGGCAGCCATATCAGGGACCTTACCAAACTAACTTGGAAATAGTCACTTCCCCGACTCGACCACCGTGGGGGGAGTCGAGGGAGGGGCAGTCCAGAAAATTGACGTATTTTTAATTTTTGAATGGGGAATCGGATCTTAAAGAACCCCTGGTGCTTATTCTAACTTTTATAATATAATTAGCTCCCAGATGGAATTATAAGCTTCTAAAATTCTCCATTGTTTCGTTTCATAATTACGACTTTTAGCGCTTTTTCGGCCTTGCCGACTTTCCCCGTTAGTTTTCCCCCTTCATTGCCTGCTGGCAACTCCTTCACACATAAGTATGTGATGATCTACTGTTTATTACTTCTTTTATTTGCTTAGTTTTCCCACTTTTTAACCAAGGCAGGTTCAGTTTTCAAATCTTTTGCGCCCAGCCGCCGGGTCGGAGAGCAGGAACGCTGGATATAATCGACAAGCGCTAACAAGAGAATCGCTAGTTTCAGGTGGAAAGTAATGGTATTTTCGAAAAGTTTTTTTCTGATCCATTTTATAGGGAAAAGATTATTTCTAGTAAGAGTTGTGCTTTAATGAAACTTGATATTTAAAATGGCCTCCTGTCTCAGGTATCGCATTTCAAGTCCGGATCCCCGATCCGACTTTCCCCGGATCCGGTAGGCCGGAAACTATAATAGGAACAAGGGTAGCAAAAGGACAATGTCAAGATATGGTATCGATCCGACGTCCTCTTTCATGGAAACCTGACGCACTAGACCACTTGGCCGTTCTTGCTTGTGTTTAGAGCCAAATGTAGAAATATATACAGGTTAAGGATTTTGGCAACAAATGCTAATCTAAACTTTTGTCTGATTGTGTTCTGCCTTTTCCCATGAAAATAAGCTACTTCTGTCTCCATTTTGTACTCTGGGCCAAGTGAGGTCAAAGTAGCCTAATTATCTTTTGATACTGTTACAGACTGGAACTCCAAAAAAGAAACTTCCAGTTCCTTCGGTTTGAATAGTTGTACAGACCCAAACAATCACTTCCCTGATCTGGCCATCGTGGGGGGAGCGGAGGGATGGGGAGTTGAGAAACTAGTAACATACATAAGTTTGGGACGGGAAATCGGACATGCATGAAACTTGACCACTGTCAAGAAAAAGTGTCTCAGATGTCCAGTTTCAAATCAGACCGGATCCGATAACTGGTGCGGGGGACCTGGAGGGGGAACCCGAAATCTCGTTGATCGCGAATTAAGGTAGGCTACTTCCATATGTGCTAGGACGATAAAACTTGGCTTGGACATTAGAGACTTGACAAGATTGGTTTAGAAATTGTCACTTCTCTAACCGCAAAATACAACAAGACCAACGGTATCGATGGGATCCCAAAAATCTAATATTTCATTCAGACAATCGGGTCTTGTCTTCGCCAGATCCAGTCTTTGCCAGGGTAATCATCAGAGAAAACCAAGTTCAGATATACCTCTATAGGCCATATGTATTTTGACGATACTGACCGAGACTTCCTGCTTTACTGCTGCCAAGTTTCCGGTTTCGCCCGAAAGTCCAGCAAAAAAAGAAAATTCAGAAACAAATCCAGCGTATCCCCTTATCCCTATAAAGAACACCTAATCAACTTTGAATAAAAGTTTATTATGTCCGGGTAAAAAAAGATTGTCATATACAGACTCAGCCTCTTTTCTTACCCCTTAATCTGTCCTCGAATCGAACTTTTGCTTTTAGTAAATTTTCCGGTTTTGGCCTGATTCCGGACGAATTAGTTGCCCGGCGAATAAATGGTTTTCACCATCGTGTTCAACATGTATTTTTACCCCTCAATCTTACATTTAATCAACTTCAAAAGAAACTTTTACTTTTAACCAACTTTCCGGTTTTCACCGGATTCCGGACGAACTACTTGCTCGGCGAGAAATGGTTTCACCATCGTGTTCAAAATGTCTTCTTACCTCTAAATCGACCACTTCATCAACTTCAAATAAATCTTTTACTTTTTATAATTTTTCCGGGGATTCCGGACGAACTACTTGTCAGGCGAAACAACGACTTCACTATCGTGCTCAGCATGCCTTCTTACCACATAATCGACTATCTCATTAGCTGTTTAAAAATGTTTTGTTTGTCCCTTAATTTGAACCCCCTCCCCCACCCCTAAATGTAGAGCTACATAGCCCATCTACAAACTTGACCTTACCCTTGACCCAATGAACCCTCATACCAAGTCAAAAATCTCATTCCCTTCGAGAATTATCGTGCTCACAGACAGACGGACAGACGGACATTTTTGCGATGCCATAGGTATCCCTCCACTTACGTTTTGGGATCCCAAAAACTACTTTTTTTTATCATAATCTACATTTTTATGATCCTGATGAGCTTATCATCATTTGCACTACAAGAATGTTTGTTACAGATTAATCTCTTCATCATCATAGCCAAATGTAAAAATAAAATAGTTTTTACGAATGATACGTGCTCGTGTTCTCCAAGGACGCATGATCGTTGTCAAGTTTGGCTCGAATCGGATCATATCTGCCAACTTCCAGTATCCCCTTCGTCACTTCATCACGAAATACCAGAATTTCTAGGCTAGGCTAGGCTTCTCCGTCTACGAAAATATAGTTCTCGACAGTCCGACCGTAAGAGACTGGAACACAGCCTTTGGGTTTGGGACCACTCGTACCGAGACGCAATACGTCCTGCCATCAACAACTGGGAAAGATCAGTTCAAAAGTTGAGACTGGTGTTGGAAGTGTAAGGACTTAGATCAAAGGGTTTCAGGTTTGCTAGCAGGTAAGTGTTCAAGGAAAATGGAGTTCAAATAGAACTTAAACCTGATAGCTTGGAACATTCTACCACAAGTTACTAATTTTGGAATACTGTAGACCTAACAAACCCTTTGGATTGGAGCAATCTCTAAACTTTGGCAGATCTTCTGTCACTTCTGATTTCTAAAATAACCCTTTTTAAAATTTTCGTTTGAATGCTTGTTTTATATTCTATATAACCATCTTCATAACCGTAACACCTTCCTTGGTTTGTTCAAACCAATATAAATTTATCTCCAAAATTATTTATGGCAGTAAATACAGAAGAGCCACTACCAACTGCTGCCAACCAGCTACCTCCTGCTTCCAAATAGAATTGCATTTATATTTGCCTAACCTTTTAAAGCTGCTTTGCCTTTGGTAAGATTGCCTAAAATGTGCTTATCCCGTAGCACTTGCCATTAACAAAATTGCCCTTTGTGGCTTTGGAGGACTGTCCTGGGACGGTCAGCTGGGAGCTCAGCCCTAGCTAGGGTAGCCATATTCAATTTTATTTGCAAACTTTTACTGTCCAGTTACTAGAATAATATTGTCCGGTCTTTTAGCTGTTGTTTGAGGTCAAGATTACGTCGCTACCACCTTCCTAAAAGTCTAGTACACTAGCCCCATTTCAGGCACAGTGCTCAAAAGTCTAGCACCATGCCTGGGTGCTAGATGTTCAAGCACTGTACCTTGGATTTCATGTATGGTGCATGGATTTCAGTATACAGTGCATACAGAAAAAACACAGTTTCTGTCATAACAACTGAGCACCAGCTCGGACAGGGCTGAAATTACTACTATGAATTAGAGAAATCAAAGACAATCCTTTCTATATTTTTCACAACAAAAACAAAAGGGCTCTAATGATGATGGAGATGAAAAACCTAACAGCACCCTATCTATTTTCCATGTATTTTCCCTATCTATTCCCCAAGAGCCAATATTCTGGTTGGCTGCTAGGTAGAAAAAGCTGAGGCACAGGATACTTTGCATGCAAAACCCTTGACTATGTAGAAAAGGAAATGAGGTTTTTCACATCCGTTATCAGCCGAGCCCTTTTGTTTTTGTTGTGAAAAATATATAAAGGATTGTCTTTGATTTCTCTAATTCATGGTAGTAATTTCAGCCCTGTCCGAGCTGGTGCTCAGTTGTTATGACAGAAACAGTGTTTTTGATGTATGCACTGTATACTGAAATCCATGCACCATACATGAAATCCAAGGTACAGTGCTTGAAGGTCTAGCACCCAGGCATGGTGCTAGACGTTTGAGCACCGTGCCTGAAAAGGGGCTAGTGTACTAGACTGCTTCCTAAGCATTTTTAATCCATTTTTTGAAAATACCATAGCCTACTTATATAGCCTATACTTCTATAGCCTACCTATTAGCTAACCCGGCAGAGATGTCATTACAATAATTATCGCCCAGCAAGGGTTCCATATGGCTGCCATATGGCTCTGTCGCGAAGGGCTTTGATAGCTGGAGTGGAAGTTTTTTTTTTCTTCTCCTTTTTTTTTTGTACTCCGTCACTAGGGCCACACACCCTCCATTGTTTTTGACGGGTAATAAACAGATTGATTGATTGATTGATTGGAATTTTGGCAAATTACAATTAGCTTCAGTAATTCACAGATGAATTGGACAAATGTCGTTCTTTCAAGGGAATGAAGATATCTGCAGTTCAAGGAGAAAAGACTATACAGATCAACAAATATAACAGGTAAAATTCATTTTCAGATTCATGCTCAGGATGTAGAGCAAGAACTTGTTAAAATGATGAGCCAGTACATAAACTTGGTCCTGTGGATGATACTGTTATTTCACGTGAAGATTACTGGTAAGAAGCATTCTATTGTATGTTTTTGTTTTAATAAACAAAAATCCCCCTGAAGTTATAGTAGAAAATATTTTTCTGTTTTGTTTTGAAAAACATGCTCCTCATTGTTTCCTTACCTTGTGGTGTACTTGCAAGCAATTAGGACTCTGTTGAGCTGTCTGCCTAAGGTGTTTAGAGGTTGTCAGATCCTGGGGGCATACACCTGGTCCAGCTTTGGGATTGCAACGTCATTCTTGACTTTGATGCTTTAGTTTAAGTTCCATCTCCTTGATATTTTTTTGGCTTTTTCTTTACTTGGTCTGACAACACCTTAAGGATATGCTGTCTTCTTTGAAGGCATCACTACTCTCTGAATTTTTATACCATCTGTATTTTTCACCTGTAAAATAGTCTGATGGAAATAATTTGAGAACTTTGAAAACACATGTGGAATCAACAGGTCCCTTTCTTTCAGCTACATTCTGAAATATTGCTGAAGAATATCCTAGCTGACTGACCGTTTTGAGTAAATTTTTGGGATCTTAAAACATAAGTGGAGGGATACCTATGAATTTGTAAAGGTGTCCATCTCTCTGTCTGTCTGTCCATCTGTCAGCACAACAACTTTCAAAGGGAGTGAGATATACTGATGAAACTTGGTGTGAGGACTCTTTAGGTCAAGGGAGAGGTTGCATTCGTAGATTGGCTCTGTAGCTCAAGATTTAGGGGTGGGGAATGGGGTTCAAATTAAGGGTTGAACAATTTTTTTTTAACAGATAATGAGATAGTCGATTTAGGAGTAAGAATACATGCTGAAGACCAATACAAAACCATTTTCTCACCGAACAAGTAGTTCGCCCGATATCCGGCCAAAACTGGAAAGTTTGTTAAAAGTCAAAGTTTTATTTAAATTTGATTAGATGCTCGATTTAGGGGTAAGAAGACATGCCGAAAATTCATATGAAAATCATTTTCTTGTCAGGTAGTAGTTCGCACGGAATCCGGCCGAAAACGGAAAATTTGTTAACAGTAGAAGTTTTATCTGAAGTTGATTAGATGTTCGAAATAGGGTTAAGGAGATACGCGGAATTCGTTTTTGAGCTTTAATTTCTGCAAGACAAATAGTTTGCCGGGAATCCAGTCGAAACCGGAAATTTGGCAGAAGTAGGGCAGGAAGATTTGATCAATTTCGTCAAAGTAGATATTACGCATAGCCCAGGGGTAAATACACAGATGATGAATCCAAATCTGAACTTGGTTTTCTCGATATTAGCCATTGACCTTCTTCTGTTTCTAAATCTTATAGCAAAAATGTTCAAGAAGTCTGGTGAAGACCAGATTTGTCTAGATCAAATATTAAATTTGGATCCCATCGAAACCTTTGTTCTTGTTTTATATGACTCCGAGTCAGCTCGGTCTGAAGGAGTATTTGAACTTAAGAAATTGATTCCACCCGATAGCCAAGGTTGGTCAACCTATCTATTAACGTAAGGAATGAGATCAGAATCTAATAATTGATTTAGTATATACTACTTTGAATGTTCCTTTTTTTTGTGTTGGGGTACTTTGGACGGCCATGATTGGAATGCAAATCTTTTGCAATTCTTTGGGTGCCGAACTGACTGTTGGAGGGCACAAAACCAACTAAGCAAAAATTACAAAACACAACAGTATTTGCTTTAATTTGACTTTTCTTTACATAGTCACTCAGTGGTTAGGGCTATGTTGCCTCGTTAGTAAATAGGGGTGTTGACATCTAAATATGTTACATATTGATTGCCCTTTTTTCTTTTCTTTTTGTCTCTTATGCTTTGTTTGTGACTTATTCTTAAAAATGGACCAGTAAATTTCATTCTACAACAAGTTTCAGGACAGGCCAAGTGCTTTCTGCAGCTGCCCCGCCCGTCTGAAAGTTGTTTGGAATCAGTTTTTTCTCTCTCTTGTTAATTCACAGATTATTGTTTTGCTGTGTATACTCTACTGTGCATAAATATTTGCTTGTTTTTTTTTTCGTCATATTCTTTGGCACTGTTTATGAGTTAGGTTATATTTTGAGGCAAAAATAACTCTACTCACTGTATTAGGTCTCGAAGTCCACCCACTTTTCTTCAATTCCTTTTTCATTTCCAGTACCATACCAGGACGTCATAACCATAGAGAATCCGGAGAATGCACTCTTTCTGACTGAGCTTTCATCACACCACAACTCTGGATCCGTCATTCTTCAAGGCGAAGATGCAAACCATTTACTGATAAGCTCAGAGAGGTTCTTGATCGTCAAGCCAAATGAACCCCTCGGAATCCGGGCTACGTACGGCCCTCTTAACGCCCGGCAAACCATACCCGGAAAGTACGCCGCTCATGATAATCTCGACACTCATAATGACGTAACGGCCCATTTGATAACCACCGAAGTATCAAGGGATAATCCGGTGGTCCGGGTACTATTTCACACCGGAATCCTCCGGCGGAAAGTTCCGGTGATGGCCGAAAATGTGGATCACGAAACCCACTTTTGTGTTCAGCTCGAAGCAAGGTCGTCCGATAGTGGTTTAAAACGTACCACAGCCTGCGAGCCGAATCAACATGAGCAAACTTGTTTAGCCACCTTAGTGATTCCAACCGAGTGGTGGTTTGGGATTAACCGCCAAAATAAGAAAATGCATAAAGGCAAAAAGCCAATTAAGTCGGTGAAAAACACCGTAGAGCTATTATATTCAGTGTACGAAGTTCATGGAAAAACGTGTGCTACTATCAAAGGTGTGCCATCGACGCAACTGCTGCCATCTATGTCAGTAGGAAACATAGTGCTTAAAGCAGACCAGGAGTCACTTGTGGAAATCGTTTCTGATAGTAACGTGAAAGTAGTGACGCCGGATTTGACCCTGTACCCCCAGACGAATCTCTACGCGACTGTCTTAGCGAATACCAGCGGACTTGTGAGCGCTGCTTGGCCCATTACCTTAACTGTTAGGTAAGTTGTCTTTTAAGTCATTTGCTTATCTATTTCTGACCTAGACCTCCTACTTTACAGCGGGTTTGGAAAGGGAGGAAAGAAGGGATTTGATTAGTTGTAGGTAATGGGGTAGAAAGTGCGGGATATCGGGAGGATATTTTGAGTGTAGTCTTCATCTATACTTAAAAAAATAAAGGAAATCTTTTTAAAAGGAAAGTAATTTTGCAGGAATGTTAACTAGATAGGCTCTCCAGTAGACAAAATATGGATTTCCGGTGCTACAATTGGTCAATATTTGCGCACCGAATGTTTTCCGTCATGTATTACTTGAGATCGAAAAGTGTAGATTAAAGCAAGAACAAATAAGCACACGAACCTTCGTTTCCCTATCTCTGTAATACGACCATGCGGGTTTGAATAGATCCCTATACCCTGCCCGATACAAACGAACATCACAAATTTGTGAAAGCCCTAGAGAAGAAACTTCTAAAGTAAAAATCGATTGGTTGTCTATCATTGTGACGTCACATGTGGCGTGCTGCAGAGCGGGTCAGCGCGCCTCCTGCAGTTTTTTCACCAGCGGCGAAGAGGGAAGTAGACGGGGATCAGCTCAAAGCTCAGCAAGTACCTCTAGCTCAGCTCAGTTTTGTCGGGGTATCCATAGTCGCTGCATGGGACCAAAGACGGAGGTTCTATTGGCTTATTTGTTGACTGCGAATCATATTTGATGGTGCAAAACGGATACATCAGCTGAATTTTATTGGAGTTTATTTGTTCTTGATTAATGTAGGTAAATCATGTGAGGGAAAATTTGGGAGAAACCATTACCAGTCTAGAGTAATGACTAGCCTACTGCTAACACTACGCTACCTTTTTCTCTCCAACACCAGCCAATATTATTCACAACTAAGAGAAACTGAATCGACCCTCGTGACCATAAGGTAATCAACTAAGAGCTACATATCTTGGAATCCATTATAATCCCCGGAAAGAAACATACTTCTTTAACATGTGCAAGACCAGATACGAAGAGCATTCGGTGATATTATTTGCTTGTATCGCAGAGATATCCTGGGTTCTCTATTTATACTGCTGTTGCACTTCCTTAATTTTTTCCGTCTGTTTTCTTTTCTTACTTATGTCTCTGTGTACTGCCTTAACATTTTTCCACGTTTTACCACATTTTCCCACGTAACTGCACATTTTTTGCCCTCTGACATTGTGAGAAGTATCATCCACTGCCCAAGAGTTCCACGTTCTGCCATCAGAGGCGTTACTAGCCAAAAGCTTGGGGGGGGGAGGGGGGCATGGTATTTACCGACTGTCTTTACATTCTTACCGACTGTTTTTGCGCAAAAACGACTGATTTTAAGAAAAAAGAATAACCGCTTGAACGAAAAATCAACTGTTTTTAAGAAAAACCGACCGTTTAGAAAAGAATCGGCTGTTTAAAAAAATAAAAAAGAATGTGTTTTTACGAAAAATCCCGGCGCTTCGTCTATTTTTACCGACTAGCCGACCACATTGGGAGGGGGGGGGGTCCCACTCCCCCTCCCATACGTAACGCCCCTGTCTGCTATTGGCATTTTTTGAACATTCGATCTAAGAAGACGATTTCATAGACCCGATCAGTCCCTTGTCTTTTTTTTTATGTTTATTTTTGATCTTTACTCCGTTATTGAAAGCTCTGTGTAAATTTTTCATTTTCTCTCTCTGTACTGCGCTATTTACCTTTTCTTCTGTAGTGCGTAAATAGAATTTCTTTATCATCATCATGTTGCAAATTCTCTAAATTCCTTCTTTGCTTCCCCGTTTACACTAGTAACTCTTTACTGACTCCTAATTTGAAAGTGAAGAGTGATTTTGAATAGCGAAATATAAAACTTTCAGAAAAAGTCCAACAGTATTCTTGTAGCCTACACCACAACCTTGTCCGTTTGTTCAAAAATAAAGTGATTTTGATTTTTCATTTATTTATTTTGCATTTGGCTATAGATTAAGTAGGCTACCGTAATATTTTTTTAGTTTTAGTGAGCTGCTGTATATTTATGTATTTGTGTGGATTTGACTGATGTTTGACTCATCAGTTTTGAAGTAAATTAAATAATAGAATCAATCAATCAATCAGTCAATCAATCATCGCATTTATTCCTGAATATCTGTTTCACTACATGATAACATAGGACTGTCAACTTAAACAAAATATAATTGATATATACAATTCGTTTTAAAACTTCTACGACCAAAAACTTGTATAACAAAAGTAAACGGTATGTCAACAAAAAAAATAAACAAAATTAAAGGGTAGGCTATGTCAAACATAAAAAATATAAAATATGTAATATTAGATTAGTCAAAACATTAGGCGTGTCTTCACTTGCTAAAAAACTTCACAAAATATGGCACAAATAACTTACGGAATCTATCAGAAGAGTGACTAGGTGGGTTTTGTAGCGTTACTTTATTTGCCGTTCTGGTGCGTGCTTGTTCACCATTTTTTACTGCGTAGTCGGGCAGAATCCCCCTGTGCTTTTCTGTTGACAAACACTTCCTTCCGGATTTCATGACTAAGTCATGGCGCCGTTCTGATAGGAGCAAGAACAAATAATTAGATAGAACCTCCGTCTTTGGTCCTATGCTACGACTATGGATACGGTACCCCGACAAAACTGAGAGGAGCTAGAGCTACTTGTTTAGCTTTGAGTTAATACCCGTCTACTTCCGTCTTCGCCGTTGCTCATCGCAGAGCAATAAGTGCAGGAGGCAGGCTGCCCTGCTCTGGCACGCGTTTCTGTTGGTTTCCGTTGGGCAGGGTACGGGGAAATATTTGACTCCGCATGATAATATTACAGCGATACGGAGACGGAGGTTGTATCTGGTTATTTGTTATTGATAGTAGTAACAGTAATAATATAACCAGTCCTGCTTACAAATTATTCAATGGGTCAGACTTCTCCGACCACGTTTTTTCTTCACGCAAACGGCGAGGCAAACGGCTGATTGTTGGGCAGCAATTATTTGAAAATCCAACTGCCAAATATTTAGCTATACTTCTTTACTTTTCTTTGTTATACTAGCTAAATGTGTATAAATTTCTTGTCAAGATCTGTGTTCAGCTTGCCCAGTCGGGTGCTTTCAAATCGTGTCGCTTATGATGTCTTAGATGACCCCACGATCACATTGTGCCCTGGTTTCGATCAGCGACTTGGTCGGGGGTGAATTAGACATTGCAGATGCGAGAATGTTTAACACTTCGTCTTCTTCTTCTTGGTTTAAGAAACGTTAAATAAAATCTTGGGAACTTCGTACTTCTACTACTAAAACAAGTCTCGCATTTGATTGGTCGGTTTCGAGCCAAAGCCCCCTAATCGTCAGCACTACGTATTGACCCAAATCTGTTTTCGATGGATAGGGTGCAATCCCTCTATAATACAAAGGGAAACAAGGCCACACCAGGTGACACTAAATGAAGAGTGCGGAATATAGAGCCCAGGACTCTTAAGAGTCTGATGGTACTGATGGTAGTGTAAGTCCTGGTGAACACAAGTAAAGGACCTGTCTTACCTATAATACTAATGCAACCTACTTCCATAATCATTATATATTTCTAAACCATGAGACCCCAATTTCGTACGGTACATTCTAACCCCTCTAACAAAACCACTCGGATTTTCTCACTTGCCATGTTTTGCTCGATTTGTATCACGTTGTTGTCGGTTGTCTGCGAGAAGTTTTTCCATCAGAAAAAAGGGTTATGTAAATTGTTTCCTGTTTTCGCTACAAGTCAACGGGTCTCGGAAAAAGGTTCCGAGACGGAAAAAGGCCAACACCGTGGGTTATTTGTTGAAAGCACAGCATAGTTTTAAGTATTCAAATAGTTAAAAATACTGTAAGTTGAAGAGTAGATAGTGCGAGGGGTCCTTTAAGACAGACATCGTTGTCCCTTGCTGACGTGCAAGATTCCTTGGCATGTCCTGATTGGCTAAAAATATATTCTGTTGCGTGTCGTCAGTATAAACTGATGGCGCTTTTTGCTCTCCTGAGCTTTACATAAGCTGGCTTTTATGGCCATTGCCATCAGTAACAAGAAATGGTAATGTATATGAATGCGGAGGGGATAGGTCTTGCTACACTTGTTTAAGGACACCTGAATGAAGAGTACCAAGTATCATCCCTATCTGTATGACGTCCGTTAACATTGCCTGCAGAAAACCCAATCCAAATACGTAATACCGTTTCCAAGCTATGATTTTTGCTCCATTTTGCATCTGTCCTTATTTCAGTACCGAACAATTTTAGAAATGAACAAATGTCTCCAATCAACCCTTCTTCTTGAATATTTTTTAACCAGACAAACGTATATCTAGAAGAAATTCCAATACGATCCGGCCAGCGCTGTACAAGATTTGAATGAATTGCGCTTTTTGTCTTGGAGTCTGCATGTGCAAACCTCCGGAAACAATCATCCCTATTTCGAAAACGTCACGCTCAGGAGAACAATGCTCTCCGTGTCCATGTCTGTAAATGCATTCTCCATGGTGTGTTCAAGTATGGTTTCATTGTTCAGGCGTCCTTTAATGACGAAAAACACTGTCAACCTTCTTTTTCTAGAAAGATAGAAGAGACTAGAAGACGCTTAGGATCAAACTGTTTGTCTAATGGGGTCTGTAGAAACAAGATGAAATTAAGCCTCTGCATAAATAAGCGTGAACAAAAACTTCAAACAATGAACATTTGTCTTAGGCGTGTTCTCGCCGTTCCCCGAGGACTCCACTTGTTTTTGTTTGTGCCGGGGACTCACTCCCCGTATTCTCGCGAGTCCCCACGGACGGGGAACGCTCCGATTATCATCACCATCATCCCAAAGGACTCCCTTTCAGATTCAGAGGGAAATCAGTTTTTGCTGGTGTAGGTGCAAAGTAAAATTAACTAAAAACAATCAGAATAACAAAACCAAAAATAAATGGATCCCCACTGATTTCGTCAACTGCATATTTATTTTTAGAAGAGAATTAATTTTGGAACCATTTCCCGTGTTCTCGTTGTTTTCCGGAAGCGGAGTCCGCGTGGAGGGACTCCCTCTATTCTCGCTGTTCCCTTCGATTCCCCGAGGAGTCCTCGGGGAACGGCGAGAACACGCTTCATGTCAGAGTTATTGGCTCCTCCGGTCTGGACCCTCCGGTTGCCACCGCGGAATAGCGTTTGGTAGTCTGGTTAGTGTTGCCACTAGGGCGTCACCGCTTCGTGGTGCTGGTCTCTTGAAAGTACGATATTTTAAAATTTGACGACAACGGTAATTTTGTGTCTTTGGGAGAATAGGTGTCAAAGTTGTCCCTTAAAAGACACCTGAATGAAGGGTACCAAGTATCATCCCTATCTGTATGACTTCCGTTAACATTGCCTGCAGAAGACACGATCCAAATACGAAGTAGCGTTTCCAAGCTATGATTTTTGCTCCATTTCGCATCTGTCCTTATTTCAGTACCGACCAGTTTTGGCAAAGAACAAAAGTCTCCAATCAACCCTTCTTCTGGAATATTTTTTTAACCAGTTAAGCCCAAACGTGTATCTAAAAGAAATTCCAATACGACCCGGCCAGTGCTGTACAAGATTTGAACGAAATGCGCTTAGATAGATAGATAGATAGATAGATATGTTTATTGATTCAACTCGTAGCGCCGACATGGCACTAAATACGTCGACCATTACATTTAAATACTTGAATAACTGAGTAAAATACTTGAATATATACAATTATTAGATAAAAGAAAATAAATCACTTAGAATTCACTTGTTTTTTGTTAATCTTCTCAGTAAAATATGGTACATATTTGTTTTTTGTCTTGGAGTCTGCATGTGCAAACCTCCAGAAACGAACATCCCTATTTTGAAAACGTCACCCTCAGGAGAAGAACGCTCTCCGTGGCCATGTCTTTAAATGCATTTTCCATGGTGTGTTCAAGCCTGGTTTCATTGTTCAGGTGTCCTTTAAGTAAGAATTTGACATTTTTGAAGGGTATGTGAATTCTCTCAAGCGAAATGCGCTAAAATTTGCTGTAAATGGGCAGAAACATTTGCTAGCTAGCGAATTTGCGCTACCTTCGGCTAATTTTTTAGTCCAAGCTTAATAATCGCAGTAAGATTTGGAATATCAGCCATATCCTGGTGAAAATGGGTCTGTTGTGGTTGTGGCTATTACATAGTATTACATGCAATGTCTTCCTACTACTACCATCCTACTACGCAGGCTACAAATTTTTCATCGGGATGGCCCTCTCCAGCGGCGAATTCTTCCAACTTCATCTAAATGTACAACCAGTCTTTTAACCATTTGCCTATGATCATTTCAATCAATCTTTCAATCAATCAATCTTTATTATTCGAAAAACATTCCTTACGATATTAACAAAAAAACCGAATATTTGTTCTCTCGTCAAACACAGCTATATACAATTGCGCTTTTACATAGTCAAATATTCAATAATTACACTAGTACAAGAATTGCAACAAATTTAAGCGCCGTAAGAAATATGAAAGGAGTTTAAAATTTCGAGTTGAAAAAGCTCACAAAGGAGGGGACAAAACTTCTTTCGCACCGCGCATGAATTGCCCGAATGGGTTGGATCTTAGGAACTGGTTGTGCTGCCAGTCTCTGTGGCCTTATTGGTAGGCCACTGGAACAGACGAGTTGCTACCTCCTGAAAGTACTTTGTCACATTACTTGATAGATCTGAAGCCCCCCCCCCTCTCCTGGTTGACTGATGATTGCAGTGACAAGTTACACTTGACAGGTCCTATTCAATTTCTCTTCCCCGTCGCTTTTAACCTTGTTACCCCTCTCTTCCATCAAATTTCCATTAGGGACCCTTCTATTTGCCAGGCTGTGCTCGTATCGGTTCCAAAACGGTTTCTAAGGGAATTGAGAAAGGTCTATTGGCCTGGCCCATATCCGTGCTGTCGTTGAAAGATGCTCTGAAATTTAAAGGAGAGGAGACTGCAGCTAGTATGGTATTAAACTTACTCCTCGTCATTACCGATTCCTGACCAAACACAGAATGTATAAAACTATGTATGCTTTTGTCGGTCGTCAGTCGACTCGTTGGCAAATCGTTAAGCCACCAGATGGGTCTTAAGAAGAAGCAGATTGAGCCCTCGACCCTTCTCCATCCTGGGAAAATAATTTGTTGCCTTTAGTTACAAGTCGGGAATCGGTACTGGTGAGGTCGATTTCGTCATCTCAATGTCGATGATGATATACTTGTTTATTCAAACAATGTTTACAACGGATACTTCAGCTACGATTCTTCATCAGCGATATTTCGGCGATATTTTTTTTTATCGCTGATGAAGAATCGTAGCTTACGCATCCGTTGTAAACATTGTTTGAATAAATGTTTCAAAGTCAGCTTGGGCTCAAAGAATATTTGATATACTTGTTGCCGATTGGATGACAAAACATCGTCCTAAATAGAGTATAAGAAAATAAAAAAGAAAAAAAAAGGACAGAACGAAAAATAATTTCCGACTGTGGGCGACTATAAATATGCACTTGCTATGCACTCCATGCACTCTATCCAGTCAGATAAATTACAACATAGCAGGACGATGACGAAGTATGCAGATCAGGCACAAACTAATCACACTATCTTGAATATTTATAATATAGCTGTGAAATTATAATTTGTTGAAATATGAGTGTTTCTAAGGATAGTGGTAATTTAGTAAAAACTTAGCATAATTAAAATAAGTTGGTACATTTTTATAAACAGGGAACGTGCCAAAAGGTATGCGACAGTTAGAAGAATCTGCCACTCCATTTTGTGTGAAAGACGAATATCTACGTTTTATGCGTAATATACACTACCTAGCGCCAGATGCGTTACTAGCCAAAATGTTAGGGGGGGGGGGGGGCAAGATATTTACCGACTGGCTAGTCACTTTTACCAACTGTTTTTTTGCAGGAAACCCGACTGTTTTTAAGAGAAAACGACTGTTTTGATGAAAAATCGACCGATTTTCAGAAATAACGACTGTTTCCAAGAAAAAAACCGAGTACTTTTAAGAAAAATGGCGTCTCAAATCCCCATTCTGAACCTTTTTTTTCAATCAATCAATCAAGTTTATTCCAAATAGCTAAAAGCTAGAAGTGGAATACAAATTTACAAAATATACACAGACACGAAACAAATTAACTAATACACTTACAAGATTCTACCAGAAATAGATGATGGGATGAAACTACGTAAAAATTGGGCAGAAGAATTAGCAAGATATTGAAAAAATTGATTGCCAGGATTCCTCTCGGATCGACGCACGGAAGACGGGAGGGGAGGGGGAATAGATGGGCCAGCTGGGAACAACAGATTATCTTAGCTCCAAACTTATTTGAAAGAGTATATCTGCGTTCAGTTGATTTAGGAAAGTCAAGTTTAATGACCTCTTTTGTTCTTTTCTTTTTATTTCAGTTTATCTCTTCTACTCCACACTCATATGTTGTAAAACATTTTGTGGGTTATACCAGAAATAGATGATGGGATGAAACTACGTAAAAATTGGGCAGAAGAATTAGCAGGATATTGAAAAAATTGATCAGTATTCCTCTCGGATCGACGCACGGAAGACGGGAGGGGAGGGGGAATAGATGGGCCAGCTGGGAACAACAGATTATCTCAGCTCCAAACTTATTTGAAAGAGTATATCTGCGTTCAGTTGATTTAGGAAAGTCAAGTTTAATGACCTCTTTTGTTCTTTTCTTTTTATTTCAGTTTATCTCTTCTACTCCACACTCATATGTTGTAAAACATTTTGTGGGTTATACATACACTTACTTACTTACTTACTTACTTTCTCTTTTGTCTAATTTCGGATGTCAGTTCGTTCCACGTAGGTCTCTATGGCGATATCCTCTGTGTGTTCCGGTGTGGGGGAGGCGGGTTCCTGCTTATCCGACAAGGCTACGACATTCTTCAGAAGATTCTTATGAATTCGAGCAGATCAGTCCCGACTTCTAGCGTGACAGTTTACCACACTTCAGTATTGTAACGCCATAAGCATTGTTAAAAAAAAATCATTCATTCAAATCATTCATTCATTCATATAGTTACATAAAAAGGTGGTTTGTTGTAACCAACGAATGTGTCATGGAAATATCAGTGACGCTATTGCATAAAAAATCGCCTGGGGGTTGGCATACTTCGACTTCTGCACTACTTTCTCCCACAGAGGATACTTCTAACTATATATTATTCTATACAAACCCTCATAGGTTTTTTCTCCAGTGCGAAAGTGTTGTTTTTATAGCACTTGCCCTTCGGCCAAGTGCCATGTAGCGATTGTAATTTCTGGCCGTCGGTCGGTCTGTCGGTCCCGGTTTTGCCAGTTTGGGCACTTCCAGATAAGCTAGAACGATGAAACTTGGCAGGCATGTCAGGGACAGGACCAGATTAAATAGAAACATTCGCTTCCCCGATCCGACCATCTGGAGAGGAGTGGAGGGAGGGGGAATCCGAAAAAAAATAGGAAAAATTAGATATTTTTAGCTTACGAACGGGTGATCGGATCTTAATGAAACTTAATATATGGAAGGACCTTATGTCTCAGAAGTTCACTTTTAAATCCAGACCGGATCCGGTGAAATTGGGGGGGGGGGGGGAGTTGGAGGGAGAAACCGGAAATCTTGAAAAACACTTACGAGTGGAGAGATCCGGATAAAACTTGGTGGAAAGAACAAGCACAAGTCCTAGATAAGTGACTGACATAACTGGGACGGATCCGCTCACTTTGGGGGAGTTGGGTGCTTCGTGATGTGCTAGGACGATGCAAATTGGAAGACATGTCACAGACCCGACCAGCTGAAACAGGATAATCACTTCCCCGATCCGACCATCTGGGGGGGGGAGGGAGGGGGAAGCCGAAAAATTGAGGTATTTTGAACTTGCGAACGGGTGATCG
Organism: Branchinecta lynchi; assembly: GCA_023053575.1. Lineage (NCBI taxonomy): Eukaryota > Metazoa > Arthropoda > Branchiopoda > Anostraca > Branchinectidae > Branchinecta > Branchinecta lynchi. Next base: position 16,046,695 of record JAKZAP010000022.1, on the reverse strand, counting down.
AATCTTGATGAAAGTCTTGAGAAACGCTCAGAGTGGAGGGATCGGGATGAACCTTGGTGGGAAGAACAAGCACAAGTCCTAGATACGTCATTGGCATAACTGGACCGGATCCAGGCACTGTGGGGGAGTTGGCGGGAGGGGGTGGATTTCTAGCGATCCCGCGAGTTCAGCATACTTCCTGATTTGCTAGGACGATGTAACTTGGTAAGTATGTCAGGGGTCCGAACAGATTAACTTGAGAATAGTCGTTTCCCCGATCCGACCATCTGGGGGGGGGGGGGAGGGGGGTGAATGGATACGGAGTATGGAATCTAGTGGCATGCATATACTTTTGAACGGGTGGTCGGACTTGTCAGATCGAGTGAGCTATCGCCTCAGATGTTTTCTGTCAAGTCCGTGTCGGGTTCGATACCTGTGAGGGGATGTGGAGGGACCGAAAAACTCAAGAAACGCTTAAAGCCAAGGGATTTTGACGAAATTTAAAGGAGAGAACAAGCATTAGGTCTAGATACGAAATTGACGGAGCCAGGTGGTTTCGGGGCTCTGTGGGGGAAGTTGAGGGGGTTTCCCGGAATCCTGGTAGTCGCGAGTTAGAATAGTTCCAGACGTACTAAGATGACGAAACTTTGCAAGCATATTAGTGACCCGAGTTGACTTAAGAACCTGACACAACATACCCCCGAAAACTTCCGTTCCTAGATCCGATCCGATCATTGTGGCGGGAGTAGAGGGACGGGGAATCCGGAATCCGGAAAACATTCATAACTACAGAACGGGTGACCGGACGTGCATGAAACTTGGCAAGTGTCAAGAACGAGTGTCACAAATGTTCAGTTTCAAGTCCGGAGTGGGTCTGATCACTGGGGGGGGGGGGGGGGGGGGCTTGAGGGGGACAAACTGACAAACATGCTAACTGTTCCGACAAGTGCCATATGAGTCTTTCAGCTCTTGTTGTTAAAACAGTGCCATGCAGGATTTTTTTTTTTTTTTTAAATCAACCTACATTTCTGCTACAAGAGAGAACTGCAGACTAAACCAAACAATTTTGAAACTATGCGCTGCAGGCTAAAATTTCGAAAAAGGCTTCTCTTTTTATAAAAGATTTTGTTCAAAGAATAAATGACGAGACAGTAGGTAGGAGACCGGAAAATAAGTAGGAAAGAAGTAGTTAAGTAGATCCAAGATTTGGTAAGTAGAAAAGGCCGAAATTAAGTATTCTACTGCCAAAATAACTAGAAGTGGAAGCACTGCTGGGAAGGGAATGAATTGTTGGTTAACTGCTGGTACCCTGGTCTTATATCACGACGTAGTATAGGGTAGACAAATCAGCGCACGCTTACATTTACTGTTTCGACCAATCAGAATTGGGAGTGGAAGAAAGGCGCTAGTTACTAGAATTAGAATATTCCCTCTCAAGTTCCACCTCATCTTCGTGTTATCGTATTACATTTTCTGCTGATCTGGGGGAAGTTTCAGTTTGGAAAATGGGCTGTAGTACGGCACCATCTGGGCAACTCTTGTGACGAACCAAGTGACGTAGTCTAGGCTGGTCTCTTATTCATCAAAACCGAACATTTCGGATTAAATCTTTTTTTGTGGTCGATCTCGTTTCTGGATCTGGAGGCCCAGGTATTTTCCAAGTCTCATGTTTCCCGTGTTTGGGCTAAAATAAAAAGAGTCAAATTACTTGGATAATCAGGCCCTTGTATTCTGATTAAACCTCGAATTACAATCCTTTCACTTATTCGTCAGTATGTCATTGCATGGTAGTAGTAAGACCCCGGAATTTTATTTATTTATTTGAATCCAATACCGGCCAACTATAGCAGTGGTTCCCAAACGGGGGTACGCGTACCCAAAGGGGTACGCCAGACCCTCGTAAGAGGTACGCGAAGGTCCATAATCTCTGAATTCGAAAATGTCTGTCGAGAAATTAGCGTTTTTGCTTAGGAACAGTGCAGGTGTTTTCCCGACTCTTGACCAGTTTGCGGACGGTAATGTAATTGACAACCTTGCAGCCTTAAGTATGCCATTTATTTGTATATATTTTTTCTTAGTAGAATAGTAGAACAACAATTTTTCAAAAAGGGGTACGCAACTTTTTTGAACCTTAATTATGGGTACGAAAAAGGTTGGAAACCATTGAACTAGGGCCATTATACATACAAAAAATAACACTTCACAAACTTATACTTTACACACTAAGTTGGGTCAAACCCACAGTATACCAACTCCCCCCTTTTCAGCCACATGGGAAGAGATAGCCTGGGCCTTCCTCTTTATTATTTAGGCCATCCTGCAGCTTCTATAGGCTTTAACAGTATTAATCAGTACTTTTAACAGTATCATAAAGGCTTAACAGTATTAATTAAGTTTTACTAGTCGGGGCCATGTTCGTAAAAGAGGCTAACGTTGCCCAAATAAGGCTACTGCTCCGTGCTGAGAATCCCACTGCGACAACAGGGAGACATATCGTTTCGGTCTTGTCGTCCAGTCAAGAACAAATAAGCACCAGAACCTCCGTCTCTCTATCTCTGTAATACGACCATGCGGAGTCGGATACGTCCTTCATAAAATCCGATGACGAATTGCCGCCAGACGCGCTAGAGGAACAATAACAATCACACGTGAGATCTGGGGATAAGTTATCTGACGGGTGAATGAGCGATTAGGGCTTTCGCTTCATGTCGAGGCGCGCATTAACCCCGTGGAAAAGACAGCCAGCACTCAGCACTGAAGTAGGAAGCCAGAAATGACAAACTTGATGACGCTTGACAGAAAAGAGTTGGGTAAAGCAAAAAGAGTGGAAGACGTATTTTAAACAGTTTTAAACATGGTTAGGCTTAAGAGGAATTGAAAATAGCAAAACAAAACTGGATAAACGTACTCATAGAAGTAACGTGTCATTGTTTTCATTACGATAGCGCACCTAGCGGCCAAAAAAGAAATAATCTGAGAGGAGTTTTATGAGGGGCGTATACATCCTGTACCCTGGCGGTGCAAACGAGCGGAGGGTATTAGTTACGCGATACATCCCAATTCGTTACCTGTACAAACAGCTCTATCACTGTTTTGTCCCGGAAAAGAAATTTCCAAAGTAAAATACCATCTTGCCCATCCTGTGACTGCGATTGATGCACGAATAAAGAAGTTTGAAAGTACATTAAACATATCCCGCGGTTTATACGACTCATTTACGTACTAATGTTCGTATCCTCTTACATTTTTCTTTTGTTGTCGTTGTAATGTTGTATTGCGTGTTGTTGTTTTTTTTTTTCTCTTCTTTTCTGTTTTGTTTACTCCGTGTAGGTCCCCTCGGGCCAATTTTGATGGGAAATAACTTTTTTCATTCTCATTCAAAAGCCGATTGGTTGTATGGACGCGCCTCCTGCGCTAATTCCTCTGATATGTGCAATGGCCAAGAGTGAACTAGACGGGTAGCAACTCAGAGCTCAGCTCACTTTTGTCGGGGTATCCATAGTCACTCTATGGAACCAAAGACGGAGTTTCTACTGGCTTATTTGATCTTGGTTCCAGTGTAGCTTTTTTACGGTTAAAAAAGATCAAAGAAACGACAGGCATGACCGATTAAAATCAGCAATGCTTCTTCTGAGAATTTTGACTTTTAATACCTTTGCAATTACAGTTTTACGGAATCCGACCCATTGCTTTGAAAAACTAGCAGACTTTACGGTGTTCGAAAATGTTCCGGCAGTGTCGTGGACTTGCTTAGTGGCGATTCCATTTCCAAAATCACGTCCGTGTGATTCTTCGTACGGTCTCTCAACCCCTGAACTAACAATAATACAATTCTTGTTGTTTCTCTTATTAGTTTTTCAGTTAAAATCAGCAATGCTTCTTCTGAGAATTTTACTTTTAATACCTTTGCAATTACGGTTTTACGGAATCCCACCCGTTGCTTTGAAAAACTAGCAGACTTTACGGTGTTCGAAAATGTTCCGGCAGTGTCATGGACTTGCTTAGTGGCGATTCCATTTCCAAAATCACGTCCGTTTGATTCTTCGTACCGTCTCTAAACCCCTGAACTAACAATAATACAATTCTTGTTGTTTCTCTTATTAGTTTTTCAGCCTGATTTAGTTCTTCTAGTCGCGGCCGTTGGGCTTTCGCCCATGCTGCCCTTTCGTTGTGTTTTTTTTCTTCAAATCTAAATTCACCCCGCGATTCTCCCCACCATTGTCCTAAGCCAAATCTCTTTTTTTTTTTTTTTTTTTTTTTTTATCAGAAACGAAAACAGAGAAAAGTTGGCAGTTCTGGAGAATCGAGAATTTGGTTGGATAGTCGGCTTTTCTTTTCTCCATTTCTCGTTCTCAGTAGTTCTTCCCCAATGAAAAACACTAATTTTTAAGAGCATTGGAAAACGAAGGGCTCCAGTGTCAAGTACGTCTAAATTTTAATTAAGTACAAGTACCAAGTACTTGAGAATTTTGTTTACTTAAGTACAAGTATTAAGTACTTTTCAAAAAGCACTTAAGTACTCAAGTATTTAGGTAGTACTTCAGTACTTAAGTACTCAAGTATTTAGGTATGCTTATTGTGGTGGGTTCGAAAAACAACACTGATAAAAAAAAAATTAACGACCAAACAACAAATAGTTCCATGTGAGGGGATACATGTTTTTGGGATCCCGAAACGCAGTGACGGGGCTTTAATGTGACTTCGTAAAGTGTGTCTGTCCGTCTGTCTGTCTGTTAGCTTGGGAATTGTCGAAAGAGTTAGGTAGGTTAGGCTATATTGTTCAAATTTCGTGTGCGGGCCCTTTACTTTACCCAAATATTTTCTTCTTTTACCAAGAGGTAAACCATCTCCTCTCAAACCCATAAATAACACAATATATTCTTACACACTTGTACAAGAATACAAAATATTCTTCTTCATCTAAGACCGGTGCTCCAGAATCGTCTTAGTCTCTGCCATCTCGGACTGTGTTCGGCGGACGCCTTTTTCTGTCTTTTCTCCTGCAGGACTCCTGTCCTATCGATCTTTGTTATTTGTATCCAGGTCCTACATTTGCGGGGGACGTGTCGTGGAACAAGCATTGGGGATTACCGGAGTTTACAGGCATCTTATTCCTCATGGAATGAGATAAAGTGAAGGGCTATTTTTCAAAAAATTTTTTTTTCATCTTCCGATGGAGGATCGAAGTTTATTAATATTGTAGTTTTTTTTTCTTTATTTTCCTCCTGTTTCCTTTCCTTTTCTAGTTTTTTTTTTTTTATTTCTGACGAACACGGAATATGAATGAAAGCTATCCTGTCCACCATGTGAATCTCGGCGACTGAAGCTGGCAATTACAGTGATTTTTTAAATATTAGAATAGATTTTCAATCAAATAATAATTATGGCAAATTAACTATACAGCCTAACGTTCGTCATTTCAACAAGTAAACTAAACAATTTTTTTTACTCATGCGTAGGGAGGGGTCTGTGGTCTTTGTATTGTGGGTGTAAACCACTAGGCGCGGATTGCAATACTCATAGGCCTAACTTCTCACGCTTGTCATCTCTGAAAATCTGACGAATGGTCGGCAGTGGACCAGGTCATAGGTATCCCTCACTTTCGTTTGGTATCCCAAAAAAGCTGGGTCAGGGGTTTTCATCTTACAAAATGGGTATACACGACTAGGCCCGACTTGGAAAACACGTGGGTCTAGTATCTCATCGAGCCTAGTCCTGGTTGCGCGTACACTGAAGACCGCGAAAAGGCAACCCTCTGCATTTAGAGCTGTGTCTCAGTTCCCAGAGCAGGAGTCGGTTTAAGCGCTGTAATTGACATTGCTAAACGGATACGTTAGCTCAATTTTAATAGAAATCTCGGCCCTTCTTTGCAAGGGTCCTCTTCAGGCTCAGGCGGGAAAATGAGCTGTTCACCGGTAGTACATAGCTATGCCCACGGACAAACATAGCTCTATTAAAGTTCAGCTGACGTATTCGTTTAGCACTGCCAGTTATGGTTCGCAGTCAGCTTGGGCATGAATAGTTGTGTTGTCTTTTTTAGGCCCTAGTTTGTAGCTTTTGCAACAACAAAAATGTTTCACCCCTCGTGGTCGCGGTCATTCCGGGCTTTCTTGTCTTCTAATTTTGTAGAATGCAGTGTATTATAATAATAATAAATAATAATTTTATGTTTCACCGATCAAACAGCACATGGCATAGACGGAGTGTGAATAAAGAAAGAAAAGAAGAAAGAAACACTATAACAAAGAAACACTATAACAAAAGGAAACCAAACACAACATAGAGACTACGACAGCATTTTACTATCTATAAAACTATCCTTTTGTAAAAGAAGCTCTCCCATTGATGCTTAATCTTATTGTTGTAATTCTGTATAAGTTATGTAATGCAGTGTGTTGTGAATGCAGCCGCAGAACGTCGGAATGGCAGGGCCCCTGTTCCAATTATCTTTTCTTCCTCAAGAGCTGAGAGGCAACAACCCTTTTCTAGTGTCATCATCTCTTCTTCCGAGATACAGTTTGACATTAACTAACAAGGACCCGCCTTTTTTTCGAATTGAAGGTTAGGAATTCCTCCGCTCGGTTGCTTGCACTTCTTTTCCTCTTAAGAACACACTTGGATGAATAAGTGGGCTGTGCAAACATTCTCAGACGATCTAAGAACATATGTACTCTCTCTAATGTAAATGTTTGCTTTCGGGCTGCTAAACGGGTGGGAAATTTCTTTCGTGGAATCAACTAATCAGAAGGGATTGGTGAGGTAAGTGAACGATATGAACCCTTGAATTAATTCGGCCTGACACGTGACTGCTGACTTCTTTTTCTTCTAAATAGAAATAACGAAGACTCTCAAAGAGGTTAGTTACACCAAGTAGCCTCAATTAAATTTGTTTGAAGTTTGCTTAATTTCCTGGCAGTTGCTCTAAATATAATAGTTGTCTAGTGCGATTCAAACTTGACAAAAGCTTTGGTGGGATCCGAAAAGGGGAACGGTTATTGTTTTACCTTCACGGATGTGCTAAAACGGAAACCTTTTGAACCAGTAATGATAGCCTATTTTACTATGTCGCGCATAGTAAAATATATCCCTTGGTTGGTCTTTTTATTTGTAATGACATGTCCAGCACTATTTTTTGTTTGTAAAAGATATTTATGGATAAATAAACGGAATTGTAATTGTAACCTGTTTATTCGCCGATTGTCAGACAAATCCTTCAACGATCCGGCAAAACCGGAAATTAGGCGATTGTAACACAGGAATGTGCAAAACTGACATCGATCGGGTCAAGAGAATAAACATATACTCAGTTTTGATATTCCGATGAAAGCATGCTACCTTATTTCATAGTAGGCATGTGGTCTTTTGTTTTAATTTCTTTAAAGTTCAATGGGCACATCAAACTACCCCAATCCCACTCTGTAACAACCTAGGATTAATGCTTACCCCCTAGCTCAGCAGCTTTTTTAACAGTTTCCTTTCTGTGATATTTCAAAGCGTAATTTTTGGGGCCAGTACATGGTCAATTTACTAGCTTGGACAAAGATACAAGTGATGTTTCTTATAACACTTAGTAGATCTTTGTTTTATGCATAAATCAGCTTGTCTAATTCAGGTTTGAATAGGCTATTTGTTTTTGCATGGTTTTTGTAGCTATGTTATTTTTTATAAACTTATTGCATATTCTGGTACATTTTATAAAGCAAGTTAATCAAGCTTCACAAAACTATTCTAAAAAGTAAAACTTTTAATAGGCACTTAAAACATGAAAACACTAGAACAATCAGGTAAACTGCATCTGCGGCTTGACTTATTGGTGACATCTCAAATATATTCTTTTCTATCAAGCATTGCTGCGAGTTTTTGAATTTCCTGCCACGATATCCCAGCTCCTAAGATTTGGATCGCCGAAATGCCAGAGAGGTAAAGACAAGGGATAACAAGAAAACGGCCGATTTTCGTAGCGCCTTCTAAAGGAAGTCGGAAATGTTTATTTGTGAAGCATTTAATACAAAATAAAGCATTAGAAGTGTCCATTGTGCTTTAAGATTGATGGAATGCAGGAAATAACAGAAAATAAGTTAATATTAAACATTCACCGGATCAAGAATGACAAAGACACACCCGAGCTTGTGATCCCACTGGAGCATTTAGTCTTGTACTTTAATAGGCATGTGATCTTATTTCAGTTACTGTGACTGAGCGTTCAATCAATCAATCAATTTTATTTCAACAATAATAGCACTAGGCTAACCTGGAGGGAATTGGAAAAACAAACACTCACTATCAATACAAATAAAACACAAACTAATAAACAATAAATATATTCTGAGCATCTGAGCATGTGACTGAACACAGCTAATTACTTTGACTGAGCATTTAGTGATATGAACATCCTTGTTGAACTTCTTATATGATTGATAGTCACCCCGCAATTTAGGAAAACTGATATCCCACTGAATCGTTTGGTCTTTTTGGGATCCCAAAACGTAAGTGGAGGGATACCTATGACATCGAAAAGTTGTCCGTCCGTCTGTCCGTCCGTTCTTCTGTCCGTCCGTCCGTCTGTCCGTCCGTCCGTCTGTCCGTCCGTCCGTCCGTCCGTCTGTCCGTCCGTCCGTCTGTCCATCCGTCTGTCCATCCGTCCGTCCGTCTATCCATCCGTCCGTCCGTCTGTAAGCACGATAACTCTCGAAGGGAATGAGATATTTTGATGAAACTTGGTGTGAGGATTCGTTGGGTCGTCGGACCAGTCAAGTTCGTAGATGGGCTTTGTAGCCCTACATTTAGGGGTGGGGGAGGGGTTTCAAATTAAGGGGCAAACAAAATATTTTGAAACAACTAATGTGATAGTCGATTATGGGGTAAGAAGACATGCTGAACACGATGGTGAAAACCATTTTGTCATCGAACATTTAGTTCGCCCGGAATCCGGCCAAAACCGGAAAGTTTGTTAAAAGTAAAAGTTTTATTTTAAGTTGATTAGATGTTCGATTTAGGGGTAGGAAGACATGCTGAAGACGGTGGTGAAAACCATTTTCTCGACGGACAAGTAGTTCGCCCGGAATCCGGCCCAAACCGGAAAGTTTGTTAAAAGTAAAAATTTTATTTTAAGTTGATTAGATGTTCGATTTAGGGGTAGGAAGACACGCTGAACACGGTTGTGAAAACCATTTTCTCGACGGACAAGTAGTTCGCCCGGAATCCGGCCCAAACCGGAAAGTTTGTTAAAATTAAAAGTTGAAGTTGATTAGATGTTCGATTTAGGGCAAGAAGATATGCTGAACACTTATGTGAAAACAATTTTCTATCCGGACATGTAGTTGGCCCGGAATCCGGCCAAAACCGGAAAATTGGTAGAAGTTAAAGTTTTATTTCTAGTTGATTAGACAACCGATTTAGGGGTAAGAAGAGATGCTGAATCCGTGTGTGACAGTCATATTTTACCCAGACATATAGTTCGACCGGAATCCGGCTGGAGTCGGAAAATTTGTTATAAGTTAAATTTTTCTTTGAAGTTGATTAGATGTTCATTAGTGTGGAAAGAAGATACCCTGAGTTCATTTTTGAGCTCTCTTTTTTTCGCCGGACAATTAGTTCTGGAGTTTGGCCGAAATCGGGAAATTGGAGGTAGTGTCAGGAAGTTTTTCTCTGATGATTAGCTATTTGGCCTTAATCTGTTTCTGAATTTTAATTGTAAAAATGTTCAAGGAGTCTGGCGATGACTGGATCTGGCTAAGACAAGACCCAGTTGTCTGGATCAGATATTGAATTTTTGGGATCCCATCGAAACCTTTGGTCTTGTTTTCGTTGTAGGCGTACGGTTGCCTTTTGTAGTGTTAAAATCTCTCGAAAAAATTAATACTAATATAAAAGGCCAGTTAGAAACAGGAACATCATGTGGTGAATATTCTGTCAGCACTCTGGGACGGTTTGGAGTTCAAAATCGTTCATTCACGAGTGATGTATCCCAGGTTTAATAGTCCTGGCGCGCCAGTAGGCGTAAGCTTGGCGTTCTGTGACTACGAACTGATTGATAGGTCGGCCTGATCATAGACCTAAGGACGCTAAGATAAAAGGATTTTTCAAATCCCATTAGTTCCGCCTTTGAGTTCGTGTGGGTGGAACTTCTCATTTCATTTGTGGGCGAGGTTAATAGAGAGACAGAGGCGGGTCTGAGGGGCAGCTCCATCCTCAACGATCGTATGCTGAGTGGCTTCGCATCTTCGGAGACCGGCCAGACGTCAGTCGTGTACCGGTGTATTTCAACTCGAGCTGACATCATATCATGTTTGATGGCGTTAACCATAAGTCAAGCTGACTTTGAAACATATATTCAAATAATGCAGAACAAACCTGTAATCTGATTACAGGTTTGTTTCCTTCCCCGTCCTTGACCCTGAAGATTGGCAGCCTGACGAGGACCCTTGCCAAAAAGGGCCGAAATATCGCCGATGAAGCATAGTAGCTGACGTATCCTTTGTATACATTATTTGAATATATGTTAACGATAAGTCGGCAGAGATTAAGTATTATTATACATATTGCATATATTATTATGAAATTATATATATTATTGTTATTATGATATGATAAAATAAGATTTAATCGCACAAAAAGCCAATAGGCCATGGCAACAAAATAAACAAAACAAAACAAAACGATCTATACAGTAATCTACTGTAAACATAATGTTGTAGTATATGCTATTATTATTTCACTGATATTTCGGTTTCTTTCTTCGTTCTCGTACCGTCCTAGCTAGAAATATGAACATGCTACCCAGTGGGTAGAAACCCAAACATGGCGTACTTGAGTTGCGTCTGAGCGTTCTCACTGTGAATTTTGAGGCGTGTCAAACCTGGATTATAGCCTAAAACGAGCTGCTTTTTATTTATTTTTTATTTTGTTTTTCTTTATTGAGCCAAGAATAGTTAATGCAGGCTATAGGCTTAAGATGCACCAGTTTGCTTTAAAGGGTTAATTCGGTTAATGTTACTTTTAGTTTTGAATACTGTTGGCTGGCACTATGTTTGCACTAGGAAAAAGTACCTACCGGTATGCCACACAATAGTCATTCATATCGTCTAGTAATGGTTTCTCCCCGATTAGTCTTTCTGCCGTATCAGTCAGCTCCTTTCATGGATCTTTTGCGACCATTTACTTCAAATTTGGCACAACGTCAGATGCGGCAGTTAATCGATCGTCCAGCTCCCGAGCTGACCGGAATAATTAGACGTAGTTACAGAATTTATGTTGGAAATTCCTTGGAAAATTTCCAGTAGCCTCCATGTCTCTTCTAAGGTGTTTTAGAATCCCCTGCGCTGTTTACACTGAACGGGGTAAACCCTGGATAGACCAGTTCGGTCGAATATATGTGTGAAGATGGAACTTATACAAGGCCATCGCAAATATAAAAAAAAACCCAGTAGACTCACCCCCTTCCATGCCTTGGAGACTCGTACTGTCGTACAAATTCTCAATCGTATGTTTTGTATGCTGTATGTTTTGTATGCTGTATGTTTCTGTTTTGTATGCTGTATGTTTCTCAGTCATATGTCTTGAACTTGCCAGAGTTCCGGTTGCGCCTATGGTGTCAGCGTTCGTGCCCAAGCCACGTACTATGATCACAAGCCCCTCAATAGCTCAGTTGGTTACAGTGTCGGAGCGTGGAGCCGGGTTCTAATCCCGCTTGATGAGCGTTTTAATTTGCAGTTTACTAATATTTTATAATCGCGTAGCAATTCTTCTACACTTTTCAAACTAGATTTGACACCAGCTTGATGCTACGTCTCCTCTTCCGATGTCTAAATCCTATTACCCTAATCTTACCTTATAATGTTATCTTCAGTAGTAATTTTTTTAAAATTATTTACTAGATCTATGAAGTTATCTGTCAATTTATAAGTAATGAACTGAAAGAAAAAATGCTCCTCAGCCGAGATTTGAACCCAGGACCCTCCGCTTACAATGCGACCGCTAAACAGAGTTAGCAAACCACTACAATAGTGAGATAGAAGCCGGCCAATGGAACAGTTTCCCGCCGGAAGGGGAATTCATCTAATCAGCTTTGTTCATATCTAATCAAATCAGTTCATCTAATCAGTTCAAATTCATCTAATCAGTTCATCTGATCTATTAGTTTTTTTTCTAACCTGTCCAGAACATTTTATCCCAGAAACCGCTTCTACCCTTAAAATCCAAAAAGTCAAATTTTGTAGGTTCAACCATTAAGGTCGACTTAAAGGAAAAATAAGAAAGATTGGGCATTTTAACCAATTGATTATCTGTGCTGCCGGACCCCCCCCCCCCCCCGCTTTCGCTGACTAAAGGTCCCTTGAGGTTTCTTTTTTTGTTTCCTTAAACCGAGACCTTAGCCTATGCCCGTGTCCTTAGACATAAAAAAGCTTACCGGTACTTAGTTCTCCGCCATGTAAATAGTCGAAATCTCGAGTTGGAGTTTGTTCAACTTAAGGTATGTGATGTAAGTACAGAAATAAAATGGATTTGCATGATCAAAAGATTTGCCAGTTTGTCCTGAGGGACCATGGATTTTTTAAAAATACCCGTAGTAAGTTGCGTTCGATGAAAGCGATGAAAAATCGAGAAGAAAGTTTTACGGTAACGCTAGTCTGAAGGTATGAACGAGCTAACGTAACGTTTTACATGTCAGTGTGAAGCGACCTTTAGGGCGTGGAATCGGTTGCCTGGTTGGGGCAGTAGGCTACATCTGAAGCTTCCTGTGCTGTCCCTGGACTTTGCGCAGTTGGCATACCCGCATCGTCCATCTCTGAGAAATCGGTTGCTACTATCGCAGAATTGCATTGAATGAATGAATGATTTATTTGCACATTAATTAAAGCCATCAGGCGATCATACAACAAACATGATGTTGTTGTGGCATTACGTAACCTTTGGCTTCGCCTGTCTTTGCCCGTTTGGATTAAAATGTAAGAAAAAGAAGGGTGCGGCTAATTTATGTGGTTGTAATACGTTCTTTATTTTTGTTTGTGTCTATTATAGTGTTTGTTTATGGCTTCTGGCCTGAGTAAAAGTCTTGAATTGAATAATGCATTTGTGATCACGTTTTTGAACACGAACATACTCTAGTCAAGACAGTATAGTTTTGTATAAATACACCTTCAGCCCACGCTGACTGGGAATCATATATAAAAGGTTCATTTCATCTAGTTACACCCTGATAAGTACCCTTTCCAAGAAAGAACGAATATCACTGAAGGAAACAAACCTGTAATCAGGTTTGATTTACAGGTTTGTTTCCTTCCCTGACGTTGACCCAGAAGATTGACAGCCTGACGAGGACCCTTGCCAAGAAGGGCCGAAATATCGCTGATGAAGAATCGTAGCTGATGTATATCCGTTGTAAACATTGTTTGAATATAGCCTATGTTTCAAAGTCAGCTTGGGCTCAAAGAGTATTTAATTCAAGTCACTGTATTATGGGATATTTTTCCAATCGTAAACAATTGAAAACAGATGGAAACGATCGTAAACAACTGTTTTTTTTTACGATTGGAAACAGTTGTTTACGATTGGAAACAGTTGTTTACGATTGTAACCAGTTGTTTCCAATCGTTTCGATTGTAAATAGTTGTTAACGATTGTATTTTTACAATTCGTTAAATGTCGGTAACAACTGATTACAATCGTAAACAACTGTTTATAATCGTAAAAAAAACAATTGTTTACGATCGTTTCCAATTGTTTTCAGTTGTTTACGATTGGAAAACTGTCCCATAATACAATGACTTGAATTATTTCCATACGGGCGCTTTTGAAAATGGCGGGTCAGGTATGAATTACTTATGTATTTCCAATTTATTTTTCCAGGGCCAAAGTCGCTGATGGTGCCAAAATTTTGGGTGCGGAAGCCGGAAGTTCGGTTTGGGGAATCGAGTCGAAAATTGATTCCTCAGAGACGGAGGTGAGCGTTGTGGCAACGCTGCTTGTTCCTCCGAAACATATTTCTAATGGGTAAGCTGGAGGTTTCTTAAATTGTGTATACTAATGATACTATTGATTAACTTATATGACCCAATGTACAAGTTAAATATAGTGAAGCAACGACAGATAAAATACATTTGGCGACATGATGAAATGATGACAAAATGAACTTGTGGAAAAAAAATTCCAACAAGTTCGTTTTTTCAACTTGAGTGGTTTTGCCGAGAAGGGCCCAAAGTATAGCTCCAATAAAATTCAGCTGGTGTATCCATTTTGCACTATCAAATATGGTCGTAGATAATTGGTAAAGTTTAGTCAATACCAGATTTCCATGTTCGAGAAGATCTGCTGTGGAGTTCAAGTTCAAGTTCTTTTAATTTTCAATACAACAACAGAAAATACAGCCCTGAGCAGAGAGGTGAACTCGTTTAACTTGATCTTCCCTTCCCTTCCCTTTAGCTCATATTAGTGAGACCCTAGGTCACCGTTTTATTGCAGTGCTGCAGAGATGTTCGACGATTATCGCGTTATAAACTTTTCGCAGTTGGCATACGCCGTAAGAAATAGAAAACCGTGATTTTCGGTTTTTTTTTCTTGATCAACTAATTATCCCTCTAGGATGATGTGCGAGGGATAAATATAAATTCGGATATTTCGGTTGCACTTCCGGCAAACCGTCCTCAACTAAATCATAAAATCCAACACAATGGCAACAGAAAAACGATGCGGAACCAACAAAACATACAATGATATGTAACTAAAAACCAGAAGAACGATGCGGATTGAAACGACAAACAAATTCAAATAAAATAACCAATATTAAAATGCGCGTGTTAAAAGTGTATATGTACAAATCTGTGATTATTTTACAATTCTGAATTCTGTTTCTATTTACAATTTACTAATTCCCTAGGAAAGCGCAGAAGCTTTTACCCAACAATTATATAATCCTTCGCTTTTCCCATCACTGTACACATAATTCCTTGAGGGATAATTAGCTGATCAAGAAAAACAAGACCAAAGGTTTCGATGGGATCCCAAAAATTCAATATCTGATCCAGACAACTGGGTCTTGTCTTAGATCCAGTCATCGCCAGACTCCTTGAACATTTTACAATTAAAATTCAGTAACAGATTAAGGCCAAATAGCTAGTCATCTGAGAAAACCAAGTTCAGATATGGATTCAGCATGTGTGTTTACCCCTATAAGTCATATCTGTTTTGACGAAAACTTCCTGCCACTTCTGCCAATTTCCTGGTTTGGGCCGAACTCCAGAACTACTTGTCCGGCGAAAAAAGAAAGCTCAAAAACGAACTCAGGGTATCTTCTTTCCCCAATAAAGAACATCTAATCAACTTCAAATAAAAATTTAACTTATAACAGATTTTCCGACTCCAGCCGGATTCCGGTCGAACTAAATTTCCGGGTATGATTGTCAAACACGGATTCAGCATCTCTTCTTACCCTTAAATCGGTTATCTAATCAACTAGAAATAAAACTTAAGCTTCTAACAATTTTCCGGTTTTGGCCGGATTCGGGGGGAACTACATATCCTGGTAGAAATTTGTTTCACGTAAGTGTTCAGCATGTCTTCTTGCCCTAAATGAACATCTAATCAACTCCAAATAAAACTTTTAATTTTAACAAACTTTCCGGTTTGGGCCGGATTCCGGGCGAACTACTTGTCCGTTGAGAAAATGGTTTTCATCATCGTGTTCAGCATGTCTTCTTACCCCATAATCGACTATCAAATTAGCTGTTTCAAAATATTTTGTTTGCCCCTTAATTTGAACCCCCTCCCCCACCCCTAAATGTAGGGCTACAAAGCCCATCTACGAACTTGACTGGTCCGACGACCCAACGAATCCTCACACCAAGTTTCATCAAAATATCTCATTCCCTTCGAGAGTTATCGTGCTTACAGACGGGCGGACGGACAGACGGACAACTTTTGCGATGTCATAGGTATCCCTCCACTTACGTTTTGGGATCCCAAAAAACCGAAAATCACGGTTTTCTATTTCTTTCCTAATGAACGGTCAGCTTGGCTTCAAACCTTATATACGCGCATCGTACGTCTCTAAGAAATCGGTTGCTACTATCGCAAAATTGCATAGTTGTGGCATTAGGCAACCCGTAGCTTCGCCTGTCTTTGCCCGTTTGGGTTAATATGTCTAAAAAAGACGGGTGTGGCTAATTTGTGTGATGTTGTAGCTTAATACCTTCTTTATTTTTGTGTGTGTGTTTGCTGTAGTGTTTGTTTTGCTTCTGGCCGGAATAAAAGTTTTGAATTGACTTACCAAAACGGAACAAAATAACACTAGTGAGTAGCGCCAAGCCCTATGCTTTCCATGCTTCATGCTCCATTTCCATGCCCACTACACTTGCGCCATTTAAAGCGAGACAATCTTGCGGATTTAGAAATCTCTAGTAAAGCAAAGATGCGGTCTGCAGATACCAAGGAAACAATGGAGGCTGTATCATTTTTTTGCTATGTTCAGAATATGAAGTTATCGGAGCTAGCGCTGGTGAACAGCTGAATGAGTTTAAGTAGGGACGTTTTCTATCGCTAGTTTTGCTAGTGACGCTGCTACTCCATTGCACTTTTTTAAAGTCTTGGCGCTACTCTCTCGTAACTCTGGTGAGACCCCAGGACACCGTTTTCTTACCAAAACAGAGCAAAATAAGACTAGGAAGTAGTGCCAAGACCTATGCTTTCCATGCTATGCAAACGAGCCATACTGGTATTGCTGCCCGCTACACTTGCGCCATTTAAAGCGAGACAATCTTGCGGATTTATAAATCTCTAGTAAAGCAAAGGTGCGGTCTGCGCTGTATAATTTTTTGCTATGTTCAGGATATGAAGTTATCGAAGCTAGCGCTGTTGAACGGCTGAATGAGTTTCAGTAGGGACGTCCTCTATCGCTAGTGGTGGTAATATCGCTGCTATTCGAGTGTATCAGTTTTGTCAAATATTGGCGCTAATCACTAGTGTCATTTTGCTCTGTACCAAAATTTGATTCAATCAATCAATCAATCAATTTTATTTAGAACCCTAATAGCACTAGGCTAACATGGGCCGGAAAAATAAACACTCACTACAATACAAGTAAGACGCAAACTAACAAACAATAAATAAGAAACGAACATAGATCATGAACAGTTAAAATGTTTAGTAAAATACGGAACGAATGAATTTAGGTATCTTTCGGAAGATTTCGTAGGTGGGGGAACAATCTTGGGTTTTGGGTCGTCCTTGCTTCGCGTATCCGGTCCATGAGAGGGTGTAACGAAGTCCGGAAGGAGGGTCCTGTGGTGTTGAGAATTCAAAATTTGGTGGCCAAAACGCATGAGAAGATTATGTCTTCTTTCAGACAGTTTTTCGATATCGAGGATTTGAAGGCTTTCGTTATAAGATTTGTAATTGTGACCAAGTATTATTATGCAGGCTCTCTTCTGCAGTCGTTCGATTTCGGCATCCTGAGATTTACTTAAGCCAGGATGCCAAATTTGGCAGCCGTACTCTGAAATGGGCCTTACATAATTTTTTTTTCCTCGTGAAATTTGATTCCTCGTGAGGACCTCCATGCATTTGCTGTGCCTTCAATTACTGCCTCCCTCAAGTTAGCGTCGTGTCCGCAGCAACGGCATGCCTGCCACCTACATATGATCGCGGTCCCTTTTATTGTCTTGTAGGCCTCACAGGCCAAGTAAACTTTTCCCTCATCCCATCGAATTTCCTTTGTTATATACGGCCAATTTAGTTCCAAAGCGAGGAATTGTATTCCTGGACGATTGTCCAGAGTTTGTGAGGAGCTGGAATGAGTCTATCGATCCCCGTCCTTCCCGGAAACTTTATGTTCCACGTTGTTCCAAGTTTTAGAATGGCTGGAGTTGGTGCTGGACCATTTTTGACTCGTGAGGGTATAGGTAGTGTATTCGATTTGAGCAAAAAAAAACAATAAAAAAGCAAATTTTTCGCATGCAAACCATTTAAGGTTCGCGTAGCGCGATTTGAGCAGAACTGCGATAAACTTCACTTCCTTGACGTTCCGTATACGAGCCCATGTGATGCAGTGCAAAATAGATATTTGTACAATCCGGCCAAAACTGGAAATTCGGTAAAAGTTATTTTTTTCTGAGGTCGATTAAATATTTGATTTTGGGGTAAACATAGGTGATGAATCAGTATCTGAAGTTTATTTGTCACTGGACAAATAATTCGCCCGGAAACAGGCAAAACCAGGAAATTTGGCTGGACTGAAGTTTAATTCCGAAGTCTCTCCATATCTGTTTGTCTTTCAAGCCCGATTGTCTGTACCAGGAACTCTAAAAGTATTACCCTCCGGAATCCCATCAAAATCTTTGGTCCTGTTCAGCTGGATAGGGGGCGCGGCCTTTTTTCCAGTTACTTTTCAGGTCACTTTGATCGACTTTCAATATTACTTTCATTAATGTGTTTATTATGAAGTGGGCGTTCTAACTCCACAGTGCCCCTGCGCCACCGTATGTTTTCTGCCACCCTGGAAATCTTGCACCATCAAGAGGATTAGTTGGGTCAGACGAAAGGGTCAAATATTTTGGTAGGCCCACCGCCACCGTATGTTTTCCGCCAACTCATTAGTGCAGGTAGCGAAGGTAGCTGGTTCATGTAATCCGAGATTTAAATCGTTAAATGCGAAGAGGGGTTTACCGCCACCAACGCCAACTCTACGTTAATCGTAGCCAATAGGAAGTAACTGAGGTTACTCAGCTTTCTCTTCCTCTTGGAACAAGACCAAAGGTGTCGATGGGATCCCAAAAATCTAATATTTGATCCAGACAATTGGGTCTTGTCTTCGCCAGATCCAGTCTTCGCCCGGTTAATCATCAGAGAGAACCAAGTTCAGATATACCTCTATAAGCCATATCTATTTTGACGATACTGACCGAAACTTCCTGCTTTACTTCTGCCAAATTTCCGGTTTTGCCCGAATTCCCAGCGAACCACTAGTCCAGCAAAAAAAAGAAGAAAATTCAGAAACGAATCCAGCGGATCTCTTTATCCTGTAAAGAACATATCATCAACTTTAAATAAAACTTTTACTTAAAAAAAATTCCGGTCAAAACCGGATTTCGGACTAATTATATGTCGGGGGAAAAAATTATTGTCATACACAGACTAAGCGTCTCTTCTTACCCCTAAATCTGTCATCTAATCAACTTCAAATAAAACTTTCGCTTTTAACAAACTTTCCGTTTTTTGCCGGATTCTGGACGAACTAATTGTCCGGTAAGAAGATGGTTTTCACCATCGTATTCAGCATGTCTCCTTACCCTAAATCAAACATTTAATCAACTTCAAATGACACTTCTACTTTCATGAAACTTTCCGGTTTTTGCCGGATTCCAGACGAACTACTTGTCCGACAAGAAAATGGTTTTCACCAATGTACTCATGTCTTCTTACCCAATAATCGACTATCACATTACCTGTTTAAAAATCTTTTGTTTGTCTCTTAAATTGAACCCCCTCCCCCACCCCCAAATATAGGGCTACAGAGCCCATCTACGAACTCGACCTTACCCTTGACCCAAACAATCCTCATACCAAGTTTCATCAGAATATCTCATTCCCTTCGGGAGTTATCGTGCTTACAGACGGACGGACAAATTTGCGACGTCATAGCTATCCCTCCACTTACGTTTTGGGATCCCAAAAACATGAGCAGTTTGTAAGATTCGGCTGTACACTTGTTTAGACGGTTTTGCCATCCTTCAACACTATTTGTTGTACGATGTGATGCCTCACTGAAGTTCCAGCCACTCAGAGGCAACTTCTCGGTCTCTAGCCACTGCTCGACAAAATAATCGTTGAAGTGGACGGATGATTCTGGTACTTGTTCCATCATGTCAAGCCATGCATCCCCTACTTCTGCTACTCGGATGTGTGCGAGGGCTGCCACTTTTCTGACATGGGCTCTGTGGACCTACATTTAGGGGTGAGGAAGGGGCTTAAATTAAGGGAATAAATAAAAAAAAATTATTTTGTTAAGGGGCAAGAAGATAGGTTGAACACTTATGTGAAAATTATTTTCTACCCGGACAAGTAGTTCGCCTGGAATCCGGCCAAAACCATAAAATTTGTTAAAAGCAAAAGTTGTATCTGTAGTTGATCCGTATATGACAATTATTTTTTACCCGGACATATAGTTCGCCCGGAATCCGGCTGAAACCTGAAAAATTGTTATAAGGTGAATTTTTTTTGAAGTTGATTAGATGTTGGATGTAGGGGTAAGGAGATACGTTGAGTTTTTTTAGCTTTATTTTTTCGCCGGACAAGTAGTTCCGGTGGGAAATTGACAGAAGTAAGACAGGAAGTTTCGTCAAAATAGATATGACTTATAAGGGTAAACGCACCTGCTGAATCCATATCTGAACATGGTTTTCTCAGATGATTAGCTATTTGGCCTCTGTTTCTAAATTTTAATAGTAAGAACCGTCAAGGAATCCGGTGAAGACTAGATCTGGCGAAGACAGATACAATGTTCTGGATCAAATTTTGCATTTTCGGCAAAGTTTTCAACGGATATGTCAGCTACGATTCTTCATCAGCGATATTTCGGCCCTTCTTGGCAAGGGTCCTCGTCAGGCTTTCAGTCCTCTTGTTCAACTTCGGGGAAAGAAACAAACCTGTAATTGTGAAAGAAGGGCCGAAATATCGCTGATGAAGAATCGTAGCTGAGATATCCGTTGAAAACTTTGTTGGAATAAATGTTTCAAAGTCAGCTTGGGCTCTTTTTTTTTTTTTTTTTTTTTTTGAATTTTCGGGATCCCACCGAAAGTCTTGTTCAATGTGCCCTAACCATAACATATTCCATCCCGGAAACTGTTTAGCGAGGAACCGCAGGTCAAGAACAGGATCGTAATACAAACTGGAGAAGCTGTGGAGACCAAAGACCCAGTCATTAAATTTGAGACCTTTATAGATTAATTCTTACTAGACCGAACAGTTATTGACCTTAGCCGAAGGTTGCACATAACCTCTTTCAGGCTCTTACCTTTGTCAATAACTTTCCGTGATTCCTCGCAGAAGATTTTTGCAACAGGAGTGGACACTTCTTCGAGAATTCGTTTCCGAATGGTAGTCCTGGCTTGTAGAATCTGGTTGTGGGCGCAGTCAAGCCCGTGCCCTTCATGGGGTTTAGTAACGATTAACTCACCGTTCCCACGTAAAACGGCCCTGGCATTACAGATTTCTTTCAAGCAAACATAGTAAATATTGTCATTCTTCGTGCTCTTGAGCCGAAACGAGAAACCGTCAACAATGTAAATGTCATTTTCTTTCACACTCTTTGTTTTAACTATTTCCATGATTATATCTCTTGTCACTTAGTTCAGGTTCTGCAGTTACAGTTTCTCTTATAAATACCTTTAGACTAGTTCGCAACTGATAATCCCTTAATCGCGGTGATCTTCATCGGGTTGGCGCTCGACACCCCATCAGAGTATTACGTCTGACAAGATTTGACCCTACCCTCTAGAGGAACTAATTCTCTTGGGGGCGTAAGATTTCCCGGCTGGCGGTAAACACCCTTTTCAAATTTAAAGATTTAAATCTGAAACTACCTGCACAGGTGGGCTACCTGAATTAAAAGGTGGCGGAAAACACATGGTGGCGGAAACCGCGGTGGCCTTACAACACTGCTACCGTTTACTATCAGTTCCCTATCTTTATTTGGTACTAAATATTATGGGTTGAAATAACAAAGTACTTTCGAAGTGCAGGAAAAACAACTGTTTGCGTATTTTCCCCTTAAAATCTAGACAGACCAATAGCACTAGCTTTAAATAAATATTAAACATGTATACATTCTGTGAGCTACTCTGAAGCAGATGAAGCATACCGATTAATATCCCATATTTGACGGTGTAAAACGGATAAGTTAGCCACATTTTATTGGAGCTATATTTCACCGCCAAATATGACTCGCCGTCAGCTTGGGCTGAAGGGCTATCTATCACCACAGATAAATATCCCACTTTGTTACTTTCATTTCGCGATATCGGGGTTTCGAGCCTGTTTAAATGAAGACGTTCTTCTAGATCAGATTTTCATATTTTAGTCCCATTCGGGAAATCTTTAAAGGACTCGTCGTACTTCATTCTCCTTAAGTTGTACTTCTGTCCATTCTTGTTCCCGATGTTCTGGACTTCAGAAAGGTGTCCTATAACGGTAATTTCCGTGACATGGGGATGTGAACTGGTTAGATGAATTTGCCTTCGGGCGGGATCACTGTTCCTATGGCCGGCTTCTACCAGACTGTTGTAGTGGTTTGCGAACTCTGTTCACAAGCCCCTTAGTAGCTTAGTGGTAGAGTGACTGCCTTGTAAGCAGAGGGTCCTGGGTTCAAATCCCCGCTGAGGAACATTTTTGTCGATCAGTTCACTAGTTATAAATCCTCTATTGCTATTACACTGATTATCACGTTTTCCAAGTTTGTTCCCTTTACTTCACGTATCAGGCTCCGGATCGTTGTTTCCGAGAAGTTTATTGGTCGGAATTCTGGTTATGCAAATTTTGCCATGTTTCTCGTCCAGGGCAAGGGGCATGAAATGAGGTGACAGCCGAAGCCTTGTGTAATTTTCTGTAGGCATAGCTGAATAGTCAACTGCCCCAGAACATCTTAGCCGACAAACTATGTAGTGTGACGTTTCCTTTAAGCCCTTTCTTCCGGGTTACCGGGACCGTAAATTCAGTCTCGAAGTGCTAGTCTTTCAATATTTGCCGCAATAGAGAGATTGTACCCTACCCAACGAAAACGGAGATTGCTACACCATCATCACGGGAGCATAATACAAAAATTAACATTGGGAGGTATAGGACTTTCAACTTTGAAATTAAATTGTCGGCTTTCCATCATCATCCTGAGCAAAGGACTTGCTGGAAATGTTAGTTGGGCTAATTCTTAATCGTATAATTCTGTTTTTGCAGATTTTCCATGGAAGTAGGAGCTTGAAGGCTTCAGAGTTTGAACACAAAACGGAGTCCCAGGTCCTATTGGTCGGTTATGATGTGTCATTCAAAAACCGACCAGTAGGAAGCAGGATTTGTTTTTGTAGGAAAATTTCGAAGCATTCAAACCCTCATTTCTGATCCTTTACTATATACTTGCTATAAATCTGTGATTATACAATACAAAGAACCAGCGAATGGTTTCCAGCTATTTACACGTTTATAATAGTAATATAATGTTAAATTGTTAAAGGACCTGTCTCACTTATAATATTAACGCAACCCTCCTCCAGAATCACTCCATATATTTCAAAACCCAGAGACCCCAATTTCGTACGTTACATTCTAACCCCTCTATCAAAACCACGCTGATTTTCTCACTTGCCGCGTTTTGCTACCTTCGATGTGTATCACACTGTCGACGGTTGTCTATGAGAAGTTTTTCCATCACAAAAACCGGGTTTGTAAATTGTTTCCCTTTTTTCACTATGAGTTGTCGGGTCTCGGAAAAGGCTTAAAACATACAAAACCTGGGTTATGTGTTGAAACCGGAGCCTAGTTTTAAAGTATTCAAACATTTTAAGATACTGTAAGTTGAAGAGTAAATACTGCGAGGGGTCCTTTAAAGAGTAATCATAATGTTAAATTACTCTTTTCATACTCCTATCCGTTTTCGTTGGATAGGCTACAATCTCTCTGTAGAGTTCCCCATTTTGGTAGTTAGGTTACCGTCGTAGGCCTGCCCTCCGAGAGGAAGAGAGGTGTTTTCGTTAGAACAAGATTTGGTGGGATCGCAATACTCTATATGATTAAGTCCAAAACACGCCACCGATCCACAGGAAGAAGGAGTAAGCGTGTCCGTACGACTCAAACTCAACGACTCAAATCCTGTGTCAGTCAGTCACCACGACCTTTGGCAGCAGCTGTTACACCACTTCTGCCTTTCTTCCGCTAGCTAGCCGGAGAGGCCGGAGATTTTGCATCGGCATGGAGAGATAAGGTGTATTCTCGCCGTTCCCCGAGGACTCCTCGGGGAATCGAAAGGAACGGCGAGAATAGAGGGAGTCACTCCACGCGGACTCCGGGAACAGAAAACAGCGAGAACACGGGGAATGCTTCTAAAATGGATTGTGTTCGGAAAAAAAATATGCCGTTCATGAAATTAGTCTGGATCCACTTTATTTTTGGTTTTGTTTATTCTGATTATTTTTAATTAATTTTACATTGCACCAACACCAGCAAAAATTGATTCCCCTCCGGATCTGAAAGGGAGTCCTTTTTGATGATGGTGATGATAATCGGAGCATTCCGCGTCCGTGGGGACTCGCGAGAATACAGGGAGTGAGTCCCCGGGACAAACAAAAACGCGGGGACTCCTGAAGTGGAGTCCTCGGGGAACGGCAAGAATATGCCTATAGTCATCAAGAGTATTGACTGTCATCCGGACAATGTAGGTTTTGCCAAGAATCGGAGTAGACACAGATTCGCATGAAAGCAAAAGTACTGTTTGTGATATTTTCGAAACTGGTAAAAGGATGGAACTCCGATTACCTAGAAGTTACATTCCATGTCGACGGTTTCAGTTTGTCCATTGTTCCTTATTCGTCCACAAGGATTTGATTTTGGATGTTTATGACATCCTGACCTTTGGTTCCAAATTATGAATATACCGTGCTTGTGTGGCAATGCCTTAAATGATGACGAGAATTGGATATAAATCTTCGTGAATTGAAGTTATGGCGTGACGAAGGGATTCCACCCTCCCTTTCGTAGGTGTACTCTACAGCTGTCGGTGATCGCAGAATAAAGCAGTATCAGCAGAGCTGCTGCGAGTCTAGCAAATCCGAGTCCGAGACAGGTCCGGGTCCTTGGAAAATGCGTCTCGAGACGAGTCCTGAGTCCGAGTCCACAGCTCTGGTGGACGGACAGCTCCGTGAAAGACGAGTCCGAGCACTCGAAAAAGGCGTCTCGAGACGAGTCCAGAGTCCGGTCCACCAGTTCTGAGTATTAGTTGCGTTTTGGTCGAAGCTTGAAGTTACCTTCAAAATCAAAGGTCCCTTTTTAAATACCGTTTTGGTGCGCCTGTTATAGTTTCTTGTCTCTCAAACCCTGGCCGTCGAACTAGCAAGAACGAGCAAGTTTGTCTGCGACGTCGGCGACCGGGCAAGGAACGCCGAAGTCGTAATGCCTGGGCCAAATTCAGTCACATCCGTGGTAGCAGTGTTCCATCGCCACCGCAGTTTTCCGCCACCTTTTAATTCAGGTAAAGCAGGTAGCTGTGCAGGTAGTTGAAGATTTAAATCTTTAAATGCGAAAAGGATGTTTACCGGTACCCAGAAAATCTTACTTCCCCAAGAGGATTAGAGGGTAGGGCCAAATCTTGTCAGACCTAATATTCTGATGGGGAGTCGAGTGCCAAGCAGATTAAGCTACTGAAAGTTAAAATTACTTATCAAGAAGGAAAGTCTTCAAGGAAATAATTTCTGCCGGCGATTTCTCCCCTTTCGAAATTTGAATAGTTTGGGGGCCTTGAGTTGTTAAGTTGTACAGTTTCTTTAGTTGGACTTAAAATAAATAATTACTTGAAACATTAAGCTCAGTCTTCGTATTAGCTACAGTTAATGTGGAGTTGGCGTTGGTGGCGGTAAACCCCTCTTTCGCATTTAAGGATTCATGCTGGAATTACATGATACCTGCGCTACCTGCACTAATGAGTAAGCGGGAAACATACGGTGGCGATTGACCTACCTAGATATTTGACCTTTTCGTCACCCAACCCTCTTGATGGTCCAAGATTTCCTGGGTGGTGGAAAACAATAATACGGTGGCGCTGGAACACAGTGGCGATGGAACACGGTGGCGTTGCGACACCTACTTCCAGATTCTCTTCCTTCTAGGCCAATATACCAAGTTGTCCATTGTTATACAATTTTAGTACGTAAATAAATACTTGAAATACTTGTACGTGATTTCGTTTGTTAATTTGATTATTACCCACTCTCTACGTTTCATCCTGGTCACACATGAAACAAAGAAATTCAATAAACTAACAGCTAACAAAAGTCAGTAACTGGGATGAAACGTAAAGATAAGGTAAGGTACAATTTTACTGGCAAATGTAAATAAACCTGGTGTTTCTCAAAGGCATCAGACATGCCAGTGGCAAAAACGACGCTTCACTAATTCTGATGGGTTTGTAAAAATTATTAATACAATTCTAGCCTAAGGCGTTGTAAAGAAAAAACAAGCGAACAACTATCACACATCAACACTAAAATTTAAGGGCGACACGAGAATTTACGACATTAGACAAATGGCTAAAGAAAAAATGAAAAAATAAAAAAGGTTTGCGACATGGGTCTGATCTTCCTCCTAGCACAAACAAAAACGAATCAGTTAAATCAGACAGAAGAAATATAATTTCTAGATAAGAAAGATGATTGTAAAGATGTGATTGGTCCAAAGATACGTTCAAAATGGCTGAGATGGATTTTCCATCCCGATTTCTACCATAAAACCGTCTTTTACCGCGGTATTACCAGGTGTGACTACAGTGGGGCCCGGGCATAGACACACTAATTAAGCAAACGGTGAAGTTCGACGGCGTTTCGAAACGGAAATTAAGCAACCGGCCATGCCAACGGCAAACGAAACTTCGATCAAAAACGCAACTATTGTAGGGGGCGCGTTCTGCAAAGAGGGCCTAAAATACACCGTTTCTGATTAAAGCCAACTCCATTCTGCACTTCGTGATACATACAACCATTCCCTACCACGAAATATCGTAAACACTGCCACAACTCCGTATACATTCACTTCCGTCAAGTTGCTACTTGTCTACCCCTTTGCTCCACCCCTATGCCGCGTGAATACAGTCAGCGACGCCGGGATTATTAAATTCCTTCCATGCGCATAGTAAATCAACAGTGTATCATAATGTGAGAGTTTGAATATCAGCATGTACTAAGTAGATATAATAGCCTATATGTTTATATAGCCTATATATATATATATATATATATATACATATTCATATTATCTCTGTGTGGCTCCTTCTATTTTTCATTCTGCTCTCAGAAACGTGTTGCGGAGGAAATAATGTTTCGTGCAGACATATTCGGTAAGATGTAATAAGTACATCCTTACGCTTATTCTGTAGGTCTATGTCTCTTCCATTTTTATCTCTTTTCTTGCTCCAAAAGGAGGAAAAGAATGTGCCATGCCTACATATTTGTTAGGATGTGATAAGTACACTCTTACGCATATTCTGTATGTCTCTTTCATTTTTATTCCTCTTCTTGCTCGAAATAGATGAAAGGAATGTGTCGTGCCTGAAATCTAGGGTGGTATTGTGGGTGAACCAAAGAAGTCAAGCAGAAGCTAAAGATCAGAGTAGGACTAATACATCCAGAGTTTGGGACAGACTTTAAGAAAACTCGAAAATCAAGGAAGTATCGACTGATTCATTGATCAAAAAGCGAGCACGATTCCACCGACACTTGTCCAGGATCGGTGCGAAACTCCATCTGACTAAAACTCGGCGGGTGGAAAAACCACCTCACAGAGCAGGCGAAGAGGAATTTCTCGAGAGCTTGCAACCCCTTTGAAATACTGATACCATTGTTGAATATGAACACCCTTATAAAGTCGTATAGCTTCATTTGGATGATCGTAGTTGTTACTTGAAAGAAGTCAAAATAAGGTTAAGACATGCGAGGTATGCTATAAACGTGTCCGTACCGTTGTCTATATTAGAAAGAACATGTTCTGTACCTCGTTTGATCATGAATATTGAGCATTACGCTTTGACTAAAAAGGATCCGAGAAATGTAGAGGAGGGCTCGGTTACTTTGGACTTTGAAGGAAGAGAAGTATGAAATATGTTTATTATTTCAAGTCCCAAATATGCTGGTAATTCAAAGTAGACTGAAGTAGAAAGTAGAAAAAAAGTAGAATGTTATATTTTTCAATGGTGCATCCGTATCTGTTATATTGTTGTCTGGCATGGACAAAAACTTTTGTAAGCCACCTTACTCCTTTACGTGTGATACAGAATATGGCAATAAGAGTATTGTCCGGTGATGGTCGAAATATTTCCGTAAGACACCGTTATCAGGAGCTTCACATTTTACCTTTTGCGGGAATTTGTAAGTTTTATGACGCTTTATTTATGTACAAACATTACAATGAAGTATTACCCCAGTGCTTTTCTCAGTATTTTTCCCGTGCGTCATCTTTTCACGAACATGGAACTCGTAGTTCGCAGCTCATCCGTAGGCCGGTTGTAGTAACTAGTAGATCGAGATTTAGCATTAGACATGTTGGGCCTTTAGTATGGGAAGGTTTGTCGACAGAGTTAAGGTCGTGTAGTGTTTTACTAGATTTTCGTAGCATGTTAAAGGTTCATTGTTTTGCTGTATATGAATTTGATGCGTTATTCTCAGCCGTTTAAGTTGTGTTTTATCATTAAGTTTTTGTTTTGGATAGTTAGTGGTGATTCTGGTTGAAAATGAGTTTGTTTTTGGTTGATTTTCTGGTTGGGCGTCCCAGACCGCGTAAGTCAAGCTCCTTTCTTTCTTTCTTTCCCTTTTTTCCTTTGTTTTCGTCGAAGTTTTGTTTTTATTAATGTTTTGTTTTGAGGGTAATTAGTCCCTTACAGGTTCGCCTCTGGGCATTGAAGATTCCATTTTTTTTTTAATAAACCCTTCGTTCATTCATTCATTCATTCATTGGAACCAGATGCGTTACTACAATTTTTTTTTTTTGGGGGGGGGGCAGGGTATTTATTTTTCTTAATTTGTGGTCATGACTGGAACTTTAAGGAATTGTCGGATTTGGAAAGTGGCGTTTTCTCAGCCAATCTTGTCTAATTTTTAGTATCCCAGCCAAGTTTCATCGTCCTAGCACATCTGGAAGTACCTTTACTCGCGATCACCGGAATTCCGGACTCCCCCTTAACCCCCCCCCCCCCCCCCACAGTCGCCTGAGCTAATCCGGTTCTGTAAATAATTTATCCGGAGCATCTGTTAGTTATTCCCACAAAGTTCCATCCCGATCTCTCCAGTCTAAGCTGGTCACGTGTCCCCCCCCCCATTTGTTGTCGAATCCGGTCCGGACATGAAAAAGATCACCAGAGACATGTCCTCTGTTCAATTACAAAATTTCACTCAAATCCGATCACCCGGTCCAAAGTTACGCACGACTCAGTATTCCGGATTGATATGATATGGTCCATGATACGCCTCCCAAGTTTCGTCGTAAAGATCCCCAGAATCGCCATCAACCGAAATTCCAGGAAAAAACCCTCCCCCCCCTCCCCCAAAGTGTCCGGATCCAGTCCAAATGTGTAAACGATTTATCTGGAGCAGATGCTTATTATTTCCAGCAAGTTTCACTCCAATCCCTCCATTCTAACTGTTTCTCGTGATTTCCGGTCTCTCTCCCCCCCAACTCCTCCATAGCTGTCGAGTCCAGTTCGGACTTCAAATGGAACATCAGAGATATGTCATTTATTCATGTATTAAGTTTCATTTCAATCCGATCACCCGTTCGAAAGTTACAGATCACTCAATTTTCCGAATTCCCCCCCCCCCCCCCAGATGGTCGGATCGGGAAACTGATAATTGCCAGGTTGGTTTGGTCGGGTCCCTGATATGCCTGCCAAGTTTCATCATCCTAGCACCCCCTAATCAATATCAACCCTACTAAGTTTCAACAACATATTATCCAACCCCGTCGACCTTCGATTGCTCTACCTCTCTCCAAACGAATTTAAGCAAAGAATGACTCATCCACGAGCAGAGCTATACTAGTGTGAATAAAGGAGTAGGGGCTTGACAAAAACTAGAAAAAGTGTTTCAAGAGATTTCGGGTGTCCCCCTCCAGCCCCCCCCCAGTTATCGGATCCGATCCAAATTTGACAATGAACATCCAAGACACTTGTTCTTGATACCTGTCAAGTTTAGTGCACGCCCGATTATCCGTTCCCAAGTTATGAATGTTACTAATTTCCGGATTCCTCATCTTGCTACTGCCCCATTGATGGTCGGATCGGGGAAGTGATTATTTCCAAGTTAATCCGGTTGGGTCCCTGATATGCGTGCCAAGTTTTATCGTCCTAGGTCATGTGGAAGTGCCCAAACTAGAAAAATGTGGACAGACAGACAGACATTACGATCGCTATATGGCACTTGAGTAAGCTCAAAAACTACTATTTTTAAGAAAAGATCAACCGTTTTTTACGAGAAACCGTCTGTTTAAAAAAAAAAACCCGCTGTTTCCAAGTAAAAAATGGACTGTTCTTACGAAAAATCGCGGCCCCGCCTCCCCCTCTTACTCGTGACTCCCCTGACAGGAACAATAAAAACAGAAAAAAGAATTGCTAGAAAAAATACGATTTTAACAATTAATTGGGCTGTCAAAAGTAAGATGGGAAGGAGAAAGGTCCCTCCTGTTCAACTGCCTGTCTTAGGCTTACTTGTGTTCTTTTTTTCTGATCTGTGTTGTCGGTGCGGTGCTCGGTTGGAAAGGACCAAATTTTGTTCGCTGAACAAGTTTAAACAGTGTTTTGACAAAGAAGTTCAATAGTTCAGACAATTTTCTCGGTGAAACTTTAAGAAATTGAACTGAAGTTTTTGCAACAAAGTTTGGCGGAAGGGGGCTTAGATACGAGATTAGACCCGATGAAAATGCTTTACTGATCGTTATTTTGTTCGCTGAGCAAGTAAAAATAATGTTTTGTTTGACAAAGAAGTTCAATAGTTCAGGCAATTTTTTCGGTGAACCTTTAAGAAATTGACCGAAGTTTTTGCAGCAAAGCTTAGCCGAAAAGGGCTGAGATACGATGTTTGAATTACCCATCCTTATTTACTTAAACAGGTTTGAAGACCCGGTGAAAATGCTTTACTTCATTGCTCCGCAATTCATATAATCGATTTTCATCGAATGAACGTCTTATTTCTGATTTGGCGTAACCCTATGTGCCTAAACCTCTATGCTTGTATTATTTCGTAACTGCAATGGTAAACGATTGCCGGAAAATAAATATTTTTTGTCACATGTGATAGCTGTCTTTCTTCAGAAGTAAGCCTACAATTTGTAAGTGAACATTCTTTAGCTTCGCCTCATTAGCCATTGAAAGGCACCCTTCTGTTGAAATTCGAATTCTCCGCGTCGGGATGAACTTAAAAAAAAAAATCCTTTCCCGAGTCAAAGTCTTCAAGTATATAAATAAGCTGGCTTTTCAGTTAAACTTTAAAGGAGTGGATCAATACGTCAAAAAGTACAGAAGGGTTCATAAGCGGTCGATAGGAATGATTACTATGAATCCAGCTATAGCCTACTGTTTCTTTCTCCAAAATCTTGACACCAACATTAGTTGCGTTTTTGCTGATACCATGGTATCTGTTACCACGGTAACTGGATCTGCAATTAGTCGTTTTTGCAGTTATCGTGGTATCTGATACACGGTGCTCTGCAAAAACGACTATTGCCGAAATTGCACTTTTCGAAGTCATCCCAAAAGAGAAACAGATATCCACTTACAGCACTAAGTGCTAAACTTCTTTCTGAACAATCTGACGAAATTTGATGAAAGTGAGATGACGTTTCAGATACCACGACCAGTTCCACGGTCGGACCGTAGTATCTGAATATCTGATAGCACGATAACTTTCCAGATACCACGTTAACTGCAAAAACGCCTTTTAACCCTGGTATCAGATACCACGATAACTGCAAAAACGACTTTAGACCGTGGTATCAGATACCATGGTATATGCGAAAACGCAACTATTATTCGCAGTCCGTCTGTATGGGCCGCTCACTAATTCAGTAGCAGAGTTCTATTTACCAGCTTAGCAGAAACCTTTTCTTTTTGCAAAGATGTAGATTGTAGCAGAAACGATAGGAAAACCTTAAAAGCCATTCTTAAAAAAAAATAAGTACTGTCTAAAGCGATCTACTAAGCTAAATCGTTTTCTTTTCTTCTGGTTGTCTTGTTGTTCGTCGTCTTAAGCTTGCCCAGTCTGATAGTTCCCAGTTGCGCCACTAGATGACCTCACGGTCGTACCGAGTCCTGCTTTGAGCGTCTGGAGGAGGGTGATCTGAACAAATGCTAGAATGTTTCCCATTTAATTCCGCCGCAATTGCCGTATTCGGCCGTAAATATACTGTACAAAGAATTCTTGCAGTATTTGCTACTGAGCTTAAAGGACACCTGAATGAAGAGTACCAAGTATCATCCCTATCTGTATCACTTCCGTTGACATTGCCTGCAGAAAACCCAATCCAAATACGAAATAATGTTTCCAAGCTATGATTTTTGCTCTGTTTTGCATCTGTCCTTATTTCAGTAGCCTACCGAACAATTTTAGAAATGAACAAATGTCTCGAATCAACCCTTTTTGTGGAATATTTTTTAACCAGTTAAGCCCAAACGTATATCTAGAAGAAATTCCAATACGATCCGGCCAGCGCTGTACAAGATTTGAATGAATTGCGCTTTTTCTCTTGGAGTCTGCATTTGCAAACATCCAGAAACGAACATCCGCACTTTGAAAACGTCACGCTCAGGAGAAGAATGCTCTCCGTGGCCATGTCTGTAAATGCATTCTCCATGGTGTGTTCAAGTATGGTTTCATTGTTCAGGTGTCCGTTGATCGTGTCTCTTGAAAGGTAATCTTATTTCGGATTAATCTCATCTTAGTAGAGATAAGATTAATTCCAGTAGCAAATACTGCAGTTAACTTTAATCCTAACTCGGATAAATTTTTTAAAGTGTAGTCTCTACCGTTATCGAATGGCGTCTAGACGCATGAGTTCAATTCTTTCCGAAGTAATGGACCACCGAATCGTGACTGCATGGACGAATCGGTGATCCGGAACGTACGGGTCCGTTGGGTCGATTGAGGGATTGCTTGTAATGCCGTTTAGTTGTCAGGGGAACTGCGTAGGGCTGTGCACCCTACAGTCGTTCTAGGTCTAGAATGACCGCATCCCTCTGGCATGTAAAGGTTCCAAAGAACTAAGGGTGAAGTAGGCTACTATGGGTAGAAACGGATACGACGCAACGCGCTGCTTTCATCGTCGGATTCTGCTAAGGGATTTTTTTTTATTTGACTCTATCTGCTCTAGTAGTGACGTTCAGAATACTACGGCCGTCCCCACGACGCAAATTTTATTATGACGCGGAATATTTGAATATCAACATAGGCAAATGGGGAGCTTGTTGAATACTGCTCACATACTGTCTGAACACGAATTTTCCGTAAATCCTTTTCTTCAAACTTACAACACAGGTAGCCTACAATCGCATGAGAGGTACTGCAAATCTGACAGAGAAAGTCTACTATCCGAAAATCGATTATTCGTGAAAAGCGGAGCAACCACGTAACGTATTTTCATCGCGTCTACACCCGATGACAAATTTATAGCCTGCGTAGTTGTATGGTAGTTGTACGAAAAAGATATTGAGATGTAATAGTAAATAATACTATCATTTAATGTGCCTCAGACTGGGCCAATCTTAAGCAGCATAGCATCCTGTCTTGCCATAGTAGCATCCAGTCTTGCTAATAGTAGCATGCAGTAGAATTCAGTAAAACAGTAGCCTTATAGTAGCATCAGGTAGTACTGCATGCTACTTTTTCTTGCAGCTTCATACTACTATTTTGAGATAAGGTTTTCAGCGAGCAGGCCTATTTCGGCTGTCCTCCAACACAACCTAGTATCTACAAAAAAAAAATTGAATTTTAGTTATGAGTGGATCCCACCTAATCCGACCATGAGGAATTCAATGGTGAAATCAGAATTGTGTGCGAGGCTTAGTTTCTTAGACCTCGCCTAGTATCTACACAAGGTCTGAAGTTTACTTTCGGGCTTGACCTAGTATGTTCATACTATAAATGTGTTTTTTTCCAAAGCCTAGTATCTGACAAACCTGCGCTCCACCAGCAAAAAATCACCAGCATCATCACTTTATTATTTACAAAACTACATTAGTTTGCTGAATGTATACGAAAAAAGAAGCAGTTCTAAAAGACAAGGTTTTCTCGTTTTTCTTGGTTGCTACTAAGATGCAGATGCTGAGCGTGTTCCACCCTTCTAACAATAGTTACTATTTGTTACTATTCCCGTTCCATCCTCACGAAAGTTACTACGCTGACCTTTCCAACCTTGTCGGAATAGTAACTAATAGTTACTATTTGCTTACCATGCTCGGGAGCGTAGTAACTACGCATATCTGTAACGTGATTGATCGGATTCGCCCCTGGCGTGAGATCCTGCTGGAAAATAGAAAAATCGTTCCAGCCTTGACGGCAAAAAGCCAGAATTCGTGACGTCGTGCGTAGTAACTACGGTAAGTAGGATGGAACACGCTCAGTAGGTTTTGTCGGAGGACAGCCGATTTAAGTGAATAAGTGATGGGTAACTAGATGGTCCTTTCTCAGTCGTTTTCTATTTCTGTTGCCGTGCCAACCGCCTGTAACTTATTATAATAATAATAATAATTTATTAAAGCCAACAAAGGGCCATCAGCATTCATTCTCGCACTTAACCAACAAAATTTAACATCAATATTACATACAACAAGATTACTTCTTTAACCCTTCTACTATTAACCAAATTACCTCCAGTCTAAACTTCCAGTATACACTTAAAATAATTACATACAGACAGAATTACCTGACGATTCGTCGACTACAAAATACCAGGAAATAGTATGGGTACCCGCCCCAAAAAACTTTCTCTAATTTCCTTCACCCCCCGACAATCCGTCAGCAGATGGCGTAAACTCTCTTCTACCTCACCACAAAATCGGCAAGCACACTCGGCCACCGGCAAAGACCTATTCTTTTCAAAACCCTTTTTCCTACTTCGTAATGGGAGACAGTTCGCCCGAAGTTGGAATTGATTCACGCGAACGACCCCTTCCCCTGCCGTTTCTCAGGCAATTTCCTTCTTCCATTCGACATTTCCCGAAACTCTACCCATATGACTCTTTTAGAAGCTGGGAGTTAAACTAATAAGGTATTCCGGTTTCAAACCGGCAGAATCTCCGCCTGCTGAAACGTGAACTGACGTTCGATTTGATTCAGTCAAGGAGTTGGTAGAAGAAAAGTAATATTGAATCCGGTTCTAAAAGTTGCGGGGGGGGGGCAATCTGGTGCTACTTCTCAAACTTGGACTAGAACGAAGGATCAAGCTTTTCGGGTCCGAATATCTACCCTTTTATTATAAAGTTGAACAAATGGTGAGGAATCTACTCCTAATGGATTTCTTGAGCATTGCTGGGAGTTTTTGAATTTCCTGCCACGATATCCCAGCTCCTAAGATTTGGATCGCCGAAATGCCAGAGAGGTAAAGACAAGGGATAAAAAGAAAACGGCCGATTTTCGTAGCGCCTTCTAATGGAAGTTGGAAATGTTTATTTGTGAAGCATTTAATACAAAGTAAAGCATTAGAAGTGTCCATTGTGCTTTAACTTTCAGTGCTATTCTCTCGAATATTTGGGGCTTTGAAAACTTCACCGACTCCTGCACCGGTGTAGCGCCTCGGGGAAGTTCGCAAATAATTGTAAGCCTTCGTTTTACGAACTAAAATTTAAAGCAGGTTTGTCGCTAAAAAGCCGCCTTTTAAGGTCAGATAATAACCTGATCCAAATTCTTACCGCTCCAGTTTTTCAACAGCTTTCACTGCCTTTGTGGAAAAATGGAATGATGAACTTGTGGTTCGTTGATTCTTGATACATAGCCTATGTGGTTCTGTATGATAATTAGGGTAGTGATATTGTGTATATGTACATGGCTGAATTAAATATATAAATAAAAAATAAAATAAATCTATTCTAGTATCCTTTTTCAGGGAAGATGAAGTAGTGCGAGTGCTTCTCCAAGTTTTTACGGACGACGCGCACACAGTAGACTGTCTTAGGACTGTGTGGTCGTGGGACTGGGGTCATGGTCCGAAGAGGTTGAACCGGTGGTACCAGAAGGATGAGAGGTCAAAGAAACGCTTAGCCAGAAGGTAATAATCAACCTTGTTCATCACACATTAGCTGCGTTCGTTTTCCTCGTTCGGTTCACCGTTCAAACCGTCGTTTTACTACAAGCGTTTTCTTTACAACGTTCGTGAACGGCGTTGAACTGCCGATAATCAGGTGTTTTCTTTGTTCGGTTGAACTGGCTTTTCTTTCGTCGTTCTTAAAACGACGAACTGAGCCGGACAATCAGTTTCAACGAGCGTGTTCCATCCTACTTACCGTAGTTACTACGCATGACGTCACGAATTCTGGCTTTTTGCCGTCAAGGCTGTATCGATTTTTCTATTTCCCAGCAGAATATCATGCCACGGGCGAATTTGACCAATCACGTTACAGACATCCGTAGTTACTACGCTTACTACCCTCCCGAGCATGGTAAGCAAATAGTTACTATTAGTTACTATTTCGAGAAGGTTGGAACGGTCAGCGTAGTAACTTTTCGTGAGGTTGGAACGGAAATAGTAACTAATAGTTACTATATGTAGAAGGGTGGAACACGCTCAACATCTCCGTTCAGTATTAGGCACGAATTTTCAAAATTCTCGACAAAAGAAATTAAAATTATAAATCAAGTTACAAACAATGGTCCTGTTTTGCTAAAATCCATTTTAGTACTTTATAATAGCTGCTGTTGCAAATAATAAGTTAGTTCTACTATTAGTGTATTCGGATCAACGTCGTTCGTGAAACGACGCAACAGCCTCGCAAGCCCCGCTTTTGTTGTGCTATGGAAAACAAAATGTTTATTTTCAATAAAACTGTTCTACTACTACTACTACTAATAGAACGTGCCAAAGAAAACACTGATATAAAAATATTTAAACGACGTTCTTCGTACCGACAACGACGAAATGAACGCGGCAACTGTTCTCTTTACATGTTCCTTCAGCCCAAGCTGACTGCGAATCATATTTGATATATTTTGAGCCTGAAGAGCCAGAAGGGCCAAAATATAGCTCTAATAAAATTAAGCTGACGTATCCGTTTTGCACTATCAAATACTTCTCTCTTTATCCGTTGGCTGCCCCAAAAAGAAGACAGACTAGCCTGTAGAACAAGACCAAAGGTTTCGATGGGATCCCAAAAATTCAATATCCGATGCAGACAACTGGGTCTTGTCTTAGCCAGATCCACTCATCGTCAGACTCCTTGAACATTTTTACGATTAAAATTCAGAAACAGATTAAGGCCAAATAGCTAATCACCTGAGAAAAACAAGTTCAGACATGAATTCAGCATGTGTGTTACCCGTATAAGTCATATCTGTTTTGACAGAAACTTCCTGTCGCTTCTGCCAATTTCCTGGTTTCGGCCGAACCCCAGAACTACTTGTCCGGCGAAAAAAGAAAGCTCAAAGACGAAATCAGGGTATCTTCTTTCCCCAATAATGAACATCTAATCAACTTCAAATAAAAATTTGGCTTATAAAAAATTTTCCGATTCCAGCCGGATTCCGGTCGAACTATATGTCCGGGTAAAATATGATTGTCATACAGGGACTCAGCATCTCTTCTTACCCCTAAATCGCTTATCTAATCAACTAGAAATAAAACTTTAACTTCCAACACTTTTCGGGTTTTGGCCGGATTCCGGGCGAACTACATGTCCGGATAGAAAATTGTTTTCACATAAGTGTTCAGCATGTCTTCTTGCCCTAAAACGAACATCTAATCAACTCCAAATAAAACTTTTAATTTTGACAAAATTTTCCGGTTTGGGCCGGATTCCGGTCCAAATACTTGTCCGTCGAGAAAATAGTTTTCACCATCGTCTTCAGCATGTCTTCCTACCTCTAAATCGAACATCTAATCAACTTCAAATAAAACTTTTACTTTCTACAAACTTTCCGGTTTGGGCCGGATTCCGGGCGAAAGACTTGTCCGTCGAAAATAGTTTTCACTATCGTCTTCAGCATGTCTTCCTAACGAAAATCCAATTAATTAAAGTATCCCTTCAGCCAAAGCTTACTGCGAATCGTTTTTGATTGTGCTAAACCAAAAGTCACCTAAGTTTATTTCGGCGAAATTATTTCGATGTCTGCAGAGAATATTTCGGCCCTTCATGATAAGAGTCCTCGTCAGGCTGCATCTAGAAGAAAAATTATTTCAGTGTATAAATGCCCTTTTTATTTCTCTTTAGATTAATCTAGATTTTTATTCTGGTCTCCCCCCCCCCCCAACTGCGTTTCAAAATTTATTAAATTCCACATCGTCCGAATTTCGATTTTTTCGTTGTTCAAATTCGATTTTCGAATTATTTCCGTTCCTCCCTTTTATTGGAGTTTATTAGATTCCACATTGTTCGAATTTTTCGTCCAGCTCGGACACACGTTCATTAATTTTCTATCCGTTTTTCCGTCCGTTTCGGGCAAAAATATACAGTCGGAATAATTTTGAAAGAAAGAAAATAAATTCTACTTCCAGCCACAGAGGTACTTATAGAGATAGATGGAGATTTAATTGAATTCGGGTGAATATGTCTGATAAAGTTACGTTTGAAAGCGTTTCTGGCAGTGTTGCCACTTCTCTGACAGGAAGAAACTGTGAGATTTTGGCGCTAGTGGAACTCGGCCTTTTTTTACCAAATAAATATCGCTTTTTAGTTTTATAAGAGAGAGAGAGAGAGGTATATTTAGAAACTATCATATCGATATCTAAATTCAGTTTCTTGCAAATTACAAATAACGAACACATAAATAACAAACACACACTACAGTTCAGCATTGAACACCGAAGTAAAAAAAAAAGGTACAAACGAGTCCCCGTAACGATTAGTGCGGACTTTAGGGGGTAGAAGTTTATTCTGTGACCGAGTTCGATTGTGGCAAGATCGGTTCTGCCCTTTGCTGTTAGTTGAATGTTAGGCCCCGCGCTGCGTTACAGGTTGCGTACAGGTTGCGTAGCGTATCCTTCACGTCTGCGCGAGAAGCTGCTGGATGCGTTCCCTTTGTCGTTTCTTCTGCTGAATTTTCGTAAAATTTTTGTTCTGAGGTTGCATAGCCCAGTGTGAACAGCCCAACGCGTCAGTGCGAAATCGGCTTTAAACCGTAAATCAACTACATGTCTCCTAGAATAAGTACCTGCTATCAGGCCCGTATCCAGGAATTTATTTCGGGGGGGGGGCCTGTGGGTCGGACAAAGAAGACATCGATGAGGGGGAAAGCCTATACAAATGATTGTTTTTGTATGTTTCGGGGGGGGGGGCAACCCCCCCCCCCCCTGGACAGGGCTTTGCCTGCAATGTTATTGTATAATAAGATGGGCCTTGCCTGCAATAAGTAATAAGTAATTTATTTATAACCCGCCGTTTTGAAGAAAGCGGAGTAAATGAAGAAAGTAAATAAAACACATAAACATACACAAAAAGACACTTAATTTCAATCGTCGGCCAGGAAGCAGTGTAGAAGGTCGTGCGCTGGTTGGGTTCTGTTGTCAATGATTTTTTATAGCGACGAAGAAACATCCAAAAGGGTAGCACTTGCATCTTGAATTTTGAACTTCTCCGTCAAAGTATGGTTATGGCATAATTTCGACAAGTGGAGCAGGTGCTTTGCATATTTAAAATAACATGATCTCATCTTTTTTATCTCCTTCTTTCGCAGAACATGACTGACACCAGAACGAAATAGTATAGAAGGAGGGCAGAAGGTGTTGTACAATTTTCCCAAAGCTTTACGATTATAGCGCCCCCGGTTGGGGACGATGCGCCCATAGGCGGTACGGATTGATCTAGAAACTGTTATGTTATTGTATAATAAGATATGCAATGTTATTATACTGCAATGTTATAGTATAATAAGATTTGCAGACTGTGGTATCTCTTCTCAACTCCCCCTCCCCCCGTCCCCTGTTACATAAAACATACTGCAAGACTGTCTCACGATCAATCATTCCTTCGATTGTTAGTTGTAGCCAGAAGAAAATTATTGCTAAGAAGGGTTGAAGACGAAACTTTGCCAGTATAAAACGTGTCCGGCAACAAACAGCAAAGGATTCAATTTTTTTTTGTTTTACTGATTTGATACAAAAATAAGATGCTTCATAGGCAGAATAACCTGTACACCTATGATGTTTTTCTTCGCCCCCCTAGTGTATATCTTGCGAAGGCAGACACTCTTTTCAACTGTAGGAACAATGCTAATCTCCCTAGTACCGAAAGTAGTTACATCTCTGCTGTGGTTCCAAGACTGACCTGTCTTAATTTTTTTTTTGACTCATTCGTAATAAAACAAGAGCTACGAGCTCATATGGCACTTGTACGAGTAGGCTGTACAAGAAAGTAGATGAGAACGTCACAAAATACACCCGCCATCCAAAAATGCGGTTCGGAAATAGAAATAGGATATTTAGTTTCACTCGTTTCTGAGCAGTTTCGGCATCGTCTCGATTGTCTGTAGCAAATGCACATGACTGTTCAAACTTTCATCCCAATAAATCCATTTGTTTGTTCAAACAATGTTTACAACGGATACGTCAGCTATGATTTTTCATCAGCGATATTTCGGCCCTTCTTGGCAAGGGTCCTCCGTCCACTCTAAGTGTTTTCCAAGATTTCCGGTTTCCCCCTCCAACTCCCCCCAGTGTCACCGGATCCGGTCTGGATTTAAAATGGAGGGTCTGAGACACGAAGTCCTTCCATATATCAAGTTTCATTAAGATCCGATCACCCGTTCGTAAGCTAAATATAACTCATTTTTCCAAATTTTTCTGGATTCCCCCTCCCTCCACTCCCCTCCAGATGGTCGGATTGAGGAAGCGACAATTTCTAATTTAATCTGGTCCAGTTCCTGATATGCCTGCCAAGTTTCATCGTCCTAGCTTATCTGGAAGTGCCCGAACTAGCAAAACCGGGACCGACAGACCGACTGACGGAAAGAAATTACAATCGCTATATGGCACTTGAGTAAGCTCAAGTGGCACTTGAGCACTTGAGTAAGCTCAAGTGGCACTTGAGCACTTGAGTAAGCTCAAGTGGCACTTGAGCACTTGAGTAAGCTCAAGTGGCACTTGAGCACTTGAGTAAGCTCAATGGCACTTGAGTAAGCTCAAGTGCCATAAAAAAAAACTTCGTTAGCCGACTAACCTATATACCTATGATGTTTTTGGGATCCCAAAACGTAAGCGGAGGGATACCTATGGCATCGCAAAAGTTGTCCGTCTGTAAGCACGATAACTCTCGAAGGGAATGAGATATTTTGATGTAACTTTGTGTGAGGATTCGTTGGGTCGTCGGACCAGTCGAGTTCGTTGATAGATAGGCTTTGTAGTCCTACATTTAGGGGTGGGGGAAGGGGTTCAAATTAAGGGGCAAACAAAATATTTTGAAACAGCTAATGTGATTATTGGGTAAGGAGACATGCTGAACACGATGGTGAAAACCATTTTGTCATCGGACAAGTAGTTCGCTCGGAATCCGGCCAAAACCGGAAAGTTTGTTAAAAGTAAAAGTTCTATTTGAAGTTGATTAGATGTTCGATCTAAGTAGGAAGACATGCTGAAGACGGTGATGAAAACCATTTTCTCGACGGACAAGTAGTTCGCCCGGAATCCGGCCCATACCGGAAAGTTTGTTAAAATTAAAAGTTGTATTTGGAGTTGATTAGATGTTTGATGTAGGCAAGAAGACATGCTGAACACTTATGTGAAAACAATTTTCTACCCGGACATGTAGTTCGCCCCGGAATCCGGCCAAAACCGGAAAATTGTTAGAAGTTAAAGTTTTATTTCTAGTTGATTAGGTAACCGATGTAGGGGTAAGAAGAGATGCTGAATCTGTGTATGACAATTATATTTTACCCCGACATATAGTTCGACCGGAATCTGGCTTGAGTCGGAAAATTTGTTATAAGTTAAATTTTTATTTGAAGTTGATTAGATGTTCATTATTGGGGAAAGAAGATACCCTGAGTTCGTTTTTGAGTTTTCTTTTTTCGCCGGACAAGTAGTTCTGGAGTTCGGCCGAAACCAGGAAATTGGCCGAAGTGGCAGGAAGTTTTCGTCAAAACACATATGACTTATAGGGGTAAACACACATGCTGAATCCATATCTGAACTTGGTTTTCTCAGATGACTAGCTATTTGGCCTTAATCTGTTTCTGAATTTTAATTGTAAAAATGTTCAAGGAGTCTGGCGATGACTGGATCTGGCTAAGACAAGACCCAGTTGTCTGGATCAGATATTGAATTTTTGGGATCCCATCGAAACCTTTGGTCTTGTTCTTCACCCCTCTAGCGTATATTCTGCGAGGACAGATACTCTTTTGTAGGAGCAATGCTTAATCTCCCTAGTACCGAAAGTAGTTACGACCTGCGACTGTGGTTCAAAGACTGACCTGTGCTGAAAGTTTTTTTGACTCATTCGTAATAAAACAAGACCAAAGGTTTAGAAGGGATCCCAGAAATTTAACATTTACAGACAATCGGGTCTTGTATCATCTGAGAAGACGAGTTCAACTATGGATTCAGCATGCGAGTTTACCCCTATAGCCTGCGTCGTGTCTAGTTTGACGAAAGTTCCTGCCTTACTTCTGCCAAATTTCCGGTTTCAGCCGGATTCCGGGCGAACTACTTGTCTTGCAAAAAATTAAAGTTCAAATCATATTCAGCGTATCTCCATACCATCCATATCTCCATAATCAACTTCACATAAAACTTCAACTCAAATTTTCCGATTTCAGCAGGATTCGTGGTGAAATGTGTCCAGGTATAAAATTATTGTCATACACGAATACAGCATGCCTTCTTACCCGTAAATCGAACACCTAATGAAATTTATATAAAACTTTTACTTTTAACAGATTTTCTGGTTATGGCCGGATTCCGGGCGATCTACTTGTCCGGCGACAAAATAATTTTCATGTTCGGATTCAGCATGTTTCACTATCCTGAATCGAACCTCTAATCAACTTCAGATTAATCTTTTATTTTTGACGAACTTCCCGGTTTGGGCCGGATTCCGGCCGAT
Organism: Branchinecta lynchi; assembly: GCA_023053575.1. NCBI lineage: Eukaryota > Metazoa > Arthropoda > Branchiopoda > Anostraca > Branchinectidae > Branchinecta > Branchinecta lynchi. Next base: position 16,003,752 of record JAKZAP010000022.1, on the reverse strand, counting down.
CTACTGGTCCGATGAGAAAGTCATTTTCATATTCGGATTCAGCATGTTTCCTTACCCTTTTATCGGATATCTAACCAACTTCAGATAAAACTTTTAATTTTTACAAACTTTCCGGTTTTAGCCGGATTCCGGGTGAACTACTTGTCCGGCGAGAAAATGTTTTCATATTCGTGTTCAGCATGTCGTCTTACCCCGTAATCAACTATTGATTAGCTTTAAAAAAATATTTGTTTCGCCCCTTAATTTGAAACCCCTCCCCCTCCCCTAAATATGGAGCTATCGGGCCCATCTACGAACTCGACCTTTCCCTTGACTCGAAGAGTCCTCACACCAAGTTCCCTCAAAATATATCATTCCCTTCGAGAGTTAATTAACTCTCACGATAATTATCGTGCTAACAGACGGACGGACGGACAGACGGACAGACGGACAACTTTTGGGATGTCATAAGTATTCCTCCATTATGTTTTGGGATCCCAAAAAGATACTTCATGACCGACTAACCTGTACACCTAACCTGTGGTATTTTTCTTTCGCCCCTCTAGCGTATATTTTGTGAGGACAGACACCCTTTCAAACTGTAGGAGCAGTGCTTCTCCCTAGTACTGAGTAGCAGGCCCATATCCAGGAATTTATTTCGGGGGGGGGGGGGGTGCCTGCGGGTCACACAAAAAGTTAAAAAAAGACACAGATCAGAGGGAAAAGCCTATAAAAGTGAGTATTTTTGTATGTTTTTTTTTTGGGGGGGGGGGGGTGTTCAACCCCCTAACCCCCCTGGATACGGCCTTGAAGAGTAGTTACCTGCTGCTGTGGCTCCAAGACTTGCATGTGTTAAAAGCTTTTATGACTCATTCCTAATAAAAATAAGATACTTCATTAGCCGACTAGCCTGTATACCTCTGATGTTTTTCTTCACCCCTCTAGCGTATATTTTGCGGAGACAGACACTCTCTCCAATTGTAGGGGCAATGCTTGATCTCTATAGAGAGATTGCACCCTACCCGATGACAACGGATATTGCTACTCCATCATCACGGGATCATACACAAAAATTTAACATTGTCAGGTATAGGACTTTCAACTTTGAAATTAAATTATCGGCGTTTCATCATTATACTGAGCCAGGAACTTGCTGGAAATGTTAATTGGGCTATTCCTTAATCGTATAATTCTGTTTTTGCAAAAGAGTTTCCACGGAAGTAAGAGCTTGAAGGCTTCAAAGTTTGAACACAAAAACGGAGTCTCGAACTCAATTGGTCGGTTATGACGTGTCATTCAAAAACCAACCAATAGGATGCAGTATTCGTTTTTGTAGTGAAAGTTTCAAGCCTTCAAACTCTCATTTCTGACCAAACTTTTCTACAAAGCTGTGAGTATATAATTAAGAAAAAAATAGGAATCGTTTCCAGCTTTTTACAGGCTTGTATTAGTAATAAAACATGGATAAATTGGTCTCAAAGCCGAAAGCCCTATGCTTCACAATGTTAAATTACTCTTTTTCTACTCCTGCCCGTTTTCGTTGGGTACGCTGCAATCTCTCTATTACCGAACGTAGTTACCTAAGAGTTACCTGCTACTGTGATTCCAAGAGTGACCTGTATTCCCTTGACATCTCTTGCTCCTCTAGAACCTGCAGAACTGTGTGGACGGACACTTTCCAGTCACAGGAGCCCTGCTTGTTCCCTCTTGCAACGAACAAGTAGATCGAAGCGGAGCAATACAGAATGAACAAAGTCAAAGACGAATGAAAACACTAAGCATTACAAACTAATTAAACGTGTTTATGTTATTTAATTATACTCTAAACACGGTGACACAAAATTTTGCCATATAACTAAACTACTTCTGTAAATAAATTGGATAGATAATCAACTTCAGATAAAACTTTCACTTTTAACAAACTTTCACTTTTAACAAACTTTCCGGTTTTAGCCGGATTCCGACTGAACTACTTGTCAGGCGAGAAAATGGTTTTCATACTCTTGTCCAGCATGTCGTCTTACTCCATAACCGACTATCTCATTAGCTTTTAAAAAAGATTTGTTTCACCCCTTAATTTGAAAGCCCTCCCCCTCCCCTGAATATGCAGCTATCGTGCCCATCTACGAACTCGGACCTTTCCCTTGGTTCGAAGAGTCGTCACAGCAAGTTTCATCAAATATCTCGTACCCTTCGAGAGTTATCGTGCTGACAGAAGGACGGACGGACAGACGGACAACTTTTGCGATGTCATAGGTATCCCTCCACTTACGTTTTGGGATCCCAAAAACACTTTTTCTAGCTTTTAGGGGCCATGATTGTCCTCCCTAGCACCGAAAATAGTTATACCTTTATGGTTCCAGGACTGGCCTTTATAAACTATATGCTATTTCTCCAACGTGTGCAGAAACGATGGGAACAGACACTTTCCAATCGCAGTATTATTGCCCCTTGCACAAAAAAGTTATTTACCTTTATGGTTCCAGGACTCGCAAGAAGCGAGCAAAGTTTCCAGCGTTCCAGCAAGACGAGGCAAAAATCGAGGGGTGCAAGCTTCCTATTAACAAGGATACTGTGCAGGCCGTGGTTCCCATGGTGAAGGTAAGAATATGTAGCCTATCCGAGCGTGGCCGTGTCACGGTTCCTAACGGTTGTCTAAAGCAGTGGTTCCCAAGCCTTTCCGTACCGCTTACCCCTAGTAAGGTTTAACAAGTGCGCAAGCGCTCAGACGTGAAGTGTGAAAGTAAAATGATTATCATATTTTATATACAGACAGCTTTAGAGCCAAGACCTTTACATCCCCAGTAACCAAACAAGTATTGAAATAACCTAATTTGCAATCATCCCACTTTAAAAGCTTTGAATGTAAACAAACCGGAAGTATAAATCCAAAGAAATGTTGAAGATCTTGCACGAATAGCTTGAGTTCGAACAATGGTCAGCCAGCCAGTCCGACCCTTTAAACCTCTTTTCCATTAGCAAGGTAATAACAAGTGCAATAAACCAAATCGTAGCAGCCTAATACCCCCATTGTCACAATTCATTGAGAACGGCATATCATCGATCGTATGACAAAACAGTCAAGTTTCCAACTGTTCGTTAAAGATTAACGTACGTCGCGTTGTCTTATTTGTTACTGTTGCACCAAAATTCTCATCCATAGATATGTCTCCCAAATGTAGAAGAGTTGGACTTGAGACCTGTCATAGACGAACCCTCGCACTATTTACTGTTCAACTTACATCATTTTAAAATACTTTAAAACTAGGCTGTGCTTTCAACAAATAACTACGGTTTTGGCTGTTTTAAGCCTTTTCCGAGACCCGTTGACTTGTAGCGAAAACAGGGAAACAATGTACATAACCGGTTTTTCTGATGGAAAAACTCCTCGCAGACAACCGTCGACAGTGTGATACACATCGAATTTAACAAAACAGGGCAAGTTAGAAAATCAGCGTGGTTTTGTTAGAGGGGTTAGAATGTATAGTAAGAAATTGGGGTCTCCTCGTTTACATGTATGGAGTGATTATGGAAGTAGATTGCATTAGTATTACAGGTAAGACAGGAATGTGATATCAGTTTTCCTGAAGAAGAAGAAACTTCTTTGGGACCTTCGAATTTCCGCTAGGGGAGTCCCCTGGGAACGATGAGAATACCCTCTAGTCTAGTCATTAACTCTTTCCAAGTGAAGCCTAACTTTCATCGGAAACAGGGGTCACTAATTGAACTAGGGGAATCTAGACGGAAAGGGCATAGCAATGAGAATGAAATGTCATCGAAAGTTTGGAATTCAAAAGGATGAATGGCTCCCAAAAAGTGCGGCGAATGGATAATTAACTTGTAGGGAAATTTATTCCTTCTAGATCTACAGTTTTTGCAGTACTCGGGTAGCACATACAGTCGAGGTACAAAAACAGCAGCATTGTCCAAAATTAAATCGCAGCACCATTTAGTTCCAAGCCATTTCCACGAAGAAATTCACAAAATCAGATACTTATGCTCAAGGCCGTATCCAGGGGTGGGGTGGGGTTAGGGGGTTGACCCCCCTCTCCCCCCCCCCCGAAACACACACAAATAATGATTTTTATAGGGTTTTCCCTCTGATTATATGTGTTTTATGTACTTTTTTCTCCGAACAGCAGGCAATAACCCCCCCCCCCCCCCGATAGGCACCCCCCTCTAAAATAAATTCCTGGATACGGGCCTGCTTATGCTGGAATCTTTAGCTGTTGTTTTGCTCTGATTCATTTCCCAGATTTTGCACTGTCATATATTATACATCAATAACAGAATCAGTAAGCAATCTAGAGTAACAAGCTGAATAATTAAGCTAAGTAGAGTGTGTGCTGGGTTGAAATTGCGTTTGAATCGCTCGCGTCTTTTTGCTTTTTTTCGTGCTGGCCAGCAGCCTACTTGCTGAAAAGGCCATTTTTACTCATCCGTGGCGGAAAGCTCAGCGGATAATTTCTTTTTACTTACGAGGAAGGTTGGCAGGAAGTGCAACCGAAATATCCGAAATTTTATTTATCCCTCGCACATCCTCTTAGACGGACAACTAGCTGATAAAAAAAAACCCAGAAAATCTTGTTTTTCTGTTTTTGTTCACATATTTATAATAACAAATGCGAATATCATTAATATCCGCGCTAGTAAACAACTTCCCAAAAGATTACAGGTTTGTTTCCTTCCCCGAAGTTGAATAAGAAGATTGACAGCCTGACGAGGACCCTTGCCAAGAAGGGCCGAAATATCGCTGATGAAAAATCAGAGCTGACGTATCCGTTGTAAACATTGTTTGAATAAATGTTCCCAAAAGGTGCTAAAGCGATAATGTGTGGAATGACAAAATAAAATTTATTTAACTGAATCGACGGCCAACAAGAAGCCACATGCAAGAGTCATGTCAAAAACAAAATTAACAACAACACTAATATAGCCTACCTTGCTCAGAACCGGGGTAAAATTGCGAAAGAACAACTTCTCCATCGACAACCACCGGATGGGAAATATGCGTGTCCTCTTTGCGGTGGCGAAGATGAGGATATCGGTCATTTTCTAAGCCGGTGCCAAGAGCTTTCGGATCTCCGTAGGGACATTTTCGGTGGGGTTATCCCAACACTTCCTGGTATCCTGAAGTGTACATCCGCCCAGTCGATTAGCAGGATTTGTAGGTTTGTGTCTAGAGCGCTGGAATATAGAAAGCTCTCCGTAGATTAATTGTATGGTTATTTACGTTTTTGTGTATTCACAGAGACAATTGATTTATGCTTCGGGTATCACATTCTTCAACCTTCACCTTCGATTGTGTACCTTGGTCTGCCTATTGGTTCGAACCTGAACAGAACGCCTTCTTGTCTTTCATCGTTTTTTGCGGAAAAGGCTAGAAAAGCATACGGAATACTCATTACTTCTAAGCGTCGTTGCAATAGACGCATACTGGCCCGGCTATATTCCGCATTCCCTATGCCGCACATACTAGCGCTGTCGTCAGTCTGGTCACTACTGACTATGAAAGAAAAAAATGCATTCGTTCCACATTTTATAGGCATTACAGAAGTCTTCTAGGACTACCTCCGTGGGCCCGTAATTCTAGATTGTCGGCAAAGTATAATGTCACCGATCCGGTTATTGCAGTATCTGAGCGAATTGCAGTATCAAAATCTATGTCCTATCTAACTATCTACTGTTCTTGTGTCTTATTGTCTTTTTTTTTCTTTCTTTTCTTTCATACTCCATTTGTGACTTAAATGGGAAATGAGTTTCATTCATTCATTCACAACCTGTACCTGTATATGGCTCTCGGGCTTTTTCAAATACAGTTATTATTATTATTATTATTGGGAACGTCAGCCTCATTCAGTTCAATTCAGCTCAGTTTATTTCTAAAAATTGAAGTGGACAAGCCGAGTATTCGTTTGGTCGTCAATGAAGGAAGGAATGAATGAAAGTGAATGAATGAAATGCTTTTATTCCGCCAAATTGACGAGACAAGAAAAAGGTTAAAGGTTAAAGTATTTACAATACGTACATTAAAGCTTTCTAATCCTAGTGCACATCATCCGTAACACTCAAAATAAAAAAACAGATGTACAAATAAACATTAAAATGTACGAAATTTAAAGAAATATTTTTTTTTTATGAATTACTTTAAAATAAAAGTAATCGTCCAGTACAAAAAAGAGTTAACCTCGGGTACAAAATTACTACTAGCGCTGGCGTTAAAAAACTTGGCGAAGGAGGGAACAAAGCCTTTTAGATATCGGTTTACACCTGAATAGGCTGTATGAGAGGTACAGCTTCTGCCACTGCTCTTGCGGGTCTTTCTCGATGTGGCTTGAATTCAGTTCAGTTTTTTCAAAGCATCAACACCATAGCGTGTTCTTTAAGTCGAGATACATGATATTGAAAGAATAATGTCAAGGGGGGGGGGGGGCAATATGTATCGATGCGATGTACTGTTCAATAGGGGCTGTATGGATCGATGCGATGTACTGTTAATCAGCAACTGTTAAACAGGGGGCCGTATGGATCGATGGGACTTAGCCTACTGTTCAGCAACCCTGTACCAAAAGCAAACGACAGCTTTTGTCGACGGCTGGCAAGGGAATCTAGGCCAAACTGTTCAAGGAGGGCATAGTATGGGACTTGTGGTGGTCCGGCCTGTAGAAGCCAGATTCATGAAAGTGCTTTTTTAGAAAAAGAACAGAAACGTGCCTAATATCTGGAAAGAGGGAAACAAATAATTATACACACTATTAGCTAGCACTAATTTGTTAACGTAAACTTCATGGAGACAATAATTCCATAACTCTCCAGACTTTATCCCCAAAAAGCTTGAATCCTCAGCGGATACTTCACATATTTATTAAAATAAATGCGATAGTAAACAACTTCCAGAAAGGTGCTAAAGCGATAATGTGCGGAATGACATAATAATTAATTTTTTAAACTGAATCGAATCGAATAAAAAAAAAGCTTTATTCTCACCTCTCTGTGAGAGGGCCAGTCTTCACGCCACCGGCCGTGCAAGTGGACGCGTCAACGCGCTGAGTTTGTTTTGCAAGCCTATCGATTGCTGCTTGAAAAGTGTGGAACGAGTGTGGAAGAATACTAGAAAAGGTGCTCAGCACCAGCGTGTAGAAAAATGGGTTTAAGTTGAGAGTCGAAAAATCTATGAAATGGACAAACCACAGATACTGAATTTGTGCAGATCATGATATTCCGGTTAATTCGGGTTGGTCACGGACCAGTTACTAAAAAGTAAAACCCAACCAGAAGGTGATATTTCATTTAAAATGAAATATTCTCCTCTGGCCAGAGCAAGTAAATTTGTTCCACTGTTTTAGATAGCCATTTTATTTAGTTTTTACCAATTTTTTCCATGGAGGTACGAATTCCATAAGCTCTCCGGACTTTTCCACGAAAATGAGCTTTAATATGTTTACGAGTTGGATTAATTAATAGATTTTAGACAATAAACTATCTTTTGACGTTACAGAATATTTTCTTTACGACCGTGTACGCGCTATTGTTTTCGCTAAAAATAACGGCTATTAATTTCACTAGCTCTTTTGTCATGCAGTTCGCCTGGGATGCTGCTAAAATACGATGAATTTATTTAGTAAACAAAAAAAAAAAATCTAAAAAACCTTTCTGAAGTAGATTAGAGATGAGATATTGGAGTAAACATGCTTGCTGAATCGATATAAGAACGGTTTTCTCATTTGATTAGGTGTTTGGCGATAAGTTGTCAAAAACTCCAGAACGGTAAACAAAAAATGTGTACATATTCAAGTGGTTAATTAGAATAAATAACAAAATGTCAAAGTTGTCTGACGAAGACTCGGGAATGTACAAAGATTCGATTATCTGCATCAAGAAGTCCAATAAATATTAATTCAAACAATGTTTACAACGGATACGTCAGCTACGATTCTTCATCAGCGATTTCGGCTCTTCTTGGCAAGGGTCCTCGTCAGGCTCTCAATCCTCTGGTTCAACTTCGGGGAAGGAAACAAACCTGTAATAAATAACTAAGCTTCTACCGACTATAAATACCTTATTAAAGTAAATTATCTTCAAATACCACTATAATGAAAAAACTAGTCCTGAGATTTAATTTTTGACACGGCTGCTGTTTTGCTGCACGATTGGGGCGCCGGCAGGAAACATTTTTTTTCTGCATTTTGACCGATTTCGTTTTTGTTGTTAATAAGGGACTGAGGCTTAAATTTTCTTCCTTTAGTAACCGGGGTTAACAACAAAACCGAAGTCGGTCAAAATTCAGAAAAAAATGTTTCCTGCCGTCGTCCCAATCGTGCAGCAAAAATAGCAGCCGTGCCAAAAATTAAATTTCAGCACTAGTTTTCCCGTGAACTAATTATTCAAAGTAATAGATACAGGCGAGTACTCCATAATAGAAACGTAGAACGAGGTTATTAATAAAATAATATTTTAAGTTTTCAGCCCATCATTAATAAAAAAAAAAAACGAAGTTGACCAAAATGCAGAAAAAACCCTTTCCTGTCATCGCCCCAATCGTTCAGCAAAAACATTATTTACTTTAATAAGATACTTATAGTCGGTAGAAGCTTCAGTTATTTATTACAGGTTTGTTTCCTTCCCGAAGTTGAACCAGAGGATTGACAGCCTGACGAGGACCCTTGCCAAGAAGGGCCGAAATATCGCTGACGGAGACTCGTTGCTGACGTATCCGTTGTAAACATTGTTTTAATAAATATTTCAAAGTCAGCTTGGGCTCAAAGAATATTTATTAAATATTAAATTCTGAGTACCCCGTCGAAACCTTTGGTCTTGTTTTCATAGCTTGCACAGATAACATGTATTTGAATGTTATCCCCCCAACCTTGCGGAGTCTATCACAAATCGACAAGATAAAGTTCCTTTGTCTTTATTCCTTGGCACTCTTGTCACTTTCTGCTTATGGCATGTTACCTAATTACCCCGGCCAGAGCCGTTACTAGCCAAAATAGTTTCGTGTGTGTTTGTGGGGGGGGGGGGGGGTCAAGTATTTACCGACTGGCTGGTCATTTTTACCGACTATTTTTGCATAAAATACGAATGTTTTTAAGGAAAAGTTACTGTTTTGACAAAACTTTAAGAAAAACCGACTGTTTTTGATCGCCTTTTTTTTTTAACGAAAAACCGACTGTTCTTACGAAAAATCTACTATTTTTTCAGACAAAAAATCGACTGTTTTTACGAAAAATCGAGGCGCTTCGTGCCGACTCGGCTATTTTTTTACCGACTGGTCGACAACATTGGAGGGAGCACCCCCCCCCCCCCCCCCCCCCCCCCTCCCCCGTACGTGACGCCTCTGCCCCCGACTGTAACCCATCTTCCATGTCCAAGAAAACTGACCTCTCCCCTACTCCAGCACTCCAGGCGCGTATTCTGAGTTTAAGACAAATAGTCACGAACAGGTCCTTTGTCTTTACTCAACTGCCTTATGTCCCTTTGTAACGAATGCTAGGACCTAGTTGACCCTGACTCCATCTCATCTTCCAGGTCAGAGAAATCGTAAACACAGCTGTGCTAACAGGTCATCCAGTGACAAGGCCCTTCAAGGTCTATATGGTTTCGCAGTCAGGACAAGTAGCGGACGTAACTCTTCAAGCTGCTTGTAGCTCCGTTGATGAAAGTATTCTCAAGGTTAGTGCGAAGCGGAAGTAGAGGTAGATGTCGACCACGTTTTGCTGAAACAAAGTGGTTGGTCACATTTAGCAGAATTGGAATCTCGCAGAGATGGGTGAACCCGATCATGGAAGGATTCGACTCCGAATCCAGGGCTAGGTACGAATCTGAATCCACCACTTCATGCTGAGGATTTGAATCCGGATTCGAATCCGACCTTGACAAAAAATAGTTTAAAATTTAACAAAAATCACTTGATTTATAAGGTAAACAGAAAACGCGATAGATTACTGAGGATGGTTGGTGGTGGAGACCAAAAAGTTGGATTGCCTAAGCCCACTGTGAAAAATTTGGAAAATGGAAACAGGAAGGATGAAGTCTAGAAATTTGAGCGGCTTCGTAAGATTGAGGGTTTGGAATCGGGGCCCGAATCCAAATCCAGCCTGACAAGCAAAAGATTTGAATCCGGCTAGAAGGACGAATCCTGGATTTGAGTCCGAATCCGGATTCGGATTCACCCATCTCTGACTGAGATCCGACAGATCACTTATTTACTCAAATAGGCCCCAAAACCTTATTAAAATCCGTCACTTCGTTTGTCGGTTATCCTTAGATAATCGATTTCACCGAATGAAGTTATTCTTTCAGAATTGTGGTACCTCTATGTGCTTGTCCGTCTACGCTTGAAATATTTAGGCATACCAACTACAAATGCAAGCCATTGCCGAAAACTAAACAAATAATGTCCGATTTCTTGCAAGGCATATCTTAATATCATTTTCCTATTTTCTACTGAGAGAATAAGGGGATAAAGGTTCAGGATAATAGGTATATTAAAATAAACACTAGAATCTTGAATGCCCAGAGGCTAGTCTGTAAGGGACTAATTACCCTCAAAATATCAACAACACGAAAGATTTGGACAAGAATAAAGAAAAAAAGAAAGAAAAAAAGGAGCTTCACTTACCCGAGCCTCGTTTCTGTTGCAATAGCGCTGCCGCATCGCTGCTGCAGCACTTCTTTGCTTTTGGGTTCACTTTCTTCTTGGTTGAAGCGGCAGCGCTGCAGCATCTTGCAGGGAAGCTCGGACTTGGTCAGGCTTAAACGGCTAAGAATAACGCGTCAAATTCATCACGGAAAACTTTGACTTTGACTTTGACTTGCTTTATTTACTACTAAATACAAAATAAACTATAAAAACACGCAACCGCCCGGGGAAGGCTCAAAAAGCCTGATGATGGACGACTGCAATCCTCTGATTCTCAACCTATATCAATTTCATAAAAAAAGAAGAAAAAGGACAAGAACACTCTCTCTCAATTAACCTTTAATAGCCTACCAAAATCTAAAAAAAAAAAAAAAAAAAATCTAAGAAAAAAAGAGAAAATTAACTCCCCTCTCCCATAATGTTTTTTAAGTTTTACTTTAAATGACCCAATATGTTTAGCCTCCCGAATGACAACTGGGATATCATTCCAAATAGCCGGAACTAGATACCTAATTAGGAAAACGGCACGTGTGGTGTCTCGATACTCAACAATAAAATTATCCTCCTCTCTAGTCGCATACCTGTGGAGTGAACGATTTGCGCGAAAAAATTCGGTAAAAACTGCAGGACATACATCATTCCAACATCGATACGCAAAAACAGCAGCTTGATAATCGCGAATCTGACCAATGTTGAACACTCGTAATTTCTTAAAGCATGACCCGGTATCATTCACATTTTCTACATAATTACCAAGAAGACGTACTGTTTTATTTTGTAGAATCTGCACTCTTTTAAAGTTTGCGTAGAAATTACTAGACCAAAGGACACAACTATAAGAAATATAAGGCGCAACAATAGTATGATACAATAATAAAAGAACTGACAGTGGTAAAGCATGCTTTAATCGACGCAAAATTCCCAGACCTCTAGCAACTTTAGCTGCAACAAGATCACTATGGTTCTTCCAAGATAAATTACAATCTAGCTGGAAGCCCAAATAACGCACTTCATGCACCTGTGACAAAAGCCTACCATTAAAAAATATCTCTCTATCAATACTTGGAGGCTTACCAACTCTCCTAAAAATCATAAAATTAGTTTTTTTAACGTTCACTGACAAAAGGCTCAAACTTGGAAATACATAAAATTACTTTAAGACCCTATTAAATTTCAACAACAAATCATCAACGGATCGACTAGATACAGTTAAAGCAGTATCATCTGCAAAAGTCGTAATAAAACATTCAGGCAAGTAGAAACGCATTGAGTCAACATACACAAGGTACAGAAGTGGTCCCAAAACAGACCCATGAGGTACACCACACTTCATTTGAAAGGGAGAGGAAAATACATCATTTAATACGACTTGAATAGATCTACCACTTAGAAAGCTATCAAACCACTTCAGATAATTACCACGGACTCCAAGGGACTGTAGACGTTTGAGTAGAATATTAAAATCCACTGTGTCGAACGCTTTACTAAAATCAATAAAAATACTCAAAGGGATTTCACCACGTTCAAAGCATTTATTTACAGTATCACAAAGGGAATGCACGGCGTCCGACGTCGAGTGACCTTTCCTAAAGCCGAACTGGGTTTCACTTAACATCCCCGTTTTCATAAGGTGATCATAAAGCCTTTTATGCACAATTTTTTCAAATATTTTTTAAAACAGGGATAGGATTGATATGGGTCTATAATTCCCAATATCTAGCTTAGAGCCACCTTTGGGAAGGGGGATGCCTTTTGTCCTTTTAAGTGCATCAGGGAATACACCCGTTTGTAGGGAAATATTGATTATGTAGACGAGACACGGTAGTAAATAACACATCACTGACTTAAAAGTCTTCAGATTAACAAAACGGTGAACTTTTAACATGTTACGGAAATCCAATAAATTTTTAAATATATTCGATAAACCTTCCCATACTAAAGGCGCAAGATGTCGAATTTTAAACCTAGAAATGCAGGACTGAAATTCAAGTTCTCCGCGTCTGGATGAATTTTGGGTTGTCGTGCAAGCAGCGCGCACTGTGACACCTTATTACTAGAGCGCATGTGGAAAAAATAGAAAATCCGAGATGTAAGTGATGTTTAAAACGGATACGTCAGTTGCGCTTATTCATCAGCGATATTTCGGCCCTTCTTGGCAAGGGTCCTCGTCAGGCTGTCAATCCTCTGAACTTACCCTTTTCGTTTCTTCGTCGCTGTCAAAAACCATTGACAACAGAGCCCGTAAAAAGTAAAAGTCGAATATTGAAAATTAGTGTCTTTTTGTGTGTCTTTATGAGCGTGTTCCACCCTTCCACAAACAGTAACTATTAGTTACTATTTCCGTTCCAATCTCACCAAAAGTTACTACGGTACGCTGACCGTTCCAACCTTCTCGAAATAGGAACTAATAGTAACTATTTGCTTACCACGCTCGGGAGCGTAGTAAGCGTAGTAACTACGGATCTCTGTAACGTGATTGGTGGAACGCGCCCGTGGCATGATATTCTGCTGGAAAATAGAAAAATCGTTCCAGCCTTGACGGCAAAAGCCAGAATTCGTGACGTCATGCGTAGTAACTACGGTAAGTAGGATGGAACACGCTCTATGTGTTTTATTTATTTTCTTCATTTGCTCCGCTTTTTCGAAATGCTGGGCTACGAATAAATTACTTACTTACTTACTTATTTACTTGTACGAGTCAAACTGTTTCAGCGTATTCAAACATCAGATGTGAAAATAAGCTGCCTTTTCAGTCAAACTTTAAATAAGCTTGAAGACCCAGTGAAAATGCGTTACTTTGCTGTTTCCCAATCACTCATTTTTCGAACGAACTTGTTCTTTCGGTCTCGTGACGACATGAACAGTCGTGATGGTGTCGTGACGACTTGAGCAGTCGTGACGTACACAGTGACGTCATGTGATTGAGTTCAAGTTCAAGTTCTTTTATTATTTAAACATACATATTTAACAATATTCACATAACGTCCCCAGCAGGGAGACTGGCTCGAAAGCCGGGCGACAAACGGGATAAATAAACAAACTCAGAAGAAACGGATGCCATCACACTTCTCACTTTATCTCACACCAAAAAAAGGACCCAAACATGGGATTTGGGACCCAACATGAAAATGAAAAAAAGGACCCAACATGGGATTTACCTAGGCCGTTTTCTAAATGTAAACGGGACTGGCGCCTCGCTGGCCGCTCGGCTCTCTATACATGTATTCAAATATATATTCACCGATAGGAGTAAACTGCAGTTTTTCATTTTCTGAGGTAAAATAGATCAGATGGGTGTGACGTCACGCTTCAATCAGTCATTTATTAACACCAAATATCCTTTGAATAGCATAGGCTGACGACAAAGTAATCGTACGCTACACAACAAAAGAGACAATTAGAATAATTTTATACAATTGGTTTGTTAAATTAATTAAAATACAATGCTAGATATACGATAAAACACCAAAATACATTGTCGACTTTTAATAATATGGTCTGTAGGCCTACCGGATATTTCTTCATGTTTTTATAGCGTCTAGTGTTGAATAAAATAAGGTACAAACGAGTGGAGACATCTTGTTGCTGCCTTGACGGATGGTTGTTTTAGCTTTCGCTTCCCAGTTTTTAGATTTGAGCGTGTCCTCGGACGATTCTCGGTGGTTTCTTCGTATTCTGGGAGAATATGCCTATGCATTTCAGACTGGAGGCATTCCTGGTATCAGATTCCGACACAACTTAGTTTAGACCGTTCTTTCGGATCCTTCGGACCTCTGCGTGCTTGTATCTCTATGCTCAAAGAAATCAGTGGTTTTCAGCGGTAAATAATCTAAAAAAGTGAACAAAAAAGGCAGCTTTTCAGCCCTTGGAATAGACGGTTTTCGTCGATCAAGTCTGGAATCAAACATTTCATCAGCTTCGCTTTGTTGACCATTGCTTCAAGTTTGAGTTCAAGTTTGTAATTTGTGACACGAAACTACGAATAGCCGACATTAAAAAGGCACCGGAGAAAGACAATTCGTACATTCAGTGCTTGTTAAAGGAAACCTGAACAATGAAACCATACTTGAACACACCATGGAGAATGCATTTACAGACATGGGCACGGAGAGCATTCTTCTCCTGAGCGTGACGTTTTCAAAATACGGATGTTCGTTTCTGGAGGTTTGCACATGCAGATTCCAAGACAAAAAGCGCAATTCATTCAAATCTTGTACATCGTATTGGATCGTATTGGAATTTCTTCTAGATATACGTTTGGTCTTAACTGGTAATATTCCAGTTAAGTTAATATTCCAGTTAATATTCGAGAAGAAGGGTTGATTGGAGACATTTGTTCATTTCTAAAATTGTTCGGTACTGAAATAAGGACAAATGCAAAACGGAGCAAAAATCTTAGCTTGGAAACGGTATTTCGTATTTGGATTGGGGTTTCTGCAGGCAATGTTAACGGAAGTCATACAGATAGGGATGATACTTGGTGCTCTTCATTCAGGTGTCCTTTAATAATAAATAGTAAACAAATACGTAGCCTATAAATCTATAATAAATCCAAGTTTGGAATCCACGCTTTTGCTGACATTCAAATTCGTAGCGTCTGGATGGATTTTGGCTTGTCTTGCAGGCCGCGCATATTCTTAACGTCACTACCAGAGCCCAAGATGAACATATAAAAATCTCTTATAAGCAGCAATTTAGTTTAATATATCCAAATCCAAAGTGTAAGAATAAGTTGACTGTTGGGTTAACCGCTGGTCAACCGCTTGGGAAAAGCCATCTTGTTTTTGTATCATTTAACCAATTACACTGCATTATTTTGATTGCGTGAAGTCATTCTTTTTTATTTTCCACTGTTTGCTCTGTTATGACGTTCAGAATATCCACGGCCGTCCTCACAACGCAAAATTTTACTATAACCTGAAGATTTGAATCTGAATATAAACGCGGCTTTTCAGTGGTCAGTCGTCAGCATGAGGAAGGAGGCTCACTATGTGAACACCAATTTTTCGTGAATTTTTCGTCAAGCGTACAAGCGTCAAGCAGATACAAGCGCATAGAGGTACCGTAAAGCAGACAGGGACATTCCACCATTTGAACATCGGTTATTCGTGAATAGCTGAGCAACGAAGTGACGCATTTTCACCGGGTATTCAAGCCTTGAAGTGAATAAGGCACGGGCAATTAGATTGTCCTGTTACATCTCTTATCAGTTAAACTTTATCAAAAGAAATTAAAAATGAAAAAAATAAGGATTTCACTGAGTGGAGAAAGAGTCGTAGTGCATAGTTAAAAAAATACGAAAAAAGTTAGAAGAGCTGCCACGCAGATCGAGAAAGAAAAATTCAGTTAGTTCTGAATCCGTAACTGATCTGTCAGAGGCGCCAAGGGCGTCTAAGCGGAATTCACACTGAGGTCGTCTAAATGTTGGCAGGAAAATACGATTCGCTACGTCTACGCGAGATCGCAGGGTATGACAGCCTAGTAGCGAATTCGCTCGCGAATTTATTTCCTTCTGTGCATTTTCTCTTATGCAGCGTTTACAAGTACAGGAGAACTTGAACAGAATCCGATCTTGGTGACAAGATTATGTTTACACGCAGAGAAAAATATAAATTCTTCAAACCAGAAAATCTGACACTAGCCAATAAAAATAACGTTTTGAGAGCATTTATGACATCAGTACTGATGATTGCTGCTCTCAAAAGCTAGCTAGACTTTTTTTTTTTTTACTTTTTACCAGCGCCGTCGACAAGATTCCTTTCAAGTAGTCCGGAATTTCTTTCATCAATCAAGGAGTCCCGTCCCGCTAGACTTTTCTTCTACTCGTCTTCACGAAAGGAATCCTTTCGAGTCTACCGGAATTCCTTTCTACTCGACGGGATTTCTTGTCCGTGTAAACGCTACGTTATGGTCCATTTACACACTGCGTAAAATCCGAGCGTATTTTACGCACGTTTTGAGCTTGAAAAGATTTCTAGCAATACGAACGGTTTTGAATACAAAACGGACCGATTTCTCTATTTACGTCCGTATTGCTAGAAATCTTTTCAAGCTCAAAACGTGCGTAAAATACGCTCGGATTTCAAAATACGCTCGGATTGTACGCAGTGTGTAAACCCACCATTACTCCGTTGTCTTTGTACTCCTTTATACCCTTATCACGACTAATTAGCTGCTTTACATCCATCGTTTCTGTATTTAAAATTATTTGCCCGAGACTGCGAACTTTCGGGCTCGGAACGTTCGGAAACGCAAGCGTTTTTTTTATACTTAGCGATGCGTTTTTTCAACGCTTGGCGTGACACATGTCGCAAGGCGTATTCGCTGACTGTGTGAATTGGGCTCCAGTAGTCTCTTAAGCTTGCTACTGTGACGATGTCTTCCCACTCCGGCCGCAAACAGGCATTGAAAGTGATGCAGGACGTTGTTGTAGGGATGAACAAGAACATATAATCAGATAGAACCTCCATCTCCTTATCTCTGTACTATGACTATGCGAAGTCGAGTATTTCCACATGTCTTTTCCGCTGCGAACGAGCGGAGGCTAGTAGCTTCGCGCCACATCATGTTTCATTACCTCTTCAATTACTTATATCGCTGTGAAACCACCTTGAGGAGAAGTAGGAGACAAAGCTGATTGACTCTTTGGACGCGCTCGAGAGCGGGTCAGCGCGCAGAGTACGCCTCCTGCCTTTTCTTCTCTGCGATGAGCAACGGTGAAGACGGAAGTAGAGCAGACGGGAAGAAAGCTACAGTAAATACCTCTAGGTTTGCTCAGTTCAGGGGTATTCATGGTCGCTGCATGGTACCAAAGACAGAGGTTCTATCTGACTATTTGTTCTTGGTATGACAGAGTGTATTTTTGGATCTTCCTTTACGGGGCATGCCTTCGGGTAACCAAAATAAAGTCGGCTTGGGCTCTGAATCCCTCCCTTTAATTTTCTAGGTGTCGCCGTCCTGTACCTCAGTTTATGTAGATGGCGGGGAGGTGCGCGGGAGTTCAAATGCCAGTGTGCAAATCAACTATGGTGCCAAAACCAGCAGTCTTTCGGTGACAGTTTGGTATCCAGAGTTACCCGTTTATCTTGAGCTGGACGACCCGATACTTGGCATGATTCCAGGATGGAGGGTTCCACATGGAAGGTAAGTAGAGTAAATGAATTAGGGGGAGGGGGGGGGGGGGCAATGGCGTGAGGGCCAGTGCCCATACTCCCTGAGTCCTGTCTTCAACAAAAAGCTTGTTGCACTCGAACATCCGTCGCCGGATGTTGCACTATGGTGACATAAGTAGCGAACTAATAAAATTGTATTAAAATTGTACCTCCCTTACCTTTACCTTAACTGAATTACAAAAGTGCTCCTCGGGCGGGATTTGAACCCACTACCTTTGGCTTACAAGGCTACTGCTCTACCACCGACAACAAACAAGAACAGTAGAGGTATGCTTATGTGAACAGCTACCCTAGGTTCACAAAGAGCTAATCTTGGCGATGAACGAGATTTTTCAATTGCAGCGATGGAAGATTTTTATCGCCTGGATGTTCACACTGAATTTTCGTCGGCAACAGAATCTAACGCGAAAAATTTGAAATAAAATCCTTTTTCTCGCGTGTCATAGAAAATGGGGTAGAACTGAACAGCAATAATTAATTTTTCTAAAACTAAATCATCAAAAGGGTCGTCCATGTTGCTGTTGCGTGCATAAAATCGTACTGTCGCCCGAGTAAAGTTGAATTTTCCCAACATTGAAAATCGTCTGACGAAGCAACAGAAATCGCCGATTTTGCGATTGCGATTGCGATGGCCGATATCGCCTCAGTGTGAACGTCTGTATGAACCTAGGGTTACTTTAATTTGAACAGTGAAGTTTTGGGCTAAATGGTAAAATGAAGATCCAAAATACCTATACAGGTGTTTTCTAAATACCTACTTTGGCTAACTGGTAGTTAGCTTTAGACACAGCAAGTGCATGAACATGGCTCCACTGAAAAGGTCCACTGTCAACCAACGTTCACAAGCATACCTCTACTCCCGATGAAAATTTTCGAGAATTAGTCGTATGGAGTTGTACGAAAAGGTTGCATGTAGTAGTAACTGTTGCCACTGCATGCTACAACTAGCAAACTGGATGCTATCGGATACTACTACTTAAGATTAACCCAGGCGGAGGCATGTTAATTCAAAGTACTCAATACTACTACATATTCTTAATCAAAGCGTTCTGTACTAGTAGTAGTAGTAGAATAGTTTTGTTAACAAGACAATCGAGGATCCATAAATAGCACAGCAAAAGCACCGCTTGCGAGGATGTGCTATTTAAAAACACAAAAAGAAGGATTTTTCTTTTACTGAAGTAAGGGATAAGAGGATGAAACCATGTACCAAAACACTCCACACAATTACTTACACTACAAAAAAACATTGTTTTCTAATCCCAAAGAAAAAAAAGAAGAGAAAACAATATAAATAACTTTACTTAATCCATTTCGAAAGTGTAACTACCAAGCAACTCTAAATATTCTTTGAGCCCAAGCTGACTTTCAAACATTTATTCAAACAATGTTTACAACGGATACGTCAGCTATGATTTTTCATCAGCGATATTTCGGCCCTTCTTGACAAGGGTCCTCGTCAGGCTGTCAATCCTCTAGATCAACTGCGGGGAAGGAATCAAACCTGTAATTGATCTAGAGGATTGACAGCCTGACGAGGACCCTTGCCAAGAAGGGCCGAAATATCGCTGATGAAAAATCATAGCTGACGTATCCGTTGTTGATTACAGGTTTGATTCCTTCCCCGCAGTTGATCTAGAGGATTGACAGCCTGACGAGGACCCTTGCCAAGAAGGGCCGAAATATCGCTGATGAAAAATCATAGCTGACGTATCAGTTGTAAACATTGTTTGAATAAAAACCAAGCAACTCCATACGTAATAAATTTGATCAAAATACCCTTAAATTGATCAAAATACCTAATTCCTTTGAAATTCTACTAAGCTTATTCCAAAGCTTAGACGCTCTATAAATAATTGAGAACGAGGACCTACTTGAAGTCAAACGAGGACTACATAACGTTTTCGTACAACTACCATACACCTACTAAGTCAAAGAATTTTTCATCGGGCTGTACAAGAACCTCCGTCTCTCTATCTCGGTAATACGACCGTGCGGAGTCAAATAGATTACTAATACCCTTCCCGATGAACGAGCGGAGGGTAGGAGCTAGGCTACGCGGAACATCACAAGATGTTACCTCTACAAACAGCTATATCGCAGTAGAGCCCCAGAGAAGAAATGTCGAGATAACAACGGATTTGTTGTCTACCATTGTGACATCACATGGTCAGAGCGGGTCATGCACGCCTGCTACAGTCGTTTCCTCTGATATGCGCAGTGGTGAAGAGGGAAGTAGACGGGCATCAACTCAAAGCCTAGCCAAGCACCTTTAGCTCTGCTCAGTTTTATCGCGGGACACATAGACGAGGTTCTATTGGCTTATTTGTTCTTGTTACCACGGAGCTACAGAATTGCTTTGAACAGAGTGCGCACGAAAACCACTATAGCAGTCAGATACAAGCGGGCTTTTTTATAGTATCGTAGTGTCATTGAACTTATCAGTTGATTTAGGAGGGGTTTTGTTTTATGTGTTATGTTCTGTACTCCTCTGTTTTCAGGGTAGTAAATAGATAAGGAACAGTAATCCCGGCGAAGGCAAATTCGGTCGTTGGTTCAAATCCCCATAGAGGAGCACTTTGTCTCTGTACTCCTTGGTTTTCACGGTACTAAATAGAAAAGGAACAGTAATCCCGGCGAAGGCAAATTCGGTCGTTGGTTCAAATCCCCGCGGAGGAGCACTTTGTCTTTTATATGTGTCATCCAAAGTATGGAGTAGCAAGACCTCTTTCTGTTATTCGAGAGCGCTTTAAGCGCATCCTTAATGCAGCTCAGTAGAGGCTTTGTCAGTATGTGTGGTTTTCTTTTTAAGTTTCGTGTGTTCTTTCCATAATTTCTGTTTACAGTAATGTTCTTTTTTTTCGTTTCTTTCTTTCTTGGTTTTTATGGCACTTGAGCTTACTCAAGTGCCATATAGCGATTGTAATTTCTGTCCGTCAGTCGGTCTGTCGGTCTGTCGGTCCCGGTTTTGCTAGTTCGGGCACTTCCAGATAAACTAGGACGATGAAACTTGGCAGGCATATCAGGAACTGGACCAGATTAAATTAGAAATGGTCGCTTCCCCGATCCGACCATCTGGAGGGGAGTGGAGGGAGGGGGAATCCGGAAAAAATAGGAAAAATGAGATATTTTTACCTTACGAATGGGTGATCAGATCTTAATGAAACTTGATATATGGAAGAACTTCGTGTCTCAGACCCTCCATTTTAAATCCAGACCGGATCCGGTGACATTGGGGGGAGTTGGAGGGGGAAACCGGAAATCTTGGAAAACACTTAGAGTGGAGGGATCCGGATGAAACTTGGTGGAAAGTACAAGCGAAAGTCTTAGATACGTGACTGATATAACCAGAACGGATCCGCTCAATTTGGGGGAGTTGGGGGGGGGGGGAGAAGTCCGAATTTGTAGTGATCCCGCGAGTTCCGTGCTTCCTGATGTGCTGGGACATGGAAATTGACAGGCATGTCTGGGACCCGACCAGATTAAATAGGAAATCGTCAATTCCCCGATTCGACCATCTGGGGGGGGGGGGGGAGTGGAGGGAGGGTGAAGCCAAAATTTTTAGGTATTTTTAGCTTGCGAACGGGTGATCGGATCTTGATGAAAGTTGATATTTAGGATGACCTCTTGTCTCAGACATCTCACTTTAAATCCGGGCCGGATCCGATGACACTGGGGGGATTCGGAGGAGGGAACCGGAAATTTTGAGAAACACTTAGAGTGGAGGGATCGGGATGAAATTTGGTGGGAAAAACAAGCACAAGTCCTAGACACGTCATTGACATAACCGGACCGGATCAGGGCACTGTAGGGGAGTTGGGGTGGGGGTCCGGATTTCTAGCGATCCCGCGAGTTCGGCATACTTCCTGATGTCCTAGGGCGATGAAACTTGGCAGGTATGTCAGGGATCCGAACAGATTGACTTGAGAAAAGCCGTTTCCCAGACCCGACCATCGTGGGGGGAGTGGGTGGATGGGGAGTCCGGAATCTAGTGGCGTGCATAACTTTTGAACGGGTGATCGGATTTGAATGAAACTTGTCTGGTGAGCTATCGCCTCGGACGTTCAGTGTCACGTCCGGGTCTGGTCCGATACCTGTGGGGATGGAGGGGGGGGGGAACTCAAGAAACTCTAAAAGCAGAGGGATTGGGACGAAACTTAATGGATGGAACAAGCATTAGGCCTAGATGAAATTGACGGAGCCAGATGGTTTCGGGGCTCTGTCGGGGGAGTTGGGGGGTTTCCTGGAATTCCGGTAGTCGTGAGTTAGAATAGTTCCAGATGTAAAACGACAAGGAAACTTTGCAGGCATATTAGCCACCCGAATTATCTTGACTTAAGAACTTGACACAACATACCCCCGGAAACTTCCGTTCCTAGATCCGAGCATTTTTTGGGGAGCAAGAGAAGAGAAATATGGAAATTGACTTCCATAAATTACAAACGAGTGGTCTGATTCGAGTGAAACTTTATGGGTGATACGAATCTATGGCCTCGATATGTAAAACATGCGTTCGAACCATATGCGACCACGATTAGGGGAATTGGGGGTGGGGGGACTTTTGACATGCACAAAAACCAAACGGATGGACCGAATGAGATGCAAATTCGACAGTGCCGAGATTATGCGGCCTAGATTTGTTATTTGGCGTCCGGGCCGGATTCCGCCAAGGTAGGGGGGGGGGTACTGGAAACTTGCAGATAGGCTAAGCTCCAATTTCAGTAAAACTTGATGGACAGGAACAGGGAATTAAGACATTGGGCCCGAACCGGCTCCGACAACGTTGGGTGGGAGGGGGGGGGGGGGTACCGGAACTTTCCAAAAATGCTCAGATTCGAGTGAAACTTGATAGATGGTATAAAAGAAGATGCTTTAGGTGGGCGATTATTTATATTCTGAACCAGATTCGGCCACGGTAGGTGGAGATAGAGTGGGTACCGGAAATCGTGTAGCACGTCTAGGGATCAAACAAATGGATTTATTGGGATGAAAGTTTGAACAGTCATGTGCATTTGCTACAGACAATCGAGAGATGCCGGAACTGCTCAGAAATGAGTGAAACTAAATATCCTATTTGTATTTCCGAACCGCATTTCTGGATGGCGGGTGTATTTTGTGACGTTCTCATCTACTTTCTTGTACAGCCTACTCGTACAAGTGCCATATGAGCTCGTAGCTCTTGTTTCTTCTTCCTCTTTTAATTACTCCGTCTTTTTGTACGTTTGTGCATTAGGATGGGCACTAAATCTATTATTATTATGATTATTTGTCTTTCATATATTCAAATAGTGCATACAACAGCTACGATGCTTTGGCAGCGATATTTGGCCCTTCTTCGCAAGGGTCCTCGTCAGGCTGTCAATGTTCAGGGCCAGCTTCGGGGTTTTGTCTTTAGCTCACTCCTTTTGATTTTGTCATCTCTAGGCGTCTCCCCATCAAATTATTTTCTCTGTGAGCCTCCAAAAATGGTCTAAAAAAGTCGTACATGCACAATGAAACAGTGGCGAAGATCGGGAAGAGCTAAAACTTATATTTCTACAGTGCAGCTAGGGACTATGTACAAACGCAGGATAACTTTGGAGGGGCAGAGATGGGTGAATCCGATCATGAAAGCGTTCGAATCCAGGCTAGCTGTGAATCCGAATCCACCTTTTCATGCTGAGGACTCGAATCCGAAATTGAATCCGGATTCGAGTCGAGAAAATTCGAGAAAAGCCTATAAAAATTGATTGTTTTTTTATGTTTCTGGGGAGGAGGAGGTGAATCCCCCCCCCCCATGGATACGGACCTGCACAGTGTGTAAAAATTGCGAAAAGATGAAAAATTGGAGTGGATTTGTAAGATTCAGGGTTTGGAATCCGAGTCCGAATCGAGCCCGACAAGCAGAAGATTCAAATCTGACCAGAAGGACGAATCCTGGATTCGAACCCGGATTCGGATTCTCCCAACTCTGTGGAGGGTGGGGGGGGGAGTCTTTTAGTTCTTATTCAACTTATCAGCTTGATTTTACCTCGTGGTACACCATCTCTGGGACTTTCTCTTACCTCGTTAAAATATAATTACTTCCTCCATATTTTCATATCGCATGGTTCATCACGCCTGTCTCTTTGTTCTTTGTGCTATTTTTCTTTCCCATTTAACTAAGTTACTTTTTCCATTGAGCTTCTCTTGTTTCAATTTTCCGCTCTACTCAACCACGGTCTCTCTTATTTGTTTTGCTCCTGGCATCGAGAGATAGTTTTTGATGTGGTGAGAGAGATAAACTGGATTAGGATAGAGTTTTGCCGAGAGCTATTGACGTATCTGGAGCGGCTAGACTGTCTAGGAATGGGAAATTGTTCCTTTTTGTGAAGTCAGTGTGGACACAATATTTGTTGTGCCTCTCATCGAAATTCCAGTGGTTCCTTTTTGGCTCCTCTACCACATTTTGCAGTGCAAAACTGGTTTGTCAGGTACATTCTTTAAGAGCCATATTTCGTCCTTCTTGGCAAGGGTCCTCTTTTTTGACGGTGCAAAACGGATAAGTCAGCTACATTTTATTAGAGCTATATTTCGGCCTCTATATTTCGGCCTTCTTGGAAAGGGTCCTCTTTTTTGACGTTGCAAAACGGATAAGTCAGCTACATTTTTTTAGAGCTATATTTCGGCCCTTCTTGGCAAGGGTCCTCTTCAGGCTCAAGCTGGAAAATGAACTTGTGGAAAAACGATTAAAGATTCTTCCTTAAAGTTTAACCGAAAAGGGCTGGGAAATGACAATCTAGTTACCCATCACTTATTCACTAAAAGTGGCTTAAAGACCCGCTGAAAATGCGTTACTTCGTAGCTATTCACGAATAACCGATTTTCAAATAGTGGAATTTGTGGTACCTCTATGCGCCAGTATTTTTGTTGTATGCCAAGACTTATGATTTTTTTTTGTGTTCAGGCACTAAGCAATCTTCACCAATCTCACCACTACCCACTGAAAAGCTACGTTGTGTTGAGATTAAAATTTCCGGCGTCAGAGTACAATTTTCGTTGTGAGGACAGCTGCAGATATTCTGAATGTCATAAGATAGTGGTAATAATAGTGGAAAATAAAAAAATCCCTTTGCAGAATCCAAATAATTCAGTGTGTCCAATCCGATGACACAACTGACCGAAGATTAAAAATTAAGTTGTCTTTTTCTGTGTGTATATGTGTGTATATATGTGGGTTGTTTTTTTTTGTTTTTTTTTCGTCATTTACTCCGCCTTTTCAAAATGGCGGGTCATAAATAAGTTACTTACTTACTTAACAATAAGTTTGCTTTTCAGTTAAAACTATATCTGATTTTATGAATTTCTTCTCTGAATATTGGTTAGAGTTAAAGCTGGTGCTGAGATTTTTGCTCTGGAGACGGCTGCAGTTTTTGCTGTTCGATTGGGTCGTCGAAAGGGTCTGCACCGTCAAACATGATTCACAGTCATCCTGGGCTGAAGGAATATCTGTTAGGGTTCTCTTCAGGCTCAAGCTGGAAAATAAACTTGTGGGAAAAACGCTAAAGACTAGATTAAGTACCTGATTTTGCGAATTTCTTCTTGAAAATTGTTTGGAGTTAAAGTTGGTGCTGCGGGTTCATTCTGGACACGGCTGCTGTTTTTGCTGCTCGATCGGTTCGTTGAGAGGGTAGAGGTTTTTCCGCATTTTGGTTGACTCCGCCCTTTGGCTTTGGCTATGCATCAAAAATAGCGAAAGACGGAAAATGTCAACAACAGTGCTTTGTCATTAGGGGAGTTACGGGTCCCTCAACAGTTCACGATCCACCCAGTCCGTAAGAACCGGGGGAGGGGGATACTTGACAGTGAAAACGTCAGCTGAATTTTACTACAGCTATATTTCGGCCCTTCTTGGCAAGGGTCCTCTTTAGGCTCACAAGTTGGGAACACGAACTTGTGGATAGACCATGGGGGGTTTACGTTTATACCTTACGGCTTTAATGAATTTTCGTTTCTTTTTTTTTTCACACCCTGGTTTCCGCCAAAGCTTTGATGAAATTTTGCCATTTCGCTAACGAAATTGAACAGAACTCCGGAAAAATAAACACATTCCTCTCGTAAGAATAAAGAATAAATAAACAAACGAAGGTGTCGGCCGACAATCATCAAAGGAACTTGCCAATGGCTAAGATTACAGACTTATGGTTCGCAGCGAAATTATGAAATAAAGAAATACAAAAAAATTTCCCGGCTGCTTTCCTCTCATCTCTGATATGGGACCAAAAACATAAATACAACTTTCAATAGATTTATTAAATATTTGCTTTGTTTGGTTCTCTGCATTATCGAAATTGGAGAAGTATCCAGAATTATGAAGCTCATGGCAGAACGGCGAAACTCCAGGGACTAGGAGCTCGATCACAAGTTGTCTCTCCAAGCATATAACATGCTTTCTTCATATCTCGACTGTAGATGAAATCATTATCAACTGAAAGACAAAAATATTCCTTGTGCGAGATTTGAACCCTCGACCTTCGGCTTGGATTGCCTTTACGCTGACCAACTAAGCCACCCAGGGGCTTGTGGATTCGCAAACTATTTTATCTTTCACGATTCGTCCCCATTGATAAAACTTCAGACTTTTCTCAAAGGAAATAACTCCTTCTGTACATCATTTCTTCTTAGCGCAACTTGTGTTTCGGCACCTCCGCACCATTTTTGGTACATTCTTGTGCATATGTGGTAGTGACGAAAATTATTACACACAGTTCTGCCAAAATTGTCGTCTAGCGTTACAATCCGGAATTTATGCTTGTGCTTTGTCGCTCAGTCCCAACTTTTCTAAGTTGTAACCGCTTATGCACACGTTTTATGGCTTTTAAAATTTTATGAAGCAAAAATAACTGAAGAAATACCGGATTTGAGGTGCTAAAGTGCGGGAAACGCCGGCGACATTTATTTTACGCCGGCGGACATCCGACGAAAAACGTCGGGTGTCCGGGTTGTTGGACACCCCAGATTTCGGATGTCTGGAAGGTGCCATAGAGGTAACCCGTTCGAGAGACACATAAATATGCAAATGGGGAAGAAAAGGGAAAGTGATTGACAGTTGTTACTGGATATTTGACATGTACAGGGGACATCTAGGAAATGTTGAAGAACAGCAAGTTTAGCTGTCATCATTATCATGAAAATCTGGAAGGATTGGCTTGACTATGCGGAAGCCCCGGACGTCTGGTAATCTGGAAGGTGAAGCCCGGCTTTGACTAAAGTCCGATCTTCACCTCCCGGAACTTCCTGGAATCTGGGCTTCCAGATTATTCTTTGACGTCTTCAGTAAATTGTATCTGGAATATGAATCGGTCCAAACGTATATCAAAATAATCCGGAAAAAAAGGGCTTTTGAACTTCCGATTTCCGGAATTTTTAAGTGTCGCAGAAGAAACTAAAAAAAAATCTCGAAAAATCTGGGAACCTAGATTCCAGAAGGTGAAGACTCGCCTTAACTCTCCTTGCCGATGCAGAATCGCCGTGTACCTAACGGAAGAGCCAGAAGCGGCACCACAGTTGACAGTTGCCCCCAACGATCTCCGTGATTGGTTGAAACAGAATTCGAGTTCTTGAGTGTGAGTCCTTAGTGAGACGTTTTCTCGTTCTTCCTGAGGATCACTGGCCGCTTTTGGACTTGGTCATGTAGAGAACGTGTCCGAAAGCATTTTGGTGCTGTAAATGCAAGTTGTTACCTCCGAAAGCTGTTACTTTTTTTCTTCTCTAACACTTCTAGAATACCATATTTCAAGTCAGGAAGAAGAAGAAGAAAAAAGAATTAGCTGTATAAAGCTGACAAAATTGTTCAGCTACTTATATCCAGCCTTCTTATCTTTCCTTTCTTCGTTGTCCACGATCGCCAGTTGTCTTAGAATTTTGAATGTTTGCTGAATTGTCAGTTGTCTTATTGAATTTATTATGTTTGCCGCCGAAAACACTGAGAGAATCGCCGTTTATTCCAACAATGTTTTCAACGGATACGTCAGCTACGATTCTTCATCAGCGATATTTCGGCTCTTCTTGGCAAGGGTCCTCGTCAGGCTGTCAGTTCTCTTGTTCAACTTCGTGGAAGGAAACAAACCTGTAATAAATAACTGAAGCTTCTACCGACTATAAATATCTTATTAAAGTAAATTATCTTCAAATACCACTATAAGAGAAACAACTAGTCCTGAGATTTAATTTTTGACACCGACGCTGTTTTTGCTGCTCGATTCGGGCGATGACAGGAAAGGGTTTTTTCTGCATTTTGATCAACTTCGTTTTTTTTTATTAATAAGGGGCTGAAAACTTAAATATTATTTTATTAATGGCCTCGTTCTACATTTCTATAATGAGTACTCGCCGTACTCCCCAGTTTCTTCTTGAAAATTCAGCATAAAATTTAGCATTCTTGTTAAATTTTTCGATGAATTTTATGCTGAATTAATGCTACATTAATTGAGCTGAGCGAAAATTGAAGTCCCAAATGAATGAATGAATGAATTTATGACGCACTGCCCAAGGGCGTAAGTGCAGTAAAAAAGATAAAGAAATATAAAATAATCGCAAAAAACTCAACAAATATTTTCCATAAAGGTTCACTAATTTAGAATCACATTGATGGGATCATGGACAGGTAATTTTCCAATCGGAGAACACAAATTAGAGGAGAGGGCTTCAAGCTGCATAACATGCTGAATTAATTCAGCATTTTCGTTCGTTTCGGAGCTTTCGGACACGTTCAGAGTATTTGCCATATTCCGGTTCAGCGCTCCCAAGGGGACTAGTTTTTAGTCCCCCGATGCCTCACCATCAGCATTGTGACAGACATGGTAAAATGTATCCAGAGGTTGATGAGTAGAAAACCCGTAATCTGCTTCCCAGGTAATGGTGCGAACACACGATCAGGATTTCCCGACCGGATTTCCTACACTTCCTACACACTTAAGTTGAAAAAATTTCAACTTTTCCATAAGGAAGTGATGATGGTGCCGCAACTCCGGGCAGGAATTCCGGCCCAGAAGCTCCCGATCCTCATCGTGTGTTCGCACTATAATGGAGGTTTTGCAAATGTCTCAGCAGTAGAAAGTGAAAGTTGCCTATCCGACTTTTGTTTTTTTCTGTACCTTAATTTGTTTAATTTATTTTATTTCATTTGCTCCGATTTTTCGAAACGGCAGGTTTGTAAATAAATTCTTACTTACTTCCTTTCTATTTTTTTACTACTTTCACAAGTGTGAGACACTGGGGGATTATCATAAATTAGTCCATTTAGGTTGCTGAACTGGAATAAGGCGAATACAACGACCCCGGCGCCGCGCCGGTTTGAAGAATTGGCGGCAGCGAGAGTTAATCGGGTCGGTGCCATAACCTCGGCCGTAACGCCGCCGGCGTTACCGCACTTCAAATTTTTTCCGCACCTCAAATCCGGTATTTCTTCAGTTATTTTTGTTTCATAACATTTTAATAGCTATAAAACTTGGACATAAGTTAGGAAAGTTAGGACTGAGCGACAAAGCACAAAAAAGCTTAGGATTGTAACGCGAGATGGCAATTTAGCAGAACTGTGTACGGAAGTGCCGACGCACAAGCGAATCGCCGCCATCGATATCAGCGTCGGCGCCACCGTTTCGTAGGCGCATTGTAGCCTTTTCGGTCTCAGCGAAACTCCGCCGATATTCGGCGCGGCGTCAGGGTCTTAAAACAGATGTACAATCAACAGCCACACACTAGATGGTATACACCGTACTATCAATTACCGGAAGGTAACTAACAAAGCACAGACCCCTACAATCGCGAGATAGGAGCAGTGATCTCCGCTCAATGCAATTTTGCCTAATCAGTTCCTACTCCTGTCATATTATAGAATACATTTGACCCGTGATCACCAGATCCTTGCAGCTTGTCCGCACCATTACCCCTCTGTTCTTGTATATTTAAATTGATGATGGTGCTGACAGTTCTGATAGGAATCTGGCCTGCGACTGCCAAATGTTTACTGTATCCGCATTGTTATATGTTGTAGTATATTTGAAATGAAGATGGTGCTGACAATCCTGACAGGAATTCCTGTCCGCGACTGCCAGATCTTAATCGTAAATCCGCAATATATTACACCTCTGTCATACTATATTTCAATTGGTGGTGATGCTGAAAGTTCTATCAGGAATTCCGGTCCACCACAGCCAGATCTTAATCGTCTATCCGCACGATTACTCCTCTATTCTAGTATATTTGAACTGATGATGGTGCTGACAATCCTGACAGGAATTCCGTTCTGTGACTGTCAGATTTTAAACGATGGTGTTTATGCACCATACCCCCGTGTTCTGTTATATTTCAACTGATGATGATGGTGATAATCCTGCCAGGATTATGGTTCCACTATATAGTAGATATTGAGTTCAGTTAATTTGTAATTTCATCAAGCGAAACAACAAACATAAAGCTCCCAAGAAGGGCACAATCGTGTCCTGTGCGAGTGCTCAACTTTTACTCACTCGTTACAAAAGAAAACAAACATTTCTCGTCTTAACCTTCTCTTTTCTTTACCCCCCCCCCCTCACCCATCCCAACCCTCAGTCACTAATAATAATAAAGAAATATTCACCTTAAATAAAATACCAAATAAATATTCCACAAACAAGATAGAACAAGAGCTACGAGCTCATATGGCATTTGTTAAGAGTAGGTGGTACAAGAAAGTAGAAGAGAAACTTCAGAGAAACTTCACAAAACCGCCCGCCATCCAAAAATGCGGTTCGGACCTAGAATTAGGATATCTAGTTTCCCTCAAGTCAGAAAATTTCCGACATCACCTCCAAGCTATCGCCAACCTTCCAAGTTTCAACCCAAGAAATCCACTCGCTATGTGCGAGACATGCCCAAGATTTCCGGTACCCCCTTCCAACTCCCCATATACCGCGACCGAATCCGGTCCGGACTCCTAACTGGATCCTCTGAGGCATTTTCTCTTACCGCCTATCTCTCGCTCGAATCTGAGCATTTTTGGGGCGAGCTTCCGGTACCCCCCCCCTCCCCCCACCGTGTTAGGATCCGGTTCGGTCCTTAAAATATGTCGTCTAAGCCATATGATCTCCGTACCTTCCAATTTTCATTCAAATCACTCCAATTGTTTGACCCTGATGTGAGCCACAAAATTTCCGGGATTCCCCTTCCACCGTAGCTGAATACGACTCGAAAACATAAATGTCGCATCTCTTACTTATCCTCTTCCTGTCCTTCAAGTTTGACTGGAATCGGAGCAGAGCTATCTACAAATATCCGAGTCCCGCCACCCCCCCCCCCCCCCCCGCCCATCTTGGCCGGATCCTGTCCGGACGCCAAATAACAAATCAATGTCGCATAAACTCGACACTGTCCAACTTATACCTTATTTTGTCCATCCGTTTGGTTTTTGTGCATCTCAAAAGCTTTTCACAACCCCCATAATGGTCGGATCGGGGAAACCACGATTCTCAAGTCAGTCTGTTCGGGTCCTTGATACGTCTTCCAAGTTTCGTCCTAGAACATCAGGAAGTTCCGAACTTGCGGGATCGCCAGAATTAAGCCCCCCCCCCCCCCAACTCCCTTCCCCCACAGTGTCTGAATATGGTCCGCTTATGTCGACAATGTATCTAGGAGTTGCGTTTGTTCTTCCCACCAAGTTTCATCCCGATCCCTCCACTCCAAGCGTTTCCCAAGATTTCCGATTCACCCCTCAAGCTTCCGCCAATGTCACCGGATCCAATCTGGATTTGAACTGGGCGGCCCCACGATGGTCGGATCGGGGAAACGACATTCTCAAGTCAATCTCCCCACAGTGACCGGATCCGTTCCGGTTATGTCATTCACCTATGTAGGACTTGTGCTTGTTCTTCCTACCAAGTTTCATCTCGAACCCTCCACTTTAAGCGTTTCCCAAGATTTCCGGTTACCCCCTCCGACTCCCCCCAATATCACCGGCTCCGGTCTGGATTTAAAATGGGGCGTCTGAGACATGAGGTCTTTCTATATACTAATTTTCATCAAGATCAGATCACCTGTTCGCAAGTTAAAAAATACTTCACTTTCCGGACTCTACCCCCCCCCCCCCCAGATGGTCAGATCGGGGAAAACGAATATTCTCAAGTCAACCTGTTCGGGTCCCTTACGGGCCTGCCAAGTTTCATCGTCCTAGCACACCAGGAAGTACCGAACTCGCGTGATCACTAGAAATCCCCCACAGTGAACGGATCCGGTCCGGTTGTGTCAATCACGTATCTAGGGCTTGTGCTTGTTCTTTCCACCAAGTTTCATCCTGATCTCTCCACTGTAAGCGTTCCCAAGATTTCCGGTTCCCCCCTCCAACTCCACCCCAATGTCACCGGATCCGGTCCGGATTTAAACTGGGACGTCTGAGACACGAGGTCTTTCTATATATCAAGTTTCATTGAGATCCGATCACCCGTTCGTAAGTTAAAAATACCTTATTTTTCCGGATTCCCCCTCCCTCCAGCCCCCCCCCCCCCCCCCTCTCAGATGGTCGGATCAAGGAAACGACTATTCTCAAGTCATCTTGTTCGGGTTCCTGACAAGCCTGCCAATTTTCGTCGTCCCAGTACATCAGGAAGCACCGAACTCGCTCCCCCCCAACACCACCAAAGTGAGTGGATTCGTTCCGATTATCTCAATCACATATCTAGGACTTGTGCTTGTTCTTTCCATCAAGTTTCATCCCGATCTCTCCTCTCGAAGCGTTTTCAAAGATTTCCCGTTTTCCCCTCTAACTCCCCCCAATGTCACCGGATCCGGTCTTGATTTAAACTGGGACGTCTCAGACTGGGACTCTCTTCCATATATCAGGTTTCATTAAGATCCGGTCACCTGTTTGTCAGTTAAAAATACCTCATTTTTCCGGATTCCCGCTCCCTCCCCCCCCCCCCAGATGGTCGGATCGGGGAAGCGACTATTTCTAATTTAATCTGTCCGGTCCCTGATATACCTGCCAATTTTCATCGTCCTAGCTTATCTGGAAGTGCCCGAACTAGCAAAACCGGGACAGACTGACCGACTGACGGACAGAAATTGCGATCGCTAAATGGCACTTGGCCAAAGGGCAAGTGCCATAAAACGAGATTTTCGGGTTTTTTTTTCTTGATCAGCTCCTCCAAGATGATGTGCGAGGGATAAATACAATTTCGGATATTTTGGCTGCACTTCTGGCAAACTAAACGTAAAAATTAAATGTATGGTAAGCATGATTTCTAGTAAATAGATTAAATTATTAGATTATTTTAGATTAAATTAATAGATTATTTTTTATTTTTTTTTGCCCATTTGGAGGAGAGAAAGTTACTTTTGTTGAGTTGTTTCGGTTTGTTTGTGGTTGAAGGTTGATTCCACTGCTGACAAAGTTATGTGATCGGTATTGTGGATTTAGCGGTCCCGGTTTATTTGAAGATGTATCGTTTAGTTTTTATGGTTTTTTGTTACAAGTTGTTTTACTGATTTTGTGTAAAATGAAGAATAACGTAACCTAAAAGTAAAACCGTCCTCAGCGAAAAAAGCAGTGGAAGATTTAATTCAAAGTGGTGAGACATATTATGGATTTTTGGAGTGGGCCGTTTCTGGGTGAAAGCTTCTGCGCTTTCCCAGACGGATGATAAATTGTAAATATACACAGAATTCATCAATTTTATTTGAAACGAAAGGTCAGCTTGGCTTCAAACCTTAAATATTCCACTTTTACCTACCTATCCAAAAAAGAATTTTTCAATCTATTGTTTAAAAAAAAACTGGTTCTCCGACTCCCTCATTCTCTTCGGAAGATTGATTCCACACCCGAATTCCTCACATAACCCTCCTCTTGACGATATCATTCGCCAACAAACTCGCATTTCTCGTCTCATACTCGTGGTAATATGCATGATCAACTAAAAGTTTCTAAAACACGATGGGCATAATTCGTTCAGACTCTTATATACAAATACTCCAGTCTGGTATGAATTGATCCACGACTGCCAGGTCGTAGTCGTATATCCGAATTATACACCTCTGTTCTTGTATATTTGAATTGATGATGATGTTGAAAATCCTAGCATGAATTCAATTCCGCGGCAGCCAGAAGTTGAGCTCTGTCCGCGCTATTACCGCTCTGTTGAATTGATGATAGTGCTGAAAGTCCAAGCATGAATTCCGTTCCGCGGCAGTCAGGAGTTGACCCCTGTACGCGCTATTTCCCCTCTGCTCTGGGATACACACTAACTCTGTGCTAGCGGACCAGTTACCTGCAGGATTCAAGGATGGACATAGCGGCGCCTTCCTTACAAATCGTTGTCAGAAGAACAACAAGGGCGAGACCTGTCGGGCTTGCAGGACCTGGTTCCAGGAGCACTTTGGGGAATATCCAGGGAAATGTCACTCCATCTTAGGGCAGAGTGCATGCGGTCAGGACCAGGGAGCGGGAATGCGGACGGTTGGACATTGATGGAAGCAAGCATGTCACAACGGATCATGTTGGGGGAGAAGGCTTGGGCTGACTACACTCCAGCCTGTCCGTGGGTACGCTGTAGACGTTGGTTCTGATGGGAATATGTAGGTTTGGACTAAGGAATTTGAGTGTGCCAAGTGTAATTGTCCACTTCAGTCTAGAGAGTTAAAGAAATGTGGAGGGTGGCAAAATAAGAGGAAACAAAAACAGGATCTAAATTTTCTAAGTCATTTCTGTCATTTTGTAAGCCGGTGCCAAGAGCTTTCGGATCTCCGTAGGGACATTTTCGGTGGGGATATCCCGACACTTGCTGGTATCCTTAAGTGTACATCCGCCCAGTCGATTAGAGCACTGAAATATAGAAATCTTTCCGTAGATTAGTTGTATTATTATTATTTATTTAAATCCTTCAGAACTGAAGAGTAATGTATAAAAAGGAACAACAACATATCAGTCAAACTCACACACACTTACATACTAATAAACAGCTGACCGTTAAAGACAAATTAGCCTACTAAATATACAACGAAATACATGAAAAAAAAAACGAAGTTCAAATTAAACAAACTAATCAGGGCGCTTTTTTGGGAAAAAAAGAGAAAAAGGTTGTGATGAAGAAGAACGTTGTCAGCCTTTTTATGAAAGTTCTGGATTTTACCATTGAAAGTTTCCAAAGGATTCTTCACTTTAAAATTCGAAGCTAGGAAAGAGTTACTCGCAGAAATCGGGAAACCAAGAAGGAATTTAGAGAATTTATAATAAGTAACTTTTAACGCAGAACATTTATTGACGTTTATTAACATTTCTGTGTATTCATAACCTGTACCTGTACATGACCCTCGGGCTTTTTTTCAAATACAGTTATTATTGTTATAAGTAAAACACATACATGGGTACTTAGCATGTGTACACGCTGAGGCTGGTGTTTTCAAGGTCAGATGGCTCTTGAAGGGTGCAATTGCCATACAAAAAAAAAATCACGAACAAATTTCTTTATTGACTAAACAACTATAATAGCGCGGAGCTCAGCGATTTTCCGTAAGGAGTGATCCGGTTTTGAACTGTTAAGTGGTCTCCCAGTATGACTGGAAACTGGCAAAAGCGATATTAGAAAGACGATTCTGTGGTTAAGCCAGGAACGAACGGAGAAAATTCGCAGGTAAAGACCGTTACGATTTCTGTAAAGAAGTGCCAGCTTTTAATAGTCAATTGTTTTTTTGAGACCATGCCGTTTATTTGGCATGGTTGTTAAGTGGTTACCATAACAAACTCAATTGTTCAGATATAAATTATGCTGTTCGTCATCTATTTTTTTCAACCAGTATTCGTCGAAACGTTGGTGGTCGTTGACAGAGACAGGATGACAAAAGTCCGTTCGTTGACGTGGCGCTAGTTGCCATGGTCGTATACTCAGTTTAAAATGAGAGAAAGGAGAAGCAAATTGATCCCCCGAAGGACTGGTGGGCTTTTGGGTATTGGAGCTTGTCCCGGTCTGACAGTAAAGCCCAAACGGGAAGAGACCTAGAACATGTAGCAGCATATTATCGACTATACAAATGTAGCAGTAAACAGGCCCGTATCCAGGAACTTTTTCGGGGGGGGGGGGGTGTTTGCCTGCGGGTCGGACAAAAAAAAACATAGATCAGAGGGAAAAGCCTGTAAAAAATACTATTTTTGTGTGTTTTTTTTTTTTGGGGGGGGGGGGTCAACCCCCTACCCCCCCCCCCCTGGATACGGCCTTGGCAGTAAATATGATGAAAAAAAAGAATCTTCCGTATGCCAGTCAATGTTGGGAATCGTCCAGTTCCATATCACACCTTTTTTTTTAATTCCCTGCGCCGTTCCCATTTATCACTCCATCTAGCAGTGGGGGGTGAAGTGAAGCAGTAGGATGTATCTTGATTGAAGCGTCACCGGTTTAGTTGGTAGACAAGATTAATGGTTGTTTATTAATTCCTGACTTTACACTTGTAAACTTTGTACGTCTGTACCTGTACAATAGAGGTATGCTTATTTCAAGAGATACTTAAATTTGAACAGCGCGGTTTTGGTCTAAAGGGTGGAATGAAGATACAAGATATATTTTCAGGTGTTCTCAGGGGCTCTTAATTCCATCTTAATTAGCTACTTTGCATAAAAGGTAGTTGACTTTAGCCGGAAAATGGCACTGTTCAAAGTCAATAAACGTTGTTTGACGATTGACTGGAGAGCTTGAGGTGCCAGCTAAGGTCTTAAAGTTGAACTGTAAAACTAACCTATTTTTATAGTTTGGATTTTTAGCTTTAGTAGTAACGTTCAAATATTCCTTGCTGTCCCGGCAAGGCAAAGTTCACCCTGAAGCGGAGAATTTGAATTTCAACAAAAGCGTGCATTTCAATCACCAATGATGCGAATCTCAGGAAATTTTCAGTTCCAGATTGTAAGGTCACTTTTGAAGAAAGTCTGCTATTGCTTGTGACCCTAAATAGATTTATTTTCGCCAATCGTTTACCTTTGTAGTTTGTAAATACTCTTGATGACCATCTTGTTAAGATGTTGAACGTGGGGGAAGTTTCCAAATCCCTGTTCTTACACCATTGGAGGATGGACGAGTGGAGGCGAGGTTTAGTGAAGTTAAGGCTCCTGGGGTGTGGGCTGAAGACATTCTGACACCGTAGGTGCCCACTAGACCCAGGACCAGTCAGGAAACCGGACAAAAGAGAGAAGGGAAAGCTCGGGGAATTCTATAGCTCAGCCGCAGTCAATCCAGAAACCCCTAATCAAGCTGGTTCACACATTCTAGCGAAGCTGTCATTCACATATCCAGTCAAGCCCGAGGCCTACTAGCCGAGATGGACCATAACGTCTATAGTTAATTTATCTTATGCAAATCGTGTACAAGAGTGTGACACATATAATATAGCACTAATGGGTCCCTAACTAAATATATAAACTGGTCCTTACCATAAATTATAATATAGAGTAACTGAGGTCTTGCTCTGACCAAGGATGAAAGAGAACTCTTCTTGGCCTGCGGATTCATTCCGCAGCCAAAATACTTAGAATGAAAAGGATTAAAGCCTGACCTCGGGTTAGCCAGCAGCTAACTGGAGCTAATGGTTAAAGACCGAGTGACCTATTGTCACGATGCCGGGAAATTAATGATGGTGATGGAAACCGAAGAGATATATAGAAAAGTAGGCGATAGATGGAGGGAATAACTAGGAGGACTATTGCAGAGCAAAGTGCTATGGGATGTCTCCATAACAATCTCTCCCTGCCGATGCAGAATCTCCGGGTACCTGCTGAAGAACGGAAGAAACGGTGTCAAAGTTGCGCTGACTCAGGATTTGAGTCGTTGAGTTTGAGTCGTTACGGACACATTTACTCCTTCTTCCCGAGATTCAGTGGCGTGTTTTGAACTTAGTCATATAGAGTATTGGTCAAGCACAGAGGTAGAGGCACAGCAAAAGTTTATTTGGTGAAAATCGGTTGTATGAACAGCGGAGTACCGCATTTTCACTAAGTTGTGAAAATTGTCGTATCTCAGCCGTATCCGGTTGAAATCTAACCGCGGTCAAAAAGCACAAAACATAGAGAGTGACGGCGTAAACAGTTCTAAGTTTTAGAAGCAGATATACAGTCATCGAAAAATACAGTTATCCAAACAAAAAAACTGAACTTATAAGTTGAGCCTACCAAAAAACACAAGAAAGAGCACCTCACAAGGGAGGGCTCTATCACACGCTATTTAAAAAAAAGAACATAATTAACAGGTTCGATTAAGTATTGTTTAAAGGACCTACCTTACCTATGATACTAACGCAACCTACTTCCATAATTACTCCATATGTTTCTAAACCCGGAAACCCCAATTTCGTACGGTACATTCTAACCCCTCTAACATAACCACGTTGATTTTCCCACTTTCCGTGTTTTGCTACCTTCGACTTAGGTCACGCTGTCGACCGTTGTGGGCGAGAAGTTTTTCCATCAGAGAAACCGGTTATGTAAATTATTTCCCTGTCTTCGCTTACAAGTCAACGGGTCTAGGAAAAGGCTTAAAACAGAAAAACCGGGGGTTATTTATTGAAAGCACATCCCAGTTTTAAAGTAATCAAATATTTAAAAATACTGTAAGTTAAAGCATAAACAGTGCAAGGGGTCCTTTAACGTATGGTATAGACCTTAGGGAAAAAGAAGAAGATAAACAAATAAAAAGGAAAATACACGAACTAATCCTTCGCTTTTGCAGTTCGTTCGATCGGGACAAGAGACAGCTTCTAACAACGAAATCGTTAAAGGTTGAGAAATCGGGCTGTCGGATGCGATACCAACAAACTGGATTCGAGGTAAGCTTAATTCAGAACTAAAACCTTATGCTGTCCACTTTTTCCTTTTCAGGAACAAGTGCCTTCACTAGTCTTCCTATTTTTTTTTTTTTTTTTTTTTTTCACAGGTGTGTTTGTGCCTTTGCTCTGTAGACAAATTTTTTTTTGAGATTGAATCTTCCCAGAAGATTGATAGCCTGACGAGGACCCTTGCCAAGAAGGGCGGAAATATGGCTGATGAAGAATCGTAGCTGACGTATCAGTTGTAAACATTGTTTGAATATATGTTTCAAAGTCAGCGTGGGCTCATTTTTTTTTTACTTTTCCCACTTTTTAATAACCATACGTTTGTTGACGAGGTTAGCTATAATTGCTCGTAATAGGTAGTTCGCCCGGAATCCAGCCAAAACCGGAAAGTTTGTTAAAAGTAAAAGTTTTAGTTGAAGTTAGTTAGATGTATGATTTAGGGGTAAGAAGACATGCTGAACGCGATGGTCCATACCATGTTTTTCACCGGACAAGTAGTTAGCCCGGAATCCGGCCAAAACCGGAAAGTGGTGTTAAGAGTAAAAGTTTTTTTGAAGTTGATTAGATGACAGAGTAAGGGTAAAAAGAGCCGCTGTATCTGTATATGACAACCTTATTTTACCGTTAACATATAGTTCGTTCGGAATCTGGTTGAAACCGGCTTTTTTTTTTTTTTAAAGTTCAGTGGTCACATCAAACTACCCCAATCCCACTCTGTAACAACCTAGGAACAATGCTTACCCCCTAGATCAGCAGCTTCTTCAACAGTTTCCTCTCTGTGATATTTCAAAGCGTAAATTTTTGGCCAGTACATGCTCAATTTACTAGCTTGGACAAAGATAAAAATGATGTTTCTTATAATACTTACTAGATCTTTTTTGTTTGCATAAATCAGCTTGTATAATTCAGTTTCTGAATGATTTGTGTAGCTATGTTATTTTTGTATAAGCTTATTGCATATTCTGGTACATTGTATAAAGCAAGCTAATCAAGCTTCACAACACTATTCCACAAAGAAAAACTTTTAATAGGCACTTTAAGCCCTGGAACTTCTGATGAAACACGAGAACAATCAGGTAAACTGCATGTGCGGCTAAACTCCGGTAACATCTCAAATATACCCTTTTATATCAAGCATTGCTGGGAGTTTTTGAATTTCCTGCCACGACATCCAGAGAGGTAAAGACAAGGGATAACAAGAAAACGGCCGATTTTCGTAGCGCCTTCTAAAGGAAGTCGGAAATGTTTATTTGTGAAGCATTTAATACAAAGTAAAGCATTACAAGTGTCCATTGTGCTTTAAGTTAAAGTTTTGCTTGAAGTTGACTAGATCTTTTTTGTACGGATAATGTGATTCGAACCGGAAATTTGGCAGAAATAAAGCAGGAAGTTTCGGTCAGTATCGTCAAAGTAGATATTGCTTATAGAGGTATGTCTGAACTTGGTTTTCTCTGATGATTAGCACGAAGACAAGACCCAATTGTTTGGATCAGATATTAGATTTTTGGGATCCCATCGAAACCTTTGGTCTTCTTCAAAATGGCGGGTTATAAATAAATTACTTACTTACTTACTTATAAAATCTCAGCTGCCTAATCTCGTTTAACGTCATCAAACATAATTTGTAGTCAGCTTGTACCGACGAAACGCTTTTTAACGGCACGTTTTTGTAACGTCATTTGGGAACTGTTCACTTGGCCCATAAAAAGTGGCGAAACCATTGTGGAACCTGCCATTTTTCGTCCGGGAAAAATTCGATTGTCTGTTAGAAAGGATTCTCACCGTGAGATAGAAAAGGAAACGTAATTTTCCGGAGGTAATTTTTCAAGGAAAGTAAACGGTCGATTTTCTTGGAATTTCAGAAAGCGTTGCGACATTCCAGGAGGGTGCCATCTGTGAAGGAGTTGTGTTTCCTTACTTTTGGTGTATCTAGAAGGGAACGAGGGGTCTATCATATTTCAAAACGGATACGTCAGCTGAATTTTTTGTCCAACTTAGTTTTCCAACATGAGCGGCAGAGGCGGCTTTGAGCCTGGCGAGGATCATATTTGATAGTGCAAAAAGGATACGTCGCCGGATAACGGATACGACGAGCCGCGGCTTTGAGCCTGAAAAGGAACCTCACAAAGAAGGGCCGAAATATAGCTATAATAAAGTTAAGCTGAAGTATCCGTTTTGCACTATTAGATATGATTCGCAGTCAGCTTGGGCTGAAGGAATATTTGCTGAAGAGGACCCTTGCCAAGAAGGGCCAAAATATAGCTCCAATTAAATTCAGCGGACGTATCCGTTTTGCACTATCAAATATGATTCGCAGTCAGCTGAAGGAATATTTACTGAAGAGGACCCTTGCCAAGAAGGGCCAAAATATAGCTCCAATTAAATTCAGCGGACGTATCCGTTTTGCACTATCAAATATGATTCGCAGTCAGCTGAAGGAATATTTACTGAAGAGGACCCTTGCCAAGAAGGGCCAAAATATAGCTCTAATAAAGTTAAGCTGAAGTATCCGTTTTGCACTATCAGATATGATTCGCAGTCAGCTTGGGCTGAAGGAATATTTACTGAAGAGGACCCTTGCCAAGAAGGGCCAAAATATAGCTCCAATTAAATTCAGCGGACGTATCCGTTTTGCACTATCAAATATGATTCGCAGTCAGCTGAAGGAATATTTACTGAAGAGGACCCTTGCCAAGAAGGGCCAAAATATAGCTCCAATTAAATTCAGCGGACGTATCCGTTTTGCACTATCAAATATGATTCGCAGTCAGCTGAAGGAATATTTACTGAAGAGGACCCTTGCCAAGAAGGGCCAAAATATAGCTCTAATAAAGTTAAGCTGAAGTATCCGTTTTGCACTATCAGATATGATTCGCAGTCAGCTTGGGCTGAAGGAATATTTACTGAAGAGGGCCCTTGCCAAGAAGGGCCAAAATATAGCTCTAATAAAGTTAAGCTGAAGTATCCGTTTTGCACTATCAAATATGATTCGCAGTCAGCTGAAGGAATATTTACTGAAGAGGACCCTTGCCAAGAAGGGCCAAAATATAGCTCTAATTAAATTCAGCGGACGTATCCGTTTTGCACTATCAAATATGTTTTGCAGTCAGCTGAAGGAATATTTACTGAAGAGGACCCTTGCCAAGAAGGGCCAAAATATAGCTCTAATAAAGTTAAGCTGAAGTATCCGTTTTGCACTATCAAATATGATTCGCAGTCAGCTGAAGGAATATTTACTGAAGAGGACCCTTGCCAAGAAGGGCCAAAATATAGCTCTAATAAAGTTAAGCTGAAGTATCCGTTTTGCACTATCAGATATGATTCGCAGTCAGGCTGGGCTGAAGGAATATTTACTGAAGAGGACCCTTGCCAAGATGGGCCAAAATATAGCTTTAATACAGTTCAGCGGACGTATCAGTTTTGCACTATTAAATATGATTCGCAGTCAGCTGAAGGAATATTTACTGAAGAGGACCCTTGCCAAGAAGGGCCAAAATATAGCTCTAATAAAGTTAAGCTGAAGTATCCGTTTTGCACTATCAGATATGATTCACAGTCAGCTTGGGCTGAAGGAATATTTACTGAAGAGGACCCTTGCCAAGAAGGGCCAAAATATAGCTCTAATAAAATTCTGCTGACGTATCCGTTTTGCACTATCAAATATGATTCGCAGTCAGCTGAAGGAATATTTACTGAAGAGGACCCTTGCCAAGAAGGGCCAAAATATAGCTCTAATAAAGTTAAGCTGAAGTATCCGTTTTGCACTATCAGATATGATTCGCAGTCAGGCTGGGCTGAAGGAATATTTACTGAAGAGGACCCTTGCCAAGATGGGCCAAAATATAGCTTTAATACAATTCAGCGGACGTATCAGTTTTGCACTATTAAATATGATTCGCAGTCAGCTGAAGGAATATTTACTGAAGAGGACCCTTGCCAAGAAGGGCCAAAATATAGCTCTAATAAAGTTAAGCTGAAGTATCCGTTTTGCACTATCAGATATGATTCACAGTCAGCTTGGGCTGAAGGAATATTTACTGAAGAGGACCCTTGCCAAGAAGGGCCAAAATATAGCTCTAATAAAATTCTGCTGACGTATCCGTTTTGCACTATCAAATATGATTCGCAGTCAGCTTGGGCTGAAGAATATTTACTGACCCTTGCCAAGAAGAGCCAAAATATAGCTCTAATAAAATTCAGCGGACGTATCCGTTTTGCACTATCAAATATGATTCGCAGTCAGCTGAAGGAATATTTACTGGAGAGGACCCTTGCCAAAAAGGGCCAAAATATAGCTCTAATAAAATTCAGCGGATGAAGTTCACTAGTTTGTCGTCGCGGAGCGACGACGAACACATAAGAAATCAAATTCTGTAAACTTTTGTCGGGCAAAGACCGAAAGTTTAAGTCTCGTCGGCACATCGGGATTGTTTTACACATGAGAAATCAAATTCTGCAAAATTTCGTCGGGCGAAGACCGAAAGTTTAAGTCTTGTCGGCACATCGGGATTAAGAAATCAAATTCTGCAAACTTTCGTCGGGCGAAGACCGAAAGTTTAAGTTTTGTCGGAACATCGGGACTGTTTTACACATAAGAAATCACATTCTGCAAACTCTTGTCGGGCGAATGCCTAAAATTTAAGTGTCGTCGACACATCGGGATTGTTTACACATAAGAAATTCAGATTCTGCAAACTCTTTGTCGGGCGAAGACCGAAAGTATAAGTCTCGTCGGCAAGTTGGGATTTTGTAACACATACGAAATAAAATTCAGCAAACTTTTGTTGGACGAAGACCGAAACTTCTATCTCGTCGGCACATCGGAATATTTGTACACACCAGAAATCAAACTTTAACTTTTGTCGGGCGAAGACCGAAAGTTTAAGTCTCGTCGGCACATCGGGATTGTTTTACACGTAAGAAATCAAATTCTGCAAACTTTTGTCGGGTAAGACCGAAAGTTTAAATCTCGTCGGCAAGTCGGGATTTTTTAACACATAAGAAATAAGATTCAGCAAACTTTTGTTGGGCGAAGACCGAAAGTTTGGTTGGCACATCGGGATATTTTTACACACCGCAGAAATCAAATTGTAACTTTTGTCGGGCGAAGACCGAAAGTTTGTCTCGTCGGCACATCGGAATTTATTACACGTAAGAAATCAAATTCTGTAAACTTATATCGGGCGAGGACCAAAAGGTGGCACATTGGGATTTTTTCCCAAATGAGATATCGAATCAAATTCTGTAAACGTTCGTGGCGAAGACCGTAAGTTTAAGTCTCGTCGGGATTTTTACACAAACAAAATCAAATTCTGCAATCTAGTTTAAGTCTCGTCGGCACATCGGGTTTCTTTTACACATAAGAAATCAAATCAGAGTCTGCAAACTTCTGTTGGGCGAAGACCGACAGTTTAAATTTTGTCGGTAAATCTGGATTCTTTTCTTGTTACATGCACCGTCAAACACTTTTTGGGATCCCAAAACGTAAGTGGAGGGATACCTATGACATCGCAAAAGTTGTCCGTCCGTCCGTCTGTAAGCACGATAACTCTCGAACGGAACGAGATATTTTGATGAAACTTGGTGTGAGGATTCATTGGGTCGTCGGACCAGTCAAGTTCGTAGATGGGCTTTGTAGCCCTACATTTGGGGGTGGGGGTTCAAATTAAGGGGCAAACAAAATATTTTGAAACAGCTAATTTGATAGTCGATTATGGGGTAAGAAGACAGGCTGAACACGATGGTGAAAACCATTTTGTCATCGGACAAGTAGTTCGCCCGGAATCCGTCCAAAATCGGAAAGTTTGTTAAAAGTAAAAGTTTTATTTGAAGTTTATTATATGTTCGATTTAGGGGTAGGAAAACATGCTGAAGACGATGGTGAAAACCATTTTCTCGACGGATAAGTAGTTCGCCCGGAATCCGGCCCAGACCGGAAAGTTTGTTAAAATTAAAA
Source organism: Branchinecta lynchi (assembly GCA_023053575.1). NCBI lineage: Eukaryota > Metazoa > Arthropoda > Branchiopoda > Anostraca > Branchinectidae > Branchinecta > Branchinecta lynchi. The sequence goes on along the minus strand of JAKZAP010000022.1, from coordinate 15,959,207 downwards.
GTTTTATTTGGAGTTGATCAGATGTCTGATTAAGGGCAAGAAGACATGCTGAACACTTATGTGAAAATAATTTTCTACCCGGACATGTGGTTCGCCCGGAATCCGGCCAAAACCGGAAAATTGTTAGAAGTTAAAGTTTTATTTGTAGTTGATTAGATAACCGATATAGGGGTTGCTGAAGAGATGCTGAATCCGTGTGTGACAACCATATTTTGCCCGGACATGTAGTTCGACCGGAATCCGGCCGGAGTCGGAAAATTTGTTATAAGTTAAATTTTTACTTGAAGTTGATTAGATGTTCATTATTGGGGATAGAAGATACCCTGAGTTCGTTTTTGAGCTTTCTTTTTTCGCTTGACAAGTAGTTCTGGAGTTCGGCCGAAACCGGGAAATTGGCAGAAGTGGCAGGAAGTTTTCGTCAAAACAGATATGACTTATAGGGGTAATCACACATGATGAATCCGTATCTGAACTTGGTTTTCTCAGATGATTAGCTATTTGGCCTTAATCTGTTACTGAATTTTAATAGTAAAAATGTTCATGCAGTCTGGCGATGATCGGATCTGGCTGAGACAAGACCCAGTTGTCTGGATCAGATATTTAATTTTTGGGATCCCATCGAAACCTTTGGTCTTGTTCGTTCTGTTCCGTTCCTTGTTGGTCACTTTTTGAAGTGCTAAATAAATTTGACGGATAAATAACGCCTGAGGATTGCAGTACGGCGGTAACAAGCGTACTTTGACCTAAAAACTACGAACTTTGTTCTTTCTGTAAATTAAAAGAAATCTACTTTGTATCTACATGATCCTGGATGGCCACTTCTTTTTTCGACGGACGGATCTATGATTTCATAGGTGGTCCTTACTTATATTTGGGATCGCAAAGAAATGCTCTGATCATCAGTGTTTCTAGAAAATTTCGACTGCGGCACATTTCGTAGTATTCTCTATTTACAGGAAGGGCGTGCCATTTAGTTGGCAGTTTAGGCTTATAATTTTTGGTGAACCTCAGTAAAAGCTAGAATTTGTAGGGTGGTAGTTGAATTTTGCAAGAAATTGGAGGATTTCAAAAATTTCGCCTGCGGCGCTTAGTTTAATTTGTCCTACTCAAAAGCTCGAATTATTCCAACTATTAGGAAAGCTAATTTTCATATTCTAAATTCTAAAATACTATTCGTCACAAGAGTCTGGTTGTGCTTTAAGGGTTCGAATGGTAAAATAGCTGCGGTTTTTGGCTCTGGTTCCTGTTCCGTGTTCTGTGTTCACAGTGTTCTGGTTTGGGTAAAAAGCGGTATTTTGCTTACGCTGTTCCGTGTTCGTGTTTTGTCGCTATTCTGACGAAAACGCAGATTTAGGATCCTGAGCATGTCTTAAGCGGAAAATCTGTTCAATTGCAAATTATATTATATTATATATTATATTATATATATATATATTATATATATATATATATATATTATATTATATATTATATTCCAAAACGACCATACTTTAGGATCCGGCTTTATCCTCCGAACTTCTGCAATTCTTTCTTTTCTATCTGTGAATCTCTCTGCAGTTTTCTATCTGAACAGTGATAAAACATGCTAGGAGAGCAAATTCGTGTTTTGCAAAGAGACAGATGAACGAGAATAGATTAAAAAACTTAAATAGGAAAGACCAGAGAACACGGAACAGCGTACAAAAACGGGAAAATGAGAAACAGCGTGTTCCGTGTTTTGAAAAAAACGGGAAAATATAAAACAGAGAGAAAACAGCGAACAGAACACAGACAAAAAACGCAACTAATATTATTTATGTATTTATTTATGACCCGCTTTTTGCGTAACAGCGGAGTATGAATAAAATACAAAAGTAAAATATACTAATTAAAATATTAGACGACGTGTAATAAAAGGTATGGGTCAATCGATAAATAATATAAGTTCCAAAGGAACTTCTGTATGGTGATGAATGTGAAACATTTTTTGGTTGAGCATACCTTGAATCTGAGGCGGTATTCAAATTAAACCTTAAAACGTATATACGATCACGGTAAGCTGTGAGAAAATCGGAATTACCAGCTGGAAAAGCAAAAAAAAACGCAATAAAACATGAGCTTGAAGTATCATAAGACACGTCGAACAGTTTTATCTTTCTCTACATGATGGTTTAATCGTATATGTTGCGAAATGTTTGGGTCAAACGATTGTGCACGAATTTATTGTATGGTGAATGGGCGGATTGTGTTTGAAACACTTTCCGTTGACCGTATCTTAAATCTGATTTGATATTCGAGTTCAGCACATAAAACTGTACATCAGAAACATGTATTCGGTTGAAGAGAATGGAAGATTTCAGCTGAAAAGTAATAAATAAAATACAAAACGCTAAAAACACGAATTGTGCACCCCGCTAGGTTTGTCAACTTTCGATATATTTTACAGTTTTTTTCTCTATATGATGGGGTAAAAATTATTTCTGTTGCAATTTGTTTGCGGTCAAGTCATATTTGGTGCTAGATTGACTGTACTAGATATCTAACCCGTCTTGTGCCTATCAAACATTCTAAATCTACCTAACACAGGGAGGGAATTTGCTTTGACTTGGATCCATATCTTCATACTATTCGGAGGTAAATTCATCTTGTTCCATATGTGTACTGCTCTAATTCTCACATATGTCTTTTACTCTTTGTCTATTTTGACAGCGCCCAGTTATGTAGGCTACTTCTGAATCGCGAGGCCAGATCATCCCACGATCGTACGGAGCCCCCCCCCCCCCCCGTCTGCACCAGCGACTTGAATAGGTTGGAGGGTCACGACCCCTGTTCTATTTTTCTTCTTCTTTTTTAAGAGTCGAGAGACTGGAGTCCTGTTCTGGTGTAATTATTCTCCTTCTTCCTTGACAAACTCCGACGTTCGGAGCCTTGATTTAGTAATGTTCAAAGACCCGTCATAATTATTCTGCCTTTCATATTATCATTAGCTCCTCTACGGAATTGCAAACTTCAGAAATCCCCCTCTTCGCTATTATTTCGTTCTGTATCAGTGAATTTAGCGTTTTTTTCGGATGGCGAGTTTGCAAGTCAAACAGCGCAAACTTCGCCAAAAGCTTCAAGGTCCGCTGACAACTCTTTCTAAAACAAGTGCATAACAAACTTCAACATATTGTTTGCCTTGAGTTTGTTGAAGGCTTGTTTTGGACTCCTTTTGGGATCCCAAAACGTAAGTGGAGGGATACCTATGACATCGCAAAAATGTCCGTCTGCCTGTGAGCACGATAACTTTCGAAGGGAATGAAATATTTTGATGAAACTTGGTGTGAGGATTCATTGGGTCAAGGGTAAGGTCAAGTTCGTAGATGGGCTATGTAGCTCTGCATTTAGGGGTGGGGGAGGGGGTTCATATTAAGGGACAAACAAAGTATATTTAAACAGCTAATGCGATAGTTGATTATGGAGTCAACCGTTTTCAAGCGGAGCAAGTAGTTCGTCCGGAATCCGGCAAAAACCGGAAAAATGGTTAAAAGTAAAAGATTTATTTGAAGTTGATTAAGTGGTCGATTTCGAGGTAAGAAGTCATTCTGAACACGGTGGGGAAAACCATTTTCTCGCCGAACAAGTAGTTCGTTCGGAATCCGGGGAAAACCGGAAAGTTGGTTAAAAGTAGAAGTTTCATTTGTCGTTGATCAAATGTTCGATAAAAAGCAAAAGTTTGATTAGATGACAGATTAAGGGGTTAGAAGAGAGGCTGAGTCTGTATATGACAATCATTTTTTACCCCGACATATAATTAGTCCGTCAAATTTTTATTCAAAGTTGATTCGATGGTCTTTATAGTGATTCAACGCTGGATTTGTTTCTGAATTTTCTTTAATTGCTGGACTAGTAGTTTGCTCGGAATTCGGACGAAATCGGAAACTTGGCAGAAGTAAAGCAGGAAGTTTCGTTCGAGTAGGGGTAAAAAACATGCTGAACACGATGGTGAAAACCATTTGCTCGCCTGACAACTAGTTCGGCCGGAATCCGGCCAAAACCGGAAATTTTTTTAAAAGCTAAAGTTTGATTAGATGACAGATTATATTTTACCCGGACATATAATTAGTCCGGACTCCGGTTGTAACCGGATTTTTTTTTTAAGTCAAACTTTTCCTCAAAGTTGATTAGATGTTCTTTGTAGGGATAAGGGGATACGCTGGATTTGTTTCTGAATTTTCTTTTTTTGCTTGACTTTCGGGCGAAACCAAAAAAAAAGAAGTAAAGCAGGAAGTTTCGGTCAATATCGTCAAAATAGATATGGCCCATAGGGGTATATCTGAACTTGGTTTTCTCTGATCATCAGCCTGGCAAAGACTGGATCTGTGGAAGACAAGACCCGATTGTCTGAATCAAATATTAGATTTTTGGGATCCCATCGACACCTTTGGTCTTGTTCCTGCTTGGCTTGTTTCTCTTTTCAGAGCTTGGTCACACTGGGCTGAAAAAGACGCCTATTCCACAAACAACTCAAAATCCCTAGGGGACGCGAGATTTGATGTGCTTTGGGGCATCTTGAAGATAATGAGCAGACTGCAATCATGGGACGGTTAGGGTTCCTGTAACAGAGTTATACACGCTGTTTTGCTCTAGTTGATCTCCTGAATTAAAACGACAACATTCAGAATTTAGTTGTATCTTCTTCTTTTTCTTTTTTCTGCTTTTGCAACCCAAAAAGCCAGGAAATGAGCCAAGTGTAGTGTGACCAAGCTCTCAACCGCGGCGCGCATAGTTTTCAAATACGAAGAGCCTTGGCTTCAGAGAGACGGAAGGTCTGGATAGTGTCGACTGGCGCTAACAAGAAAACCGCTAATTTCATGGTGTAATTATTGGTATTTTCGAAAACCGATATTTCTGAACCATTTTATTGTGACAAAATCATTCTAGTAATGTAGCGTTTACAAGTACAGGAATACTTGAACAGGATCCGGTCTTCGTGACTAGATTGTGTTCACACGCAGAGGGAAACAAATTAATTCTTCAACCAGAAAATATGACATAAATAAATTCATTAGCCAATAAAAAAATGTTTTTAGAGCGTTTACGACATCAGGACTGATGATTGCTGCTCTAAAAAACTAGCTAGACTTTTTTTTAGTGCTTTTTACCAGTGCCGCCGGCAAGATTTCTTTCAAGTAGACCGGAATTCCTTTGATCATGAAATGATTCTCGTCCCGCTAGACTTTTCTTTCTACTCGTCTTCACGAAAGAAATCTCGACGGGATTTCTTGTTCGTGTAAACGCTACCTAAGAGTTGTGCTTTAACCTCATTGACAACCAAAATTCTGTAGCATTTAAAAGCATTTAATCCCCTCCCTCGTTAAAGTTCAATGGGCACGTCAAACTACCCCAGTCCCACTCTGTAACAACCTAGGAACAATGCTTATCCTCTAGATCAGCAGCTTTTTCAACAGTTTCCTCTCTGTGATATTTCAAAGCGTAAATTTTTGGGCCAGTACATTCTCAAATTACTAGCTTGGACAAAGATAAAAGTGATGTTTCTTATAATACTTAGTAGATCTTTATTGTATGCATAAATCAGCTTGTATAGTTCAGATTGGAATAGGTTATTTATTTTTGAATGATCTTTGTAGCTATGTTATTTTTTATAAGCTTATTGCATATTCTGGTACATTTTATAAAGCAAGCTAATCAAGCTTCACAAGGCTATTCCACAAAACAAAAACTTTTAATGGGCACTTTAAGCCATGGAACTTCTGATGAAGCACTAGAACAATCAGGTAAACTGCATCTGCGGCTTGACTTTGGTGACATCTCAAATATATCCTTATATTTCCTGCCACGATATCCCAGCTCCTAAGATTTGGATCGCCGAAATGCCAGAGAGGTAACGACAAGAGATAACAAGAAAACGGCCAATTTTCGTAGCGCCTTCTAAAGGAAGTCGGAAGTGTTTATTTGTTAAGCATTTAATACAGAGTAAAGCATTAGAAGTGTCCATTGTGCTTTAAGTCTCACGACTAAGAACGGAATAATTGTTTCAGGTTTACTCCCGCTTTCACGCTGAGTCTCCCGAGTCCGGTCGTGTGGCTTGGCTCGGTTCCAGGCGAACTCATCTGAGGGTCACACAACTCGTTTCAAGTCATACTCGAATCGGCGATCCGCGAGTGGCGACCATCACATCAGGATACGTGGAGGGGTTACGTCCGGGAAGAACGGACTTGCAGGTTAGTTTTGTAGAGGTTTGCAGAAGTTCCGTTTTTGGGATCTCAAAACGTAAGTGGAGGGATACCTATATGACATCGCAAAAGTTGTCCGTCTGTGCGCGCTATAACTCTCGAAGGGAATGAGATATTTTGATGAAACTTGGTGTGAATATTGTTTGGGTCAAGAGTAAGGTAAAGTTCGGAGATGGGCTCTGTAGTAAGGTAAAGTTCGGAGATGGGCTCTGTAGCCCTACATTTAGGTGTGGGGGAGGGGGTTCAAATTAAGGGACAAACAAAATATTTTTAAACAGCTACTGTGATAGTCGATTATGGTGTAAGAAGACATGCTGAGCACGACAGTCAAAACCATTTTCTTGCCGGACAAGTAGTTCGTCCGGAATCCGGCAAAAACCGGAAAGTTGGTTAAAAGGAAAAGTTTTATATGAAGTTGATTAAATGGTCGATTTTTGGTTAAGAAGACATGCTGAGCACGATGGTGAAAACCATTTTCTCGCCCAACAAGTAGTTCGTCCGATATCCGGCAAAAAAACAGAAAGTTGGTTAAAAGTAAAAGTTTCATTTGAAGTTGATTAAATGTTTTTAGGACTAAATAAAAATGCTGAACACGATGGTGAAAACCATTTTCTCGCCGGACAACTAGTTCGCCGGGAATGTTAAAAGCAAAAGTTTGATTAGATGACAGATTAAGGGGTTAAGAGTGAGTCTGTATATTACAATCAATTTTTTACTCGGACATATAATTAGTCCGGACTCCGGTTGTAACCGGATTTTAAGTCAAAGTTTTATTCAAAATTGATTCGATGTTCTTTATAGGGATTCGACGCTGGATTTGTTTTTGAATTTTCTTTTATTGCTCGACTAGTACTTTGCTCGGAATTCGGGCGAAACCGGAAACTTGGCAGAAGTAAAGCAGGAAGTCTCGGTCAGTATCGTCAAAATCGATATGGCTTATAGAGGCTCTGATGATTAGCCTGGCAAAGACTGGATCTAGCGAAGACAAGACCCTATTGTCTGAATCAAATATTCGATTTTGGATCCCATCGACACCTGTGGTCTTGTTTATAGATGTTTTGTTCATCGTTGGCTGCTTAATTTCCGTTTTCAAACGCCGTTGAAGTTCACAGTTTCCTTATTTAGTGTTTTTACGATTCCAGCGATCCTTGCTCGCCCGCCGTCTTATTTCATCAACTAATCAGGCAAACTTCGAACTTCCTAGCTCACGAAGTTCGAAGATCAAAGTTTGAAGGACAAAGAAACTGTGACCGGCTACCAAAATCGGTATTTAGAAAGAGACCTTTGAGTTTGAAGGTAACCTCAAACTTCGATCAAAAACGCAACTAGAGTGTTTGAGGCAAGTACTCCAAACTTGTACTTAAAGTTTAAATCTATTGACCCATCACTTATTTACTGAAGCTTGAAACCCAGAGAAAATGCGTTACTTCAATGCTCCGCTATTCACGAATAATAGATTTTCAAATAGTGGAATTTCCTTGCCTGATTTGTATGCTCTTTGCGCTTGTATCTCTGTCGTATGCTCGACGAAAACGATTTACGAAAAGTAAGTGTTCACGCAGTCAGCTACCTTCCGTAAGCTGATCACTGACCACAGTGATCACTGAAACGCCAAGTATGTGTTGAGATTCAGTTTGTCTGCGTCATAGTCGAAATTTGCGCTGTGGGGAAGACCCTAGATATTCTGAAACATCATTCTAGAGCAAATAGTGAAAAATAAAAAAATCCTTTAACACAATCCAAAAAATGCAGTATATTCAGTTAAATTATGCAAAAATAAGTTGGCTTTTCAGTTAAACTTTAAAGTTTAACCGAATAGGGCTGGAATACGAAAGTATTTCATATCGAAAGTTAGACATCACTTATTCACTTAAATCGGATTGGCGACCAGATGGAAATGTGCTACTGTGTTGCTCCGCGATTCGTATAATCGATTTCTTCGGATGAAATTTTTCTTTCCGATGTGTGGTATCTCTATTTATTTTATTTATTTTTTTCCAATCAATCAATCAAGTTTACTCCAAATAGCTAAAAGCTAGAAGAGAAATGCAAATTTACGAAATACACAGACAAGAAACAAATTAACTAATACACTTACAAGATATGAACACAAATAAATGATAGGATGAAACTACGTAAAAATTTTGCAGAAGAATTAGCAGGATATGGAGAAAACTGATTACCATTATTCCTCTCGGACCGACGCACGGAAGTCGGGAGGGGAGGGGGGAATAGATGAGCCATCTGGGGACAACACATTATCTTAGCTCCAAATTTGTTTGAAAGAGTATTTCTGCGCGCAGTTAATTTAGGAACGTCAAGGTTAATGAGAGCCTCTTCATATGATTCATTAATTCATTCGTTCATTTATTCGTACTAGTTAGACTACATACCATAAATATAAAGCAAAAAAAATAAGACCCCTGAAGCTATCTTGTTGGGGGGATGATTCTCACTACTCTCTTTTGGATATTTTCCAGGCGATCAGAGATGTGCTTTTACCTCTACGTTTGAAATATTTAGCAACTACAACGGTAGGGGATTGCCGAAAAAAAAAATGTATGGGTTACTCGCAATAGCGGACTCTCTTCAAAAGTGACCTTACAGTTTGAAACTAAACTTTTCCTGAGCTTCGCATTATTAGTCATTGAAATGTACGATTTTGTTGAAATTCAAATTCTCCGCGTGGAAGCGAGCTATCTCTTGTCGGGACAGTAGTGTATAATCTGAACGTCATTATTAGAGCCCAATAGGAAAAAATGAAAATCCTTTAGCTAGTCAAAAATTCAGTTCATAAAAATAACCTGGCTTTTCAGTTAATCTTTAAGTATTAAGTACAAGACACATCAGCAAACGCCTCAGCTAGCTCTGAAAAGATCCCCTGATCGAATCTACCCAGCATGGTACAGACCTTTGTAACCATATTAAACAGAGGGATATCAAACGCGAGTTCTTGGATGGGATAGGCCATCTACTCAAGGACTGTCTCCATTTGCTCGCAGCTGAAGGAGGTTTAGAACGCGGGCGTTCGATCATTTCTGTCTTGCAAAAAATTTCGTTTAGAAATTGAAAGAAATTGTTATTACACGCTCTCAAATCGCACAATCACATAGTCTAGTGAACGTCCTTTGATAAAGTGTTATAAACTCAAGTCACAATATGTCAGAGATGGGTGAATCCGAATCCGGATTTGGATTCGAATCCAGGATTTGTCCTCTTGGCCGGATTCTAATCTTCTGCTTGTCAGGCTGGATCCGGAATCGGAATAGGATTCTAAACCTTCGATTTCACGAATCCGCTCAAATTTCTAGTCTGAATTCGTCCAGTTTCCGTTTCTCAATTATTACACAGTGTCTTAGGCAATCGATACCCGAAATTCTGAACAGATAACTATTCCCTTGGCTGTTACAACACGGTCTACGTTTTCTCTGCTTCATAGGGGTTTTAGAAGTTGGAACCAATTAGCTCAAGATTTAAAAAACATTCCTGATATTCCTTCGTTTAAGCGTCAAATTAAACAAAACCTGTTTAGTAAGTATGAATTTTGAGAAATAGTATTAATTCTCATTATGTTGAGGTTGTTATTTATAGATTGTTGTGGGTGTTCTGAGGATGATTACTATCTCTATCCGTTATTTATTTTTTTTGTGATTTGGATTGTGGTCTCGATTAGGACAATTGAAGTTGACTCTTTGTTCAGTAGTTGTTCTGCATTAATGCAGTTTTTATTTTTTTGCCACCCCCTAGGACAAGGTTACTTCTTGGGGTGGTTGTTAAACGGAAGTGCTTTATTTATTTATTCAATAAATTTCTCTCTCTCTCTTAACTTTTTGATCTTCACCACCACCATTCTCAGTAATATATCACGTTGTCTGATTACCTTAGACAACAGTACTTTCTGTCATCTATGACTTTTAGACTACGACCTATGTACATGACTCGATTTTTGTCAAAATTGGATTCGATTCCGGATTCGAATCCTCAGCATGAAGTGGTGGATTTCGTCGGGTAGACTACTGTGTAGTTCGCTAGCGTCGGATTCGGAATCGAATTTGTACCTAGCCTCGGATAACCACCGGATTCGCCCGTCTATGCAGTAGGTACAGTTTCTGTACCAGTATCCGAATGTACCTCACTCCTTTAAAAATGCGTTGCCGCAAAAAATAAAGAAGTTGAAGACCCATCCCGGCTTTTTAGCCGAGTGCGGCCCCCTTAGATTTGATGAGAAACGCGGATAAAATTGAATAGCCAGTCTTTCCGACCAATTAGCTAATCCGGATCAGTAAGTGGGAGCTTGTTCCGCTTCGAAAATAACAGACACTGCAGCTGCAAAATCAGTGTAGTTCCGTTAGGATGGATGCACATGACATCGTAAGTTTCAGGACGTAAGCTGCCTGCAGAGGCGTTACTAACCAAATTTTCTTTTTTTTGGGGGGGGGGGGGGCAAGATATTTACCGGTCATTTTACCGACTGTTTTTGGAGAAAAAACGACTGTTTTGACAAAAAATCTACTAATTCAGAAAAAAACCACAGTTTTTACGAAAAATCGACTGTTTCCAGGAAAAAATCGTGGCGCTCGATTATTTTTTACCGACTGGCCGACAGCATTTCGGGAGGGGGTGTCCCACTCCCCGCACATACGTGACTTCCCTGGTTGCCTGAACGTTTTGGAGACGTCCTCTAATGTGACCCCCCCCCCCCCCTCCCTGTCACTTAGCCTTTTTCCTTAATCTAAAAATGATACGGTATGTTAGTATTATGTTACCTCGATGGTCTGTATAAATAAAACAGTAGAAAATAGTATGCTTCTTTTGTTAGGTCCCCCTTCCATTTCGAAGTAAAATATCATATCTATTTAAAGCTCCTTTCACTTCAGAAAGCCATTATCTATGTCCTAGTATGTCCATATTTTATCGTTTGTTTTTTGGGATCCCAAAACGTAAGTGGAGGGATACCTATGACATCGCAAAAGTTGTCCGTCCGTCTGTAAGTTCGATTAGACGACAGATTAAGGTGTAAGAAGAGAGGCTGAGTCGGTATATGACGCTGGTTTTGTTTCTGTATATTTTTTTTTTGCGGGACTAGTGCTCGCTCGGAAATCGGCAGGAAGTCGCGGTCAGTATCGTCAAAATAGATATGGCTTATAGAGGTATATCTGGATTTGGTTTTCGCTGATGATTAGCCTGTCAAGACTGGATCTGGCGAAGACAAGACTCGATTGTCTGAATCAAATATTAGCCTTTTGGGATCCCATCGACACCTTTGGTCTTGTTTCTTCAACCAAATGCTTTCTCGTCTTTAATGCAAAATGCGGCAGTGTTTCATTTCGTTACCGAGGTATCCGGCTAGCGACGCAATCCTTGTTTGTGGAAGTTTGAAAGAGAACTCTGAAAGTTTTAATAACGTCAACACTGTTAGTGGAAGGGGAAGTGTGGATGCACATTTCAAAGTTAAGGTTGAAAAGGTTGTCATGGATCCCATCCATTTACAGGATAGACAGGTTTTATCGAAACTTGGAGGGGTACTCTGGGTGGGGTTCTGGTGCTAAGATAATTTCGTAAACCACATTGGCCTGACACATCACACAAAGAATCCAACGAAAATGGGGTCTGTAAAGGACAACGAATATACTGAAATAAAAGGCGAATATTTCGGGACGGTAACCGCCTCCCTTCTTCAGCGCAGACAGAAAATTTCGAGGAAAAATGCCAAAACGAGGATGAAGATCAGCAACCAGGAAAACCAAAACAAAGCAGAAAACCAACGAAAAAACGAAAATTAAAACAAAATTGGAAGAATTGAAAGCCTAAATAAAGACATACGACAGCGAGCGACTCACAAATACCTGCGAATAACAATTATGGCAGTTCTCACCCGGTACTGCCGACTGACTCATTCGCCATGGTTTCTTCGTTGATTCTGGTGCTAATGAACCTTTTTGTGACTATTTTGCCTGTGTGGCGTTTATTTTTGGTTTCGGGGGGGGGGGGGGAAGGGGGCTTTGTGTCTGTGCCTTCAGTGTGTCTGTGTTTTGTTTCTTGATGGTTATATATAGTAGGGACCACCGTTGAGCGTCATTTGAAATGAACCATGTTGATCAAATTTGGTTCATTTTTGTTCTAACGAAGAAAATTACAAATCAGTACACTTTAGGTTGTAGCCTACTGTCATTCGGAGCGGATGAAGTAAGAACAGGCATGGCGATAATCGTGTTCGATCGTAAATTCGAGATTTAAGTTATTATTTCCATGTTCATTCTCTTTCATCAGTTTTTCCATATTTTTTTCATCTTCATTATGCTCCACTAGTTCCAAATGTCTGGTAGTCTGGAAAGTTTACCCTGGATCTTAGCCCGACTATGAATCCCGCACAACGATTTGAGCTCCATCACCGTACCAGATATTCTCACTTCTCCGCATCGCTCGATACGTTATCCCAGTGGCGCAATACAAACCAGATGATATACTACACTGTAAAAAGTTTCTCCGTATAAAGATTAAAGTTAACTGCAGTATCGGGTACTCGTATTCATCTTATCTCTGTTTGGTATTAATCTTATCTGCGTAGAGATAAGATAATCCGAGTAGCAAATACTGCAGTTAACTCTAATCTTTATACAGAAAAACTTTTTACAGTGTATAGGCATCCGCTTAATGTTTACGGAACATGATCGCGATTTTATCGGTGTAGGGACGGAGAGACCGGGTTATCATTATCTGTTCTTGGTATTGAAGAGTCCAATTTTACAGGTCTACTCACCTATCACAGGTCGGATTCTTGGCACCACAGAGGTTAGAGTGACCTCGGAACAGACCGAAATGGTGGGACTCCAGGCTCGCCTTTTGACCGGGATTGACCTCGTTTTGGAGCAGGATGGCCAGACCGAGAATAGCTATTCCGCTCTTGCTCATGCCTCTGATACATTGAATGCTAGATATCAGGTAAGACTAACCCTTGGTTCACACTGCTGCTTCGTGTGCGACACGATTTTTTCTTTGATGTTCCGACGTGCGACAGAATCGCATGGACGTTCCCACTACCACGCAGACGCAAATGGAAAACAAAATTTTTGACGAGATTATTCTACAGAAGGATAAATAAACCCTTGGGGACACAAAGTCTGAAGATGCTGGGAGATTACCCATCTGAATACCACCCATCATTAGGTTTCAGTCAAACCCCATATGTCATCTTGTTCAAAACAGGTTAATACAAGTTTATTCAGAATATATTTTGCATTCAGCCACCCTAGGATTACAGTCAGACCAAGGTAGAGCAATTTTTAGTCTTGAAAATTAACTAGTCTTTGTTTTTTGTTTCCTTTCCCTCGAGAATCGCAGCGTTATGTCGGATTAGTTGAAATATTTCAACGCATCCGACACTGCGACAAAATGCGAAGTTCTGCGTTGTTTGTCGCACGATATGTGTCGTATGTCGCATGACGCAGAATTTTGCGCGAAATCGCAGCAGTTTGAACCATGGGTAAGGGTTTATAGTATAATATCATTGACACTGCTGCGACGACTGTATTTATATGTAAAGATGCACTCTCAACCTGATGTTATGGCGAGGGGTGTAGTAAGCCGGACAAAGTAAGTAATAAGTAATTTATTTATAACCCGCCGTTTTCAGAAAGCGGAGTAAATGAAGAAAGTAAATAAAACACATAAACATACACAAAAAGACACTTAATTTCAATCGTCGGCCAGGAAGCAGTGTAGAAGGTCGTGCGCTGGTTGGGTTCTGTTGTCAATGATTTTTGATAGCGAAGAAGAAACATCCAAAAGGGTAACACTTGCATCTTGAATTTTGAACTTCTCCGTCAAAGTATGGTTATGGCATAATTTCGACAAGTGGAGCAGGTGCTTTGCATATTTAAAATAACATGATCTCATCTTTTTTATCTCCTTCTTTCGCAGAACATGAGTGACACCAGAACGAAATAGTATAGAAGGAGCGCAAAAGGTGCTGTACAATTTTCCCAAAGCTTTACGATTATAGGCCCCCGGTTGGGGACGATGCGCCCATAGGCGGTACGGATTGGTCTAGAAACTTCTTGAACAACCGAAGAGCAAAATTTTGACAACGAGGATTTGAATGTTATGCCAAGCCATCGTAGAGATTCTGTTGATCTGACGACGAACGATCCAAGAGAGATAGAAGCTTTAGCATTCAAACGATTTGACGAAGGGTTGAAATGCAGGTACTCACATTTTGAGAGGTTAACTTCAAGACCGATTTTGAGAAGTTCCGACGACAGCTTACAGACATTTTTGGTGAGTGTGGATCGGGTACGGCTTACTAAGAGCAAGTCGTCCGCGTAAGCTATGTAGCTGAAGGCGTGGTCTTTATAAAAGTAAGCAGGATGCAAAGAATCAAGACAAGAAGATATGGCCGATTTGAAGATGTAGGGAGATAAGACTCCCCCTTGACGAACACCAGTTCGGACTGGAATAATCTCTGACAAGCTACCTTGCCATTTGAACCTTACTGAAGAATGACCATACCAAAATTTTAACAGATAGACAACAGACAGATTCACGCCAGAAGTAATGAGAGAAAATAGGGCCTGAGAGTGCGTTATATTGTCAAAAGCACCAGCTATATCTATAGAACATATATGTATAGCAGACTTGTCGCGGGTAGCCTGTTTCATCATTTTTGTCAATATGTGATGAGCGTGCGCACAACTGGCGCTCGAACGGAATCCAAACTGCATTGAACCAAAGCGACATTTTTCAACTATTTCTGGAAGAAGGACGTATTCCAGGATTTTGCTTATGGTACAAGAAACTGTAATTGGCCGATAGCTTTTGCAAAGGTCCGCGTCTTTCCCTCGCTTAATCACCGATGTTATAGTACCCAAGAGGAAACTATTCGGAACCAAACCCTGGCATAAACAAATTTGAAATAGCAGCTGAAGGTGTTGTGTTAAAGCTGGACACTCAATTTTGAAAAAGTCGGCACTAAGGCCATCAGAATCTGTAGAACCAGTTCTTCTTAATTTTCGTAAAGCAATTTCGATGGAAGAACAAGTAACGGGAAGAACAGAAGGTTGAAATATCTTCCTTGGTAGGTATTTAAGAAGTAAATTTTCAAAGTGCTGCTGAATCTGGTTTTTGCAACCACTGAATAGACCACTGTAGTGGCTGGTCCAGTCAGCCATCGTTAGCGTGGAAGGAGGTACAGCTGAACCTTTATCTGTACGAAGGACCTTTTGCCACGCTTTTTTGTCAGTGGGAGCATCCAAGCCATTCAAACGAGCATTTTTAAGTGGAAATTTGTATTCACGCTTCGTTTTAGCTTTTAGATTAAAGACACTACCATTCCCTGGACGTCCACAAGCAATCCAGATTTTTAGCCAAAATTTTGCCGTGTTTTTTGCCTTCTTAACTTCAGGACTGACTTTCCAAATAGGTTTCCTTGTACCAACTCGAATTCTCTCAGTCGGTACAGCAGTATCGGCTGCCAATTTCAAGCAATGGACAAGCTCGCTATAATAACAATTAATATCAACGGACGAAGTAGTAGCTGCTATACCATTCTGAAGAAGGTGAAAAGGAACTTTTAAAAGCGAGAGAAGATTAGTTAACGTAGAAATGTAGAGCACAGCATCTATACGATTCCAGTTACGCTTTTGGAAGATGGTAAATCTCCTAAGGTACAGTCTTCGGAGTCAGGGTGGCCTACTACACGCGCAGACTTCACGGGTTCATGTAGATTTTTTTTTCCCTTTTTTCCAATGTTGATGTTGTCCCTTTATTTCCCTATTCTTTTTTGTTCCCAATATAATTATGTTATTAGATTATTGAGTCCGGACACAAAAAAATCTGTACCATGGCATGTCCGTCATGACATTGAATTTTTTTTTTTAAATTGCGTTATATGTTAAAAAATGTCTGTCTCTGTCAAATTCTCCAGGTCAATTCACACTATGGTTTGCATACCGAACCATAATAGGCTATTAACCACCCATCATACACTAGGCATTACAGAGGCTTTACAAAGGACTCATCAGAATGACCGAAGGTCCGTAAGTAAACAAAAGGTTTTACTATCTGGTACTGTACTTACAAAATTAGCAACCTTTAAAGGACCCCTCTTGCTTATTCCGCCGTTTATAATATACTTAGCTCCCATATGGAATTGTAAGCTTCTAAAATCTCCACCTTTCTCCATTGTTTCCTTTCGTAACTACGAATTTGTAGCCATTTTTCAACCTTGCCGAGTTCTCCTGTCACCCAACGGAAAGTTTGCCGGAATCTTCGATGTCCGCTGACAACTCTTTCACACATAAGGATGTGGTAATCTTCTGTTTGTTACATCTTTTATTTCGTTAGTTTCCCTAGTTTTTGGGATCCCAAAACGTAAGTGGAGGGATACCTATGACATCGCAAAAGTTGTCCGTCTGTCCGTCCGTCCGTCTGTCCGTCCGTCTGTAAGCACGATAACTCTCGAAGGGAATGAGATATTTTGATGAAACTTGGTGTGAGGATTCGTTGGGTCGTCGGACCAGTCGAGTTCGTAGATGGGCTTTGTAGCCCTACATTGGGGGAAGGGGGAGGGGGTTTAAATTAAGGGGCAAACAAAATATTTTGAAACAGCTAATGTGATGGTCGATTATGGGGTAAGAAGACATGCTGAGCACGATGGTGAAAACCATTTTGTCATCGGACGAGTAGTTCGTCCGGAATCCGGCCAAAACCGGAAAGTTTGTTAAAAGTAAAAGTTTTATTTGAAGTTGATTAGATGTTCGATTTAGGGGTAGGTAGACATGCTGAAGGCGATGGTGAAAATCATTTTGTCATCGGACGAGTAGTTCGTCCGGAATCCGGCCAAAACCGGAAAGTTTGTTAAAAGTAAAAGTTTTATTTGAAGTTGATTAGATGTTTGATTTAGGGGTAGGAAGACATGCTGAAGACGATGGTGAAAACCATTTTGTAATTGGACGAGTAGTTCGTCCGGAATCCGGCGAAAACCGGAAAGTTTGTTAAAAGTAAATGTTTTATTTGAAGTTGATTAGATGTTCGATTTAGGGGTAGGAAGACATGGTGAAGACGATGGTGAAAACTATTTTCTCGACGGACAAGTAGTTCGCCCGAAATCCGGCCGAAACCGGAAAGTTTGTTAAAATTATAAGTTTTATTTCGAGTTGATTAGATGTTCGGTTTAGGGCAAGAAGACATGCTGAACACTTATGTGAAAACAATTTTCTACCCGGACATGTAGTTCGCCCGGAATCCGGCGAAAACCGGAAAGTTGGTTTAAAGTAAAAGTTTAATTTGAAGTTGATTAAATGTTTGATTTATGGGTAAAAAGACATGCCGAACATGATGGTTAAAATCATTTTCGCGCTGGAGAACTAGTTCGCCCGGAATCCGGCCAAAACCGGAAAATTTGTTAGAAGCATAAGTTCGATTAGATGACAGATTAAGGGGTAAGAAGAGAGGCTGAGTCGGTATATGACAATGGTTTTTTACCCGGACATACAATTATTCCGGAATCCGGTTGTAACCGGATTTTTTTTTCAGTCAAACTTTTATTCAAAGTTGATTAGATGTTCTTTATAGGGATAAGGAGATACGCTGGTTTTGTTTCTGTATTTTTTTGTTTTGCTGGACTAGTAGTTCGCTCGGAAATCGGCAGGAAGTCTCGGTCAGTATCGTCAAAATAGATGTGGCTTATAAAGGTATATCTGAACTTGGTTTTCTCTGATGATTAGCCTGTCCAAGACTGGATCTGGCGAAGACAAGACTCGATTGTCTGAATCAAATATTAGATTTTTGGGATCCCATCGACACCTTTGGTCTTGTTAACCAAGGCACGTTCAGGTTTCAAATGTTTTGCGCCCAGACGCCGCGTCGGAGAGCAAGAAGGCTGGATACAGTCGACAAGCACTAACAAGACAATCGCTAGTTTCAGGTTGAAAGTAATGGTATTTTCGAAAACCTTTTTTCTGATCCCTTTCATGGGGAAAAGGTCATTTCTAGTAAGAGTTGTCCTTTAAGTATAAAGGTTTGTTTCCGGTCGAGGCCCGGAAAACAAGTGTAGAAGAAGGTGACTCATCCTCATAGGATGAGTTATGATAAAGGTGTTAATAAATAATGCAAGAACAGTATAAAAGATTAAACATAGTGAACGGAAAGGGAGTAACGCTGCCTAGCGGCGTCAGGAGTAAGCAGTGCGAGGTGCTGATGGCACCATCGCAACAACATTACCTGGTGGTTATTCAGTTTTTATTCTCAGTGGAAATAATTATTTTCTTTTATCCAAGTTCACCAAGGATTCGACGTGGGCAATTTACCACAAACCCCTTGGATACGCCATGCCAATCACCGGGTATGTCTAGTGTTTGGCATACAGTATGCCTAACGCTGGAGACTCTGTACCAAATGCTGGGTTGGGTACCCTAACCCAGTAAAGTAATGATGATTTGAGTGAAGCTCAGAAATCAACCAATCAGAACTCATTTATAGTGAAGTTGGTCCGGATTAGGGTATATCTACACGTATTTGGCATATGGTATGCTGGATGTAACCGGCGTTTAGCATAGGTATCAGTGGTTTGTGGTAGACTGACAGAGTAGACAGGCGTTACTAGCAAACTTTTGTTTGGGGGGAGGGGGGGTTGCACGGTATTTTTCGACTGGCTGTTCAAATGTATCGACTGGCTGGTCATTTGTACCGACTGGTTTAAAAAAAAAACGACTGACGAAAAAATCAATTGATTTTCATAAAACCCGACTGTTTTCGTGAAATAGTCAACTGTTTGACGAAAAACCACGGTGCTTCGCGCCGATTCGTGTTATTTTTACCGACTGGCGGACAACATCGGGGGTAGGGCGTCCCCCTCCCCCATATACGTGACGCCCTGAGATTAGATAGAGATAACGCTTTCGAGTGGAGTGGAGTAAAAGTAGTTCATAAAGTAGGCTAACTATCACAGTGACGACGCCGAATTTGACTTTGTCATCAACATAAAAATACTCGTGAGCCTAAAATTGTTCAAAAATCTTGGAAAGTTTGTCATAAATACAAATTCAAAAAGAGCACTAAAACAAAATAGTAAAACATGTGAATAAAGTAGGGTAATGGTTGTTAATTTATCGGAGAGCTCGACATAAGACGGAGTAATGCTTTTTCTGTACCTTTCGTAAAGTTGGAGTTAACTTTGGGACTTTTTGGGGAATCTTGAAGTTCTGGTCTAAGCTAAGACGTAGGGGTGAAAAATTTCGGGAAGATATTACGCAGTCGGGGGATTGAAAGGGTTCTTGTACGAAAACGCATGGAAAGAGTTGCTCTTCTTAGAAGTACGGGACCTTTCCTTCACCATTAATAGGTGAAAGCTTTGCTGTCCAGCCCCGATGAAAAATTTATCACAGAACAGTAGTATGAAGTTGTACGAAAAAGTAGCATGCAGTACTAACTGATGCTACTACATGCTTGTATGTCAAGGCTACGGTGTTACTGCATACTACTGCATGCTACTATTAGCAAGACTGGATGATACTATAGCAAGACATGATGCTACTGGATACTACTGCTTAAGAGATGGCCCAGTCTGAGGCACATTAAATGATAGTATTATTTACTATTACATATCAACACATGCAACTTGTTCATACAGCTACGCAGGCTACAAATTTTTCATCGTGTCTTATGACGCCGTTCCCTAGCCTTAGGCCATAACGCTCATATCATTCTGTTATTACTGTCCCTTGAAAATAGGAGGATCTTGGGATACTTAAGTTCCTTTCTTCAGTTGCTTATTGCTTATCTGCATTCCCTCTGCATTAGCTTTTAGAATGCAAACAAGCCATTAACGTTGCCTCGGAGCGCGGGAAAGTTTATCTTTCCTGGAGCCACGTCTTTTCCCCAGTTGATCAAACGAGCACGATTGAGAAGCCACTCTGATCTTCATAGATCTCTCCTACCGGATTACGAGGCCCCGAACCAAACTCGACCTGAAACAAGGCTTCGCGCTGCAACCCGTAATTGTACCAGACTTATTCGCCCCGATATACACTCTACTGACCGGTATCTTTCGTCATTTATACCATATTTCGTAAATTATTTTAATTCTAAACCATGATATATTCGTTATTAATTATATATACATAGAAATATTATAAGGTAATTATTGAAAAGTGATTATAAAGTTTTAGCCGTGTTAAGAATTGTGTGACGATACGACGCTAGCGAATAATTATATGAGCTATTCAGGAAATAAACGTTGTTATTTATTTATTTAGCAAGTCCAATTTGAATAAGTGTTCCCTCAGCCCAAGCTGACTTCGAATCCTGTTTTGTGGTGATAAACCTTTTTTTTTACTTTTTGTTGTGTTTACTTATGTTTGAAACGTAGCGGTCCCCGTTGGTCATCATACATTCAAATAATGCCTAAAACGGATACGTCAGCTACGATGCTTTAGCAGCGATATTTCGGCCCTTCTTGGCAAGGGTCCTCGTCAGGCTGTCAATCTTCAGGGTCAACGTCGGTGAAGGAAACAAACCAGCAAGTTGACTCCGAAGATTGACAGTCTAACGAGGACCCTTGCCGAGAGGGCTGAAAGTGTCACTACTAAAGCATCGTAGCTGACGTATCCGTTTTATGCATTATTTGAATCTGTGTGTCAAAGTCAGCTTGGGAACTAAAAGCTTGTATTTATTTTTAAATATTTTACCATTAGATCTTTTTGTTATATTTCACGCATTTTTTTTTCATGGCCAGGTATCGCCAGGGTGCATTACCTGGTTATTTCACGTCCATTAACTTATGCCCGGATGATGTGGTATTCCCTGCTTATGAGACCCGATCGGCTTCGAAAAGTTTAAAGACCTTTTTGAACAGGAACGATCAGTGATCGCTTTGAAAAAGAAAAATTAAAACTCATCTGTTAGCAGAATACTGATATTAAAATATGACATGTTCCCGTTTATGTTATCCCGGTAAATCCCCAACCGTTAAGTTATTAATTATATTTTAGAAAAAGTTAGCGTTCCTTCAGCTTAGGCCACAACTTGGTGTTATTATTATTATTTATCTATATCGTGTGGAGAGTTTGGTATGGCGTGTGTAAGTATACGGAATGGAACGAGTCTTTCTTTCTTATGTGGTCGTATTTACAGAGGAACGACTCATTTATACTATGTACATATAGTCAGTGTTTAAAATGGGGCCGAGCTAACGAGCTCGTATCCCTGCCGGACCCCAGCGATCAAAATATATTGTCACGAACTTTCGAAATTAAAGAACTTGAACCTGGGCTCAAGGAATATTTATGCTGGTCATCGGTTTCAGTTT